>CM073769.1:93930917-94325917 GCA_037158775.1 Hetaerina titia | reverse complement strand
CGGGAATCTGGGGGACAGCCTCGGTTTTGTTGAAGTAGAGGCGACCGAATTTGGTATGCAGCTGTGGTGGGGCTGGGATGAGATAGTTAAGAGAAGTTATCAACCTTGCATGGAAGGTAAATATGATTTGAATTCTAGAAAAGCAGTATCTTTGAAAAGCATAACAAAGAAATGGTAAAGGTAGTTCAATTTATAAAATATATTCTGTAACGGATAAAATGTAGAAAATTTGAAAACCCTTGATCATATTTTTCTTTAAAAAAATAAGGAAATATTTCCAAGTTGAGAGGAAGAGGTTAAACCTGAAAAGACGTAGAAAGACCAGTAGCCTTAAAATGCCTTTATATGTATATATAACCATAAACACAGTAATCAACCCGAAGGTCGGTTTAGCAGGTGATGGTAGAGTTCACCCATGTACCAAGCACGACGGCGTGTGAATATTCACACATCAGGGTAGGGGGGCCAGTTCCTTTCCCTGTGCCGGTTATGGTTAGTATATATATATATATGTAAATGTAAATGGGCTAGTCGACACAAACACAGAAACGGAAACACATAAAAGAGGGACTCACTGGGTCTCGAATTTTCTCTACCAACTAACATACACAAGCATCTACAAATATACCTAATGTCTTTCCATTGTTTAATTTTGTTAAAATAAAATTAATGGTAGCATTCGTGGTGCTCATAGTGGGTTTCCCAAAGATGTTGGAGTACAATCCTTCATCGATAGAGATAATGGTAAACTAGGATTCCTCTTATTCCTAATTTTAATTTTTAATGTATATTTTTTAAAATTTCATTTTAAAAAGTTGTTCCTCCGCAGGGAACCAACTGGGAAAATTTTTCCCTTCCTTTGCGATCGATAAAAATTAAATTCTGGTTTGAAATCCAATGTTCATAGACAAACACAACCAAACCGATTGATTTAATTCATGTTTTATTGGGCCCAGAACTGTCTGCTAACTTGAGGGGCTACAAATGAGAAACGCTTCTCTACTGTGAATGTTTTAAATTCACGCTTCCGCCGCTCAGGACAGGGTTACCCTAGCCTCTTCTTACAAACTCCACTTCAATATTGATTTAACGTTGAGGTTTATGATATTATTTCTTAAAGGTAATAAAAGGATGAAAGAATTAATGAAAGGCATGCACTCAGTCAATGTGCTAAAAAGTAAAAAATTATGAAAATCTATAAATTCGATTACCCATATCTATTTAAACTCTGAATATACCCACAAGTATTGCCCGTGAATCCCATATTTGCTCCTCTCGCCATTTATCCTCAGTCATTTCATCAATGATCCTGATTTAAATACCTAAATGCACCCTTTTTGGTGTAATTGGGCTTAGTTAATTACAGTTATGTGAATAGATTAACGGTTTCGGACGCCGAGTGGTGAGGAGTTATGGTGATATGCTCACGACCCGTGTCGTGAAGACAGATCTGGGTTTAACGTCTTACTTATGGGGAAATGGATGAATTCGGGGACTCGGGACAAGTTTTTTGGGAGAAAAGGGTCTCCACGGCTCTTAAGGGGAAGACGGGTGAAACCGTTAAGGAGAGAGACGGACGTATTACTCGAAATTGAACCTGCTGGTAACTACTAGGGATTGAACGTTCATTCCCTGCAATTAGTTATCCTTTGAAATACAGATTTTGATTATCCCGCTGAAATACGTATTGCCGTGACGGTCACAATGGAAGTGAGACGCCCACCGCGGGGAGCTCCGTGGTTGAGCGAAATATTTTACGGAAATATTTTTTGCACACAAGAGAGGTACGAGAAAGGGAATGAAAACGAGGTCCGAGACTCGAATGCGGCAAACGTTTCCCAGTTCAATTTTTGCAGCTTTTACCATATCCATACCCGGATTCAGCTTGGAATTTGAAAATGAGGAAGTTTTGCACTTGAACCTAGTGCGTTGAATGACATCTATAGCGGCGACGCGTCAACATGGCCATTTAAAAATACTGAAACGGGACGAGCAGATGGATTTTTCCATCAAATAAAGAGCGCCATTTAAAACAACGGAAGCACTATACCACAAGCGTGAGAGGAGACTGGATGGGTGAAGGGTGTGGTTAATCGATTAAGTGCCGTCAAATACTAATTTTATTCTTTTTAAAGTTTTTCATAGTAAAGGTGAAAATAAGGATAGATTTAAAAATTCCATTTCATGCACATCTTCACAAAGGCAGCAGCGTCACCAGCAATGTCTACTTGGCGCCTATTTTTATAAGATTCCTCTTGATAATAAACGGGTGTTACTCCATGCTTCGTTTTGGCATTAAAGTTTAAAAAAATATATATTGGTCCTCTCTATGGTACTGATAAAGCAAACGAATGAAGTCAAATTGTCAGGTTAAGTAATAAGACATGAATCGCTAAACGCTAATTCCGTGTATTCATGATGGAAAGTGAAGTCCCACTAAGCAATATCTTTTAACGAGAGAGCAGTCGAAATCTAAATAGAACTCGTCACCGATAGAGATCATGATCTATCATTGGCCATTGAGTCAGAAGTGACCATTTTTAGCGCTTATCGTCAATCTTTAAAGCGGTGACATTTACACTGCACATTGTTTTGGATCCCGATGAAAGAGGAAATTCATTTGATTAATTTCGGAAATCAACACGCTTAATTTATTCTTGGAAGTTTTTACAGCCGGTTTAAAAATCAAAAACATGAATGAATGGAAGTTAATATAACCGTGAAGTATTGTCCGTTATTTTGGAATTTTCGAGTTCATGCTTCATTCTGAGTTTCATTCACTCTGAACACATGATTGCGAGAGTTGATGTAAGTTGCTGTGACAACATTCCCTAATATGGGTCTATTTCTCGGATCTAAAGCAAATTTACAAGATTTTTGTAGAAAATTGTAGCTGTAGCCTAGCACGTACAGAAACTATTTAGTATTTACTACAAGTAAGAGTGATGTTAGAGGTACCTAATCTTAGAAGGTTCTATAAACTTTCTATTTTCGAGTCACTCGAGGAGTATTAACTCTGCGGTCTTTGGCCTTTATGAAACAATAAATTGGCTTTTAGCTTTCTGAAACGATTAAATCACCTGAACGCTGAGATGTCTTTAAATTTCGGTCATGATCGTCAAGTCCGATGACGCGTTAGCCGAGAAAAAGAAAGAACGATGTTTCTACCCCTTCCTCGGGTGTGTCTGTTGTTTTTTTCATATTACTAGTTGTTTAATTGTGATAGCAAAACATAATATAAGACGTTAACGTACCTGAAAACCGAAATCAACTACATATAAATCTTAAAGAAACGGTAGATGTTTTGAAATGATTTAGCATCAGCTTCTTTAAGTTTGAACATGGCGGTTTATGCATATATTTATTGTCAGAAGACTTTCAAAAAGGCATCTATCCAAATTTGTTTTTTTTGTGGTGATTTCGTGGCAAATGGGGCAACTGTTCGAGAAGAATGACTAAGATAAACTTTTCAGCACAATAGGCATAAAGATTAAACACGGAGTTCTCTTGAGTTTGGGGTCAAAGGGCACAAAATAAAATATTTAAAAGTTTTAGTGGGGGAGGGGGGGGGAATAGGGGTAGTGGTAAACAAGTTGGGGCCGTCTGAGAAAAACACTCGGGGGTGATTCACTGGGGCCGAGAGGAGACCTCCGGCATGAAATCCTGGAGAAATAACCGGTTGTCATCGATCAGGGATTTGTTGGGAAACATCGAGAGGAAAAAGATTGCTAGTAAATTTCGGGGCAAAATAAGTCAGAGAACACTGCAACCTCGTACGAGGAAAATTATGTTAATTTATCAAAGTCTAAAAGATACTCAAACATTGACTATAATGATCCACTGGAAGATAATTGGTGCAAAATTACTTTTTCTCAAACAAAGTAGAGTAAAGAAAAATTATTATTAACGATTATACACCCTTAATTCCACACGGAAACAAAATGTCTCACATATCTGTAATGGAGCTTTATAGAGGCAATATAATTGAATGATGAAAAGGAAAAGGTTGGGCCGATATGATGGACTTAAAAACGATTACAAGAGACTAATCAGAAATAATTACATAGAAAAGATATTTTTCTTTTCTCTTTTTCAAATGCCACGTACAAAATTTCCTTTGTTTTGGTGATGAAGAATTCTCTCCAATTATTTATTAATTTCATATACTCAGCTACACTATCGGATATTCAATATTGTTACTTGAGCTAATTAGAAAAAATATTTTCCCCATGTTAATTACCCCATCCCAAGGTAGTTCCATGGATTCCAATGATTTTTAGTGAAATCACTTTCAAGTTTTGAGCGGTATGTAGAGCACACGGCATTGATTTCCCTCATCGATCGTTTTCAAGTGGACCAGATGCTCGTTAAAATTAAGGCGTAAATTGAATAACCTGCGTTTGAGTGGGCACGGAGCCAATTCGGGTTCGATTCCGAACTTACTCCTGGTATCAATTGCGATAGCATGCGTAGCGTGGTGTACGTACGGTTTCGTATTTCACTCAGAGCAAACTCCCCCAGTTCTCTGTCACTCAATCAGTTCATGGAATTGTTGCCTTCACACGCTGGCAATTCTAATGCCTTAGCTTAAGGGCTTGCACAAGATGATACCCTAAAGGCATCACTAACAAGAGTTTAGGTAAATTTCCAGGGGGAAGGGAATAGTGGGTTGAATTAATCATGGGATAAAGTTGGTTCAGATGTTAACCATGGGATGATGTTGGTTCACAAAAAATTGTGGATTTCAAGAAAGTGCTTTAAAGTTCAATACTAAGATATTGTAACAAGGTGAACGCGTTTAAAACATAAGAAAGAATTTGAAAATTTGTAAACTGAAGAAATGGTGATCTTCGGGATAACAACAACCATAATACGAGTACAAAGATCAAACACGGAGAAATATTACATAAATACACGTATACATGACTTATTTTCCAATCGGTCACTTACTTTTGGGTAGACTGGGTCAAGTGGTTACGTACTAGTAAGACGTTCTGTCTAAAAATCACCCATTTTACCAGAAAAAACCTCACCTTAGTATTATAAATGTATGAATTGATAAATTTTGCACAGTTAAGTCAGTTAATGGGAAGCACAAGTGAGCGCAGTAAAAAGAGATCCATGAACTTAAAACATGAAATATCGTTAAGAATTGTCCATATGAAATGTTCTATTCATAAAAACTAGAGAAAAAACATTTTTTAAATAATTAATAAATAAAGCTAATGACTAAATAATAATAAAATAAACAAAACTAATAAAAAGTCATCCTAATTTACATTGTATTAATTTAGAGTCATTATTAGCACTAAATTTTCTTTTCAAAATCAATTTTCTTAAAGTATATTGAAAAGAGGAAGATTAAACAAGTATTGAGAATGGTCAATAATAGGAGAACATTTTTAAGGGAGCTTATGAAAAGTGAGAAAAAATTAATTGAAAGTGTGCCCGGAGGTTGTAAAGAGTTCGAGGTGTGCCATGATGCAGAGTGTTAACTTGGAATAAAGGAGAGTGGAAAAGAGATGGCATGAGGAACCTCAAGGCAAGTAAGACATGAATGACTGAGGAAGGAAAAGATAGAGGGGAAAAGGATTTTATGATTTGAGGAAATGACTTACAAGCTCACGACTAAATGTAACATTTGGCAGGAGTCATCCAAAATCTATTTATAAAGTAAGGGGATAAATATACTTTCCATCAACAAAAGAGCAAGGATATTTTTATCTGGAGAACATTGCTATGTAAATAAAAACATTTAAGGAGAAAATAAATTACATGAAACAGAAGTCTTTAACTGGAAACGACCTTCAAATGCTATCTATGTATAATCGTAGTTCTCTCAAAGCCTCTCTTTTTTTTAAATGCCACACGCTTCCCACAAAAACTGTATTCATTTCATTAGACATAATTGCTTCGTAAGTGCATTGCATGTATAATATTTCAAATAAGAAATGCAAACTAAATGTAATATCGAAAGTGATTGACATTGGAACTTGAAATAGCAGTCATATCATACAGTCCAGCTAAGCTCCCGGACGAAAGTCATGCATACAAATACATTGTTTTAAGTAACCAAGAAAAATGGAATACCTTTCTTGAAATACTTAAGCAAGGTAAATAATGCCACATCTGAGTTTCATTAACAAAGAAAATGTTGAAATTCAAACCCTCTTAGGAAAATGAATATTGTCCTCAATAATCGCCCACGACTTAAGTCGAAACGTTTGATAGGACACATTTCAACAGACTGAAGCAACGGCTAGCTCAGCTAATAACGTGACCGTTTGATCTGTTCGAAACCTCTCGAGAGGCAGTCGACGAAATCAGGACACAGCGGACGCCTCAACTCTCCACCCTACAAGGAACAGGCCCCTTTGCATGGGTTGATAAAACCCTCCTAGATTCCCTCCACACTCGCGAACAGACGGACATAACCCCTCGCGGGTGTGGTAGGCGCAAGGAGGAATCCGCGCAACTGTCTTTCCGTGCTCTCACCCTGTTTGGCGCCCGCGGTGAGGCTCTTGAGGGAGTTCAGGAGGCCGCTCATCCGTCTCGCTTGCGGGGTGGGGCGGGCGGCCGTCAGGTGGCGAAGAGGACGGCGGCCTCGCGGCGTCACGAACACCGGCGGCCGGCGACGGCGGACACGGCTACCATCCCACCGCCGCGGACACCTATCCTCACCGCAGGCGATGTGCCGGGGACAAATCCAACATAGCCGTCGGAACCGCTGTTATTTGACGGTGCTCGCGCTGTCGTCTTCGCGGGAGAACCACTCCTTCCCAGTCAAATTGGACCGGGACGCGGGGTTCGAAGAGGGACCTAACGTCTCGCACACACGTGCGTGACCAAGGCTCCCTTCCTTCAGTCGAGTGGGGTCGGTTCGAATGACACCGACCGACACCACTAGTTCAGGAGAAATCCCGCGGTGACAGGATGGCAAGCGTGCGCTCGAGAGCACCAGTCCCTCTCCAAGAGGTGCCCCGTCGCCCTACACCAGCGGTCTAGTAAAGTTCAATTCGTCCCTCTCTCGAAAATCCGTCCGACGGTCACTCCGCGTTCTCCCTCGCTATCAGATCGTCACACGAACCTCTCCGCAACCGACCTTTCTGCTGTTCCCGCGCATCCACGACTGGCCTACACCTTGGTCTCTCGAATCGCTCTCAGCCAGAGGAGGGGGTAGAACGGGGAAAGAGGGAGGGGAGGGCGGACGCAGGGGAAGGAATGAGGAGACGGGGAAGGAGAGGCGGGGAGGGTGAGGCGAGGACGGTAGCCTCGGGAAAGGGGGGTATCGCGTGGAGGGATAGGGGTGTAGAGTAGGAGTAGAAGGAGGGAGGGGGTAAGTATTCGCACGCGCGTTCTTCGGGCGCGAGGGGTAACGCTCGTGACGTAAGAGGAGGGGAGGCGTGGGTGGGAGGAGGGAGGGTCCGGCGGGGATGAGTCGAAAATGGCGGTGGAGAGGGAGTCGGGGAGGACAGAAGGGGAGTCCTCGGTGCAGGCGCCACACTCTGGCTCCGAACGGGAAGCAGCCGGCACCGCGAGCACTGCGCACAGGTTCGCGTGGGCCTCTCTCCCTCCCGCACGTCAAATCGCCGAGACTCTCACCGATAATCTTTCTCGTCCCCGGGCTGCCTGCTCTCCAGTCTCGTCCTCCGGGTACTCCGACGTCTTAGCAGCTGCCCTGAACTTCCATAGATCACCTCTCTACGGCCTCACGATCGCCAACGAAGAAACTACTGGAACGACCAGAAGAAACGTTTTCCCTGCTCTTCGTTCCGTTTGCGCTCGCAACCTCATTAGGGTTGAGGAATTCTGCAAATATATTTTCTTCCGACCCACGTGTAAGGCCGAAACACCCACTCGTTATCTCTCGTTTCGGGGGTAATCTCGTGGAGCCGGGTCACGCTCCTCGCTCATGACGATGGTTTGTGCGGCGGTCGTTTCGGACCCGATCCCCACGAATATCCTCTCTCCGTCGACGACGAGGGACCGTGCTTCGAGATGGACACGTACGCTCGCCGCACGAGGAGAATCGTGGGAAGGGGCACGACGAGAGAGGGAAATCGATCGATCGTCGAGACAAGTCAGCCCTGCCAAGGGGTGGACGCCTCGGCCAAAAAGCTCGCGGGACGTGAGGTGCTTCGCGAATCGGGGCGCTCTTTGACGACGGCGATTCTCCGGTGCGAGTCCGATTATTCTCACCGAGACGACGGGAGCCTTCCAGGAAAAATTAACGTTCGAGTACAAAGTTCGTGATCTAGATGGCGCTTGTGAGCGGGAGAGAAATGGAGAAGAAATCTTTGATGATGGAGAATTAAGAATTGAGCAGGATGGATAATAAAAGGAATGTGCATGGCGGAAAGGATGGAGTGGTGAAGAGGAAAGAGAGGCAGCAGATGGTGAAAGGAAGAGTGGAAAAGGATAGAGCGAGAGAGAGAAAGGGGGAAGAAAGACACGTCCGTGATGAGGATGCAGCAACTATCGTTACCGTGAGCCCCCGCCGACAGGGGCACGCAGAAATAGGACGGAGAGGGGAGGAGGTGGGAGTGCGGGAGTACGAAAGGAGGGAGGGTACTTGGGGAAGGAGAAGTGGACCATGAGGACGAACCTAGGGTCTGGTGCAGGGAGGGGAAGGTGGGCGTGCGGTCCGCACGCGTGTTACGGGTGGGTTCCGTGAGGTGGCGCGCACGTGGAGGCTGCAGGATATCGTGCTAGGGGGCGGTGAAGGGAGGAGCGTGACGAGGGGGAATGCGAGGGAAAGTTTGGGGAGCGGTGGGAGGGAGGGAGATGGCGAAATAGCAACATATTAGCGGAGACTGAGGACGAGGAAACGAATTAACCTCCCCCGCAGCAAAAACGTCGGCGGTCCACCGCATAACCTCTGACACATTCGGCATACTCACCCATCCCCTCTAACATCTCTCCCGCCCACTCACCTCATCACATCATCGCGCTTGTCTTTCGGCCCACGCTGAAAGAATCCTTTGATGATATTCGGGGAGAGGTCATCATAAGGTCGAAATCTTTGGAGTATGGGTGTGTGACAGAGGAAGGACACCGGTGCCCTTTACCATTACGGTTTCACGATTGCTACACTTTCCCCTTTAGGGAAGAGTGGGAAGTGGGTGTGTGGATGTGTGTGGGTGGATGAAGGTAGAAGATTACACGGAGCTTCTCTTTCAAAAGTCTCCTCTGCCTCTATCTCTCCGTTACATTCTGCCCTGCGGTGACCCCAACCGAGCGCACGAAGGGCGCACGATCTAACTGTCTCAACTCTTCATCGCTCTTGGCCAAGGATGCCCCTCCTCCTTAATCCTCACACTTAGCTCCCGTGAGCTCCCTTTCAGCCAATATCAATCCCTTCCCATTTCCCATTCCTGAACAGCATACCTACTTCTGTAAGTTTCCTCTTTCGGATACCGCGGTTCTCCGTTGTTCCTTTATTCACCCCTCCCTCCCCCCCATCCCGATATCATCTAATCAGGGAAAAAATGAGCATGGGGTGTATTTTAGTTATGCGTTGCTATGATATCAATTCCACTTACTCCCGCACTTTCTCTAAGCTTGATCTCAATCAGTTCATATTTGTCTTTATCCTATCTTCTCCCCGATTCTCTACGGTCTTATAATGATGACGAGCGATAATATGGGTATGCAATGGATATTATGGTGCGCAAACTGTTTCCATTGTGTGCAGTTATTCTTTTCTCCATTAATTTGAATTTCTATACTCATGCTAGACCACAGAAAGAGCCAGAGTCTCTTAGGATGCCAGTTTTACGTAATCCCATTGTTATGCAACCTAGGAGAATGAAGAGGCTCTCTGCCGCTCGACTTCGCTCTCTTATCTCTCCAGAGAGCATGAACGCCCTTGGAAGGCAAAGAGAAGGACTTTGCTCCTCCTTCAAAGAACCACTGATTCGTGAAAAAGGATTTTCTAGAAGAAAAATGGCGACTTCACATATGCCATATCTAGTAGAACTGGACAACCGCATGACTTTGAGCATTCCACGGAGAAAAACGTTTCGGTAAAACCGTTTTTTTGCTCAATTATATTTTATCCAAAAAATGTATTGATATTCTAAAAAAGGTGTTTTTATGGAAAATATCTACTATACAAACAATTACATCGTCAAAAAATATTTTCATGTGTTCCTTCAACTTTTGGTAGTTTTGAAGACTCTTTCAGGAAACTCTGATTTTGTATGAGATCTACTCGTAAATAGAATACAAAGTTTAAATAGTTACCTTATTTAGCTAGTAATATGGATTGTAAGAGGATTGAACGTATAAATGGTATTGAAAAATTATATGAAAAATATTTTTTTGCGTTTTGGTGCTTGATGAAGTCCGCTATACAAAGTTGTATTACAATTTTGATTTTCATTTATCCGCCGGCGAAGTTACTTTTATAATACTTTACACACGTTACCAAAATATACAAGTGCTTTTAAAATTACAGTTTCACTTTTTTATTTACCTTTCGAGTAAAAAATTAAAAGAATTATTGGATAGTAAAAGACATGTAATTATCAGAATAACAAAAATGACATATATATATGTATATATATATATATATATATATATATATATATATATATATATATATATATATATATATATATATATAATATGGGGGCGATTTAAAACAAGGTATTACGTAAATGATTGGAATTTTGAGAAGAGGAAGAGAAATAGACGGTGGGGGTGGGTGCGGTTTGAAAAAATGTTGGCACAATGCAGGAAAGATAGGAATTTTCAAGGATGAATCTGATGCAACACAGTCCCTTGTCAGGCATTTGTTATAATTAAAAGACAGTTCCAGTTTAACGGTCCAGAACTTCACGATACAAAATATAAACGTCATTTTGCTAGTGATTAATTAGTGAAACAGTAGTTTACACTAATTTACACTAGTATCTCTCGTAAAATTAAGTGAACAATTCAGAGAAATGAGACTGGTTAATATTGCCGTGATAGCACTTTCTGTCTGAAAAAGTTATCTGAATTTATACACTCCTGGAGTGATAAATACATCACATTTTTATTGTCTTGGAACAAACGAGCCTTTTGGCATTCTGTGTCTTCTGCTCTCCGAGGAACTCAAAAACCAACCATCACAACAAAGATTAAATTAGTCCAGAAGGTAGGCATAGTGTAGAGATGGAGGGAGAAGAGAGGCCATTGGAAAAGAAACAAAGGTGGAGCACGAACGGGGAGGGCTGGCCAGTGAGTGGGTCAGGCGCAGGGGAAGATTGACGACGTTGGAAGGGAAACAGCATGAAGAACACGTGATTCGACCAGGGCGTGGGGGAATAAGAAAGGGGCGAGAGGGTGAGAGGAGAAAAAAATTTTTCCATCCCTACCGGGCAGGCGCCTCGCTGGCTCTCCCATTCGGCGTTCATAGGCGACTGTAAGAGACGGCTTTGCGGCGGACGCACGCAGCTGTCCCGAGCGCTGTCGAGTCAGCCGGCTCCCATCAAAGCCTTTGCACTTCCTCACAGAGAACAATTCCAGAATCCGATGACAACGTGGGACAGGGGTCCACCGGAACACAGAAAGGCATGGGAGCCATCCAGGGTTCCATCTCTGGCTCCCTTCTAACTTTTATTACTCTCCAGAGAGGGGTGCTGGATTCACGGTGGGGTAAGAGGTCTTGGAGCTAACTTTAGCTCTGTAGGCTCGTGAACTCCCTCCAGGAGTTCCGGCGACCCTCGCGACACAGTCGCACGCGTACACGCGCTCGTGTTGGCCAGGACGCTAATATGAGAGCGGGCACACGCTCACGCAACTACGACCACCCCACTACTGCCTGCCGCGGTCGTAGGTTCACGAATTTCGGAAAGGCGAATATTTTAAGGGTGAGGGGAGGTTGCGGGAGGGAGGAGGAGCGAGCTTCTCCCATGTTTCTGGGCACTCACACCGCTATCCGCGTTTGTACTGTTTTCCCCATTTCGACGGAGGGGAGAGGCGAGGCAGAGCGGGTATCACCCTCCCCCTCCGACCCTCATCATCCTTTCCTCCCGTCTACAATGCGCCCCACTGAACCAACCTTATCCCCTCAACCCGCAACGGCTCCCCCCCTGGGGCCCTTCGTCCTTCTTCGCCCCTCTACGCCCCCAGCAAGCTCCTCCCCTCTCTCTTGCCCCGCCGCCCCCAACGCACCCTCACACTCCGCAACCCTCACTGGAGCTCTACTCTTCGATCCTCTTCCCTCCCTTCCATCCCTCCTCTGCCCTTGCTCCTAGCCCTTCGCCTCCCACGGTCCCCCCACCCAACACGCATCCCGTGCTCCCTCCGGCCCCTCCAACCGAAAACTACGCCCTGCTATCCCTTCGTCTCCTCTCGAGGGCCGGAGGAAAGCGGGGAGGGTGGAAGTGTAACGGGGTCTTCGGGCGAGGGCTTTTTTAGCTCTTTCCGCGAAGTGCGTGGAAGCTTCGGCCCCCCTTTTTGTACTATGGGTGCGCAACTTTTGGAAGCCGACCCTCCGTGGGCTAGATCGAAAGAGTGGATGATTTGCAGGCTCTGGGGGAAGTAATGGCTCACGTACTCAACCCATTCCGATTACACCCCCGCAAAGCTCGAATCGTAGCCTCCAGGCCCGGTTCCTCCGTGGCCGGGCCAACAAGACGCCCTTAGAGCGTCGTGTGATGTTTTCAGCGGCGTCTTCATCACCTTCGAAGTCGTGGACCCATGTCTCTTGAATTTTCTGTCTAAGTCTCTTGACTTAAATCTCTTTTATAGCTAACGAATAACTGATGAAATTGTACCATAAGTAATCATCCAAGTGAAAGTCACAACTAATGTTCATTCAAATAATTTACCTCTTTTTCGCGGTGTTTTAGTTGAATTTGATATTTTTTTACAGCTGAAGATGGCTGTTACATCGATCAAACTCCGAAGCAGAGAACATTTTAGAGAGATTCACTAAAAAGTACTATTTTCAATACCTAATTGCCAACTAACACATCCAAAATGCAAATTGGGACTTCGTGTTACATATAACCGTGTAGGTACTATTTTATGAGGCAAGACTCTTAGAAAGAGGACCCTTCGCCCATCCATCAGCACTGTTGGTGCGACTTTCTACAATGATTAAAGTAAGAAGTCTTGAAGATCGACAATTCCGTGTAATGATGAATGATAAACTCATTAAATGGATGAGGAGCAAAGGAGCACTTACGCTCCATGAAGATGTATATAACTCAATACAACTTTTTCCATATGAAATCACACCTACCTATCTGATCGAAGTTTAAGTAAGTACTAGTGAAGACTATTTGGTCAACAGCCGTGTTAGATCGATAGATTTTCTGCACTTGTTGTGCAAAATTGATTATCAACACTATATCTTTATGAATTGTCATTACACCAGTATGTAAAAAGCTAATTATTCTGGTATCGTTCCATATTTAATTTCACAATTGATTTACCTCTGCAACACAAATAATAACTCCAAACCCTCTCTATTCATTATCATTGATTGCATATTTACAATCGCTTTCATTATTTCGTACAGAGGCTTCCATGGGGTGGACTCTGCATACCTATAGATTTCATTGCTTAAGTTGTTTCGCTTGCTCAAACAACCAACGTTAGTCATTTGAAACAACATACACCGTTAATCCGATAATTTTGCAGCCTCCACGTCTCAATGACTATTTAGTGGCACCACGCCATTCGAATAAGTTCATACCAGTATATTGATCTGCGTCACCAGCTGGCTGATTGAGAAAGCCACAAATATGTCGTCTTTTGCTTTTAGGCAATTTACGATACGTCGGTGTAACGCGGGCAGCATATGAGTTGGCGTCATTGGCTTCCGAAATGTTTATTGACTGCCAAAACGGGCATGTATATACCGTCCCGATGGGTGACGTCTCATCTTCACCGGTCACTGTGCATAAGAAACACATGGCATTGAAGAAAGAAACATGGCTGAAGTGAAAGTGTGGTTTGCGAGAAGAAGAAACTTAAAAATAGGAATAAACTATGTAATCTTAACCTAAAAAGAAAGGAAAGCCGACAGGGAACGGTTTTTTACAACAAGTACAATATAAATGCAGTAACAGCAATAACTATACCCGGCGCACTCTGAGCGTAGAGTGGTACAAAATGGAAACGGAGGCAAGGAGCGTCCATTTCCCATTGCGGGAAAATTACAATTGGGCAAGAGGAAGAGGGTAGTAGCAAGACCATGAAGCGGATATATAGTAATGTTAACTACACAACATATAGGACGGCCACAGTGGTTCCCATTACACATTTCATCTCCACTTTTTCTTCTCCATCTCTTTCTCTGGTTGTCCTTCTACGAGCTCCAAGAGGATTTGAAATGCATTTATTTTCTAATTTTTCAAACGAATCTTCCTTCATTATTCAGACTAAAATATTTCATTCTTTTAACTGAAAGAAACGTTCTCTGTAAGATAAAAATATCTCAATGGAAATGACAAATAATCTTTGCGGCGTGTCAGAAATATGCATTAATACTTGTACAAATGATGGAAGAAGAACAGTCTAGCCGAAGAAACACAGTATTAGCCAAAGTTATAATTGCACATTATAGGAAATTTTATTTAGAATATTTTCATTTGACATCAAATTACTTTTAACTATGTGGAACTTCATTTTTACACTGAAGATCCAAAATTATCCATGACTCGACTGAAGAAATAGTTAAACACTATGCTTTAGTATATTAAAAATAGAAACCATTGCTAAGAAAATATTTTTTTACTCATAAAAATTAAAAGTTTCTTTGGCATATATACTTTTCACTTTGTGGAATTGTTTGCTGTCCATATTAAAACAGTTTGTAATTTTCCAAGGACTAAGTTTGTGGAAAATTGCTGACTCTCTAAATATGGACTTATTTGGCATGTTCCTCCAGCAAAGGTCTAATCATCCTCTGGTTGCTAACTTGCTAATCAAACTTTAGTCAAAACAAATCTAGACAGACTCCTTAAAATAATAATTATTCGTAACATGACGGCCCTGCCAACATCGTTTACTAACCAAGGTAGAGACTTAGCTTGATGGCACTTTGGCGTTGTGGTTTTGGCGCTGTTTCAAATATTCTCCTAAAAATAATGGCACGCAAAAACCGAAATTTTTCGTTAATCACGTTTTCACGTATTTTTTCGAAATTAATGAAGGAAAAAAAGGCCGATTTAAGAATTGATTTTTTCGGAAAAAAGTAGTGATTAGTTGTAGTAAGAGTAATACCGTAAAGGCATTTCAAGCTATTACATTTTCTGGGTACCAGTTCTTCAGAAGAAACCACAGGCGGCGCAGAAGGAATCAGCCTCAATGATCTAATATGATAACCAACTTTTTGAATGGTTTGGTATTAGTTGATTAGCATTATCCTACATTGAGATTTAAGTTAGTACGCTTGAATTTCACGGTACGCCTGACATCGGTAATAAAATTATCCGAAAAAATCTAATTTGAATATGAAGTCAACATAATCATGTGGGTTCAGTGTCACAGGAGAAACGTTATGAAATCAAAGTCACACAAATAAACTATTCGTGAATAGCTTGGATAAGCATAAACAGAGAAAGACGAATGGATCCAACTAATGCTGGTGTGAGGTATTAGATACTATTATAGTGTTTCACCAGCCAATACAACAACAATGGCATGAGCTTCTCTGTTCTGTTCTCTGTTCGTCGCATTCATTTCTTCCGTAATCCTTCCTTAGGAGACTACCTTCACGTGCAATGGACTCCGTGATACCCTAAGACTATTCTCAACCTTTTCTCTCCAAATCCCCTTCTCTTCATCCCCCCCCTCGTCCTCTCTCTCGTTTCACCTCGCCATGCTAGATCCCCCTACCTTCAATTGACTATAACTTCTCTGTGATCACGCTTCCCTGAAGGTCGCTGCGTTACTTAACAGCTCCATTCGTCCTCTCCTTTTTCTTCTCGGCTTGCAGGAACAAGCACTTCCATAGCTCTTGGCACCCTCTATAATTTTCTCTTCCCCTCCCACCTCAACTTTATCTTTGTCTCTCATTCTAATTAAACCCTGTTGAAGCCTCCATTTTTAACAGTAAACAAGGATGGACAAGTTGGTCTCCACCTCTCGACCTGGTAAGAAGAAAGATATTTTTAAACTATAACCAGTGATAAAGAAAGCAATTGATGCAGTTTATAGAGGAAGAACACCGCTTTCCTTTATTTTAGTCACTGCGCGGATGTTCCGATAGGTCACATGTTAATACTTATCTCGAGCAAATTGGACATGATTGGCGTCAAAATTAATTTCACACAAAAGGAGATGTCCTCGTGAATTCACTGATATCAGATGATATTAAGGCAAGTTGGTCATTGACCGTGAAATTATGTTACGCTAATGCATTAATTTCTTTTTTTTAAGAATTCTAACCAACTAACGTCTTAATGAGGACTAAATGAAATCGTTCAGTAAATAAGGTGTTTATTATAACAATTTTGATATTTTTTGGTTTCTTCCAACTATTGTTATGAAGTTGAAGATGAATAGCTTCAATACATAAATTCAAAAAGCATTTAGTGAGGCTCTTCATTTAATTTTAAAGATTTACATGTAGATTAAATCTACAGGGAAAATTTGAGGGAATAAAATCCCGAAATAATGGATAAAAAATGAAAATGTAAGCTGTATTAAAAACTCGAATTAGACATCGTTTTGAAGCGTGAGCCTTAGTGAATCTTTCACTCCAGTAAGTTTGTAATACATTGTTCAAACAGAAGTTTTAACTGCCGCACGTAGATACTTTTTTATTCACCATTGACGCATTGTAACGAGAGAACAAAGGAGTGTTGCTCGGGAGAGGGGAGCGTTTCATGAATGGCTGAGCGTCCGCCTTCGCTCTCTCCTCTGCGGCAGAGACAAGGGACGGGCCAAGGGGCGTGGTGGTGGAAGGTAATGATGGGGGAATGTAAGAGGGGGGAGAGGGGGATGCTAGGGAAATAAATATGGAAAAGAATAAGAGCGTTGTGATCAAGGCAGAGATTTAGGGCTCAAAATACTCTCTTTGACGATTGACAACAGACAATTCGAGGGGAAAAGCAATAGGCAGCAAACAAAAAATAATGCTGAAGGAAAACCAAGCTTTGTATTCTCTTTTATTTTTTTCTTTTCTTCTGGCATGGGAGTCCACTACAATTTGTGCCAAATCCCCTGATTTCAAAACAATAAAATAAAATTCTTGTGGACAGAGAAATTCAATTTCACTTCGTAAATTAGATTCCTGCGATTGGTCCTCTCTTGCATTCGTTTAAGCGGGTTACCTGCTCCATTACTCTTGCTAAAACTTCATCATTATTATAGGAATTTTAAATTTTTGATACGTTTAGGAATTGAAAAATACGTAAGCCATTATTTTTTCTGTAGATAAAAACTACAGACACATTTCAAAGTGGCTGACTATTTATATTATTTTTAAGGTATTTAGCATAAAACATTGATTAAATAGTTAGGCAAATTTAAATCATTGATGTTCAGAAATTAATGTTGAAAATGAAATACCCTACCCAGGCCTCTACAGATGAAGTCGCGTGCCTTGTAGTTTCAAAATTGTTGCGGTCCACACATATGAAACGGAATATCAAATTTATTTAGTAATTTACAACCAGACTGTCCCTCTTGGAGGGAAGCACTCAGGAGCCATACCTAACTTTACGCCAATTCACTGGCATCCTATCACTTGTTCTGAATTCGTTCACCGGGGAGATAAAAAAGACGAGCAGCAGCTGAGCCATGCGGATCCTCACCCCACGCCTTCCAAAAACCCCGCTTCCCCTCACGGCCTGCCTCAAGGCAATCCCAACCCTCACGAGCACCGTTTAATAATCGCCGCCCAAAAAAAAAAACCCTGATTTCCAAGTCTTATAGTCGCCGTCGCAGGGAGAGCCTATCTATTTTTGTCTCTCTCCCTCTCTCAATCCCCCGACACCACGTCCCGAATAATCTCCCCAAACCCCACACTCCTCCCTCTCCTCCTACGACCTCCCGCCCCCCGACCTCACGCTCACCCTTCCCGACACGCCGGGGTCTTCCCACCGCTCGCGAGCCGGGGCATGCGCGGTGGACCCGAGGTATTGATTGCGCGCCGTCCTCTCTCGTTCCCCCCTACCCGATTGCGATCGAAACCATTGCTCCCCCACACCACCGCCACCCCTTCCCCAACTATTCTTCCGCCACCCGCCTCCGAAAACTGCTCCGAACCCCTCACCGCCGCCGCCCCCCCCATCCATCTCGTCCTTTGCGCCACCTTTCGGGTCCTTTACTTTTTAAAAACACCGCTGCTTTTTCCATGTGCCGAGTCTTAGGCGGTGTGCAACGCCTTTCTTCCCTCATTTCGATCCAAAAGTTATCCGTCTCGCGTATCTCGCCGCCGTCGCCTCCCTTCCATTCCCATTCCCACCTCCTGCTTCGTCCCGTCGTTTCTCCACGACGCCACATACATCTGCCCACGTGGAGATTCGTGCTACTTCATTCTTCTCCCCCCACATTTCCCCTACTCTTCCTCCATGGCTGAATCGGTTGGCGCTGGTTAGTGCTTGGCAGCCAGGGTGGATCCACGCTGCCCCCGTCTGGATTGGTTGGTTCAATTGGTTTCCGAGTCTCTCTATCGCTCTCTCCCTCGCTCGGCCTCCACTGATAACGCCCTCGTTCGCAGGGTCACCACCCCCGCGCCATCCTTCACGTCATCCCTCCCCATCTCCTTCTCTAGCCGGGAACTTTGGTGCGACGGGGCATCGACATGCAACGTTGGTCTGCAAGCAAGTCCAATCCTCCCACTCGCCTATTTCTCACGACCCTCCTCTCCCAGAGGGCAGAGTGGCCATCACCTCTGTGGGTACCATCTCCTCGTTTGGTCCGAAGTGGCTCCCGTCTTAGTTTGCTGTGCAAAAGGGGAGGATTTTAGTGTACATGTTACTACTCCTTGACCGACCTCTACTAAGAGGGTTATCTGAGGAGAGTAAACTTTCTCCTCTCTTTGAGCGCCTCACACTCAGCTGTTACATAGTCAAGCCACATCCTCGAATCAAAAGAATGCGAAGTTTTGATCCTCATTTGGCACTTACAGTTATCACATACTTTTCTGCATCTGCGAATTCTGAAGATAAATTATTTTTCAAATTTTATCGGAATGACTGCAACAATCCAGGGAGAATGGACACCATAAAAAGAATGTTATGCGTTGGAAATTACACTAGTTTGATCACTATACATCTACATCTACATCTACATAAGTACCCTGCGAGCCACCAAAAAGGTGTGTGGCAGGGGGTGTAGCACCATGAGGGAAGGGTAAGGGTTGAGGGGGTTGGGAGTTAGGTGAGGAAAGGTGGGGGGAACCTGTAGGAAAAAAAAATATATACATATATATATATACACACATACATATATATACATACTATAGGATATTTATATGTAAGGTTGATTTAAATTCCGATAAAGACGCTGCATTATTTGTGTCGTTCATTTGAGAAATGCTTTTCTGAACCAGGTAACAACATTTTTATTAGAAGTTTCTCACTAGTGTTAACGCTATTTTAGAGCTTTCAACCTTTCGGACTATACTCATTTTTGGTAGAAGTGATTCAAGTTGTTGGTTAAGTTTAATTCGTCACATCAAGATGTTTCTCCACATGATTGATCGGTTCAATAAAAACATGAAGAAATCATTGGACGATCTATGCAACCCTTGAAGGCTCAAATTGGGTTTTATATGAGAAAAATGCTTTGAAATGAGGTTAAGATTAAATAAAAATAGAAAAACCGGAATTAATTGTGAAATTCAATTTAGAATTCGTCGTTCTACTTATATTATGCGAAATTACGAGCCACGCAAAATTTTGAAAATAAAATTATATTATATTTTCTTTCTCTTGAGATTTAGAAACGATAGAAACAAACTAAATTTCACATTTTCTCAAACAAATTTCCTTTTCCATCACTGATCCTTTTTTATGCTTATTATATGTCTTTCCATTCACAACTCACACACAAACCACAACAGGGTTTAGCTATTATAGAACAATAAAGCAAGCGTTATGAAAATACAATTTTGCTCAGATTACCCCAAGTTAATTAAATGGCAATTAATTTCTCAAATAAGGAAACCGACGAGCACTAACATCTATTTTCTAGTTGTGAATAAATCCAATTAGGAGCAATTTGACACCATACGTTTCAAATTAGCTACCTTTTCATAATGAAATTAACAAAGATATTAAAGTCGTGAAAGACTAATTAGCCGCACGCCGTAAGGTAGGGCTAATTATGCAAGGAAGGTCACTATTTTTCCTTCTTTCCATCTTATATATATATATATCCAATCAGGTTTATATGGTAAACGAAAACCTATTATGATCGTACACTGAGCAAGAGAGTAGTGCATATATATAATTTATATATATTTGTTGAGAGAAATTCTATGGAGGCAGGAAAAATGGATGAAAGGTGTATTGAGCGGTAGTGGAATGTTGAAGATGGTAATAGAGGGGAGAATGTGGGGCAAGCGAGGAAAGGGCAGGAACAGGATAGGGATGTTGGACGGGATGAATGGAGGAAAGAAGTACTCGGAGATGAAGAGGGACCCGATGTAGATTAGGTTGCTGGATTGGGTTTTGTTTGGAGTTATAAAATGTTTATTTGATAGTTGTGTCCATCAAAAAAACCTACCTTAACCGGTGGATTACCTAATAATAATAAATAATATATAGGGTCGCGGTAGTCTGCTGTAGGGGGTAGAGCGTTGGACTACTGACCGGAGGGTCTCGGGTTCGATTCCTGGGCAAGGAACTCTGGGCACTTGCAGCTCCACCGAAGCTATGTGATTTTTCCGGTACCAGATCTTCCTGGGAAACCATAACTGGCACAGGGAAAGGAACTACCCTGATGTGTGAATTACACGCGCCGTCGGGCTTAGTACTGGCGGGTACACGCCGTCGGGCTTAGTCCGCTAGCGGACGTTTAGGTACATGAAAGTCAGGTGCTTGTTGTTCTTTTTAAACTTTTATGCATTGCAGTAGTGGATATTCCAACTTCCGCTTATACCTGGATGTACAGACATATTCTGCGGTAACTAGCATGGGTTTAAGAGAAACATCATTCTATATTTCATAAATGTGTTTTCATTTATGATCTCCTGAAATCCTAGGAAGGAAATACACAAGTGGATACTGTATTTCTAGGTTTTCATTGAGCCTTCGACGAGATCTCGCCAGAGTAATCAATACATAAACTAAGATATTAAGGTTACCTGAGAAAGTGACAAATAGACAAGGAACTTACTATAGAATCGTAGACAAAAATTAGTTGCTGATGGATTGAGATCATCGGAGGCAGACTTAACTTCATAAACTTTAGATCACAGGGAAGAATTTTAGGGCTCCCACTTTTCTTATTATACATTAACGGCCAAAGTTCCCCCATCAGGAATATTTGCAGGAAATACAGTAATTTACAGATAAATAAGGGCGTCTGGGGACTTTGGGGTATTCCTTAGCAATTTAGATTATATATCTGAGGGGTGTAAAGAACTAAGATTGCATTTAATATCAGAAAATTCCCAGTATTCAAGTTTGGAAATTAAAGGAGAGGAATGTTACGTAAAGTATAAAATAAATTTATTATATTTAGGAACTGGACACTGCGTAAATACTTAAGCGTTAAACTGATATGAAACCTTTCACGGAGTATACTATACGCATCGGAAGAATACTCAGGGTCAGCATTAAAGAAGCAATTAGACAGGTTGTAGGAAATTGTATTGAAAAGGTGTTCGTTAGAGTTGTTGATTTCTGTATATATACTGGCAATTAAATATGTATGTATATGTGCGAGTGTTTTTTTAAGAGTTAAATATGCTTTTTCTACTTTAGTTAGACCAATTTGGAATAAGTGATAAGTTTTTCCGTCGCTCTTTCTTTTCTAAACACGCACGAGCGTAAACGTCGGTGATATTTTCATGCGTGTTTCTGTTGATACAAATATTTGTGTTTGTGATAATGCAACATAAATGGTGTTAGAGGAAAGTTTTCTAATACAAGTACGTACATGTGTGCGTACACACTTCGTATACACCCCTTTTTTGTTTTTTATTCGGGTGCATATATATGCCCTAGAAGGTTTGATAATTCTACCCCACGCTTAATTCAAGAAAATGAAAGGCACAACGAATGAAGCGCTGTTTTATCCGCCATTTATTTCATTTTCACATTTTGATGCCAGCGTAGTCTAAATTATCTACTCTGGTATACCCAATTTTTCCCGCGGGAAAACGGATAATTTCATTGACCTTGAGTTCACACCAGTCCCTGCATGCGTGCATTTTTGTGGCCTATCGATGTTCTCCATCACAATAGCAAGCCTTCTCGTTATTCTTCTAACTTCACCGGAGCTTCTCTCCATTCATCGCTTAAGACTTCCTGTCGTTCTATTTTATTTCCAATTAGCTATTACCCTATTCTCTACCGGCGCTAAAAGATTATCCTTCTTTCAACCGTCTCATCTTTCTTCTCTTCGTTCTCTCTCAATACTCGCTCATTTATATAAAATCTCATATACCATCGCATTATTCTCCTTCTACCCAACAACCTCATTTTTACTCTTTTAATCGCATTGCCTCTTAATCCTAAGATACTCTTGTTCTCCGGGCCTCTTCTAACTTTTTTCAGCAAAATTGTAAAGAATGTACCAAATCCCGTCTTCGAAAATATCTGTATTATATCTCTTTCCGCAAAAAAATACTATTGGCTGTAACTTCGTTGTTATGATGGCTGCATTATACAATATATGCAGTCGAAGGCCGGAAAAATCTACCACATGCGTCATAAAATGACTTCTTCCGTTCCTATTACGTTTTTCGGCATCGAAATATCTAAAAAATTGCCCCACTGTGCATTATATTTGGAACAATTTGTATTAATTGTATGAATATATTTATTTATATTTCGTGTCATCCTACCAACATTTACCCACCCAAAGACACGATGGCTTTCCCAAAAGTCGAAATTCCCCCAATGCGTGGTAAAAATATTTGATGCGTTAGTTTCTTTTTTGAATTGCCTTTCCTCCAATTGTTCATTCAACTCGATTCCTATTTGAATAGTTATTTTTTTTCTCTGCTTCCAATTGTTGATTTTCAATTTTCCCTAATTCATGCGTATTCATCTTTTATTTCGATACCGAATGTCCCCATTTTCCTTGGGTCGATACCCAGTGCGGCAAACTCACATCCCTCCTTTCCTTGAGTCTCACATTTGAACGCGATATTCCTTTATGTTTGAATTTATCTTCTTACATAACATCCCATCATCTCACTCTTACGATTATTCCCACGCCTCTTCTCTAACCTCTTTTTCTCTTTTGACAAAGTCCCATCATTTTCCTCTGAGGGGACATTATATATTTTTAGACAGACCTCCATTCGAGATACTACTCACACACTATTTGTTTACACGAGTTTATCTGTGTAAATTGCCTTGGCCGAAAGTTAAATGGCTAACGAAGTTATTTCCGGTTGATTTTTAAATCAAGCCCTAAAGTGGTATGTCACAATTTTTCAACGCAGAATTTATTTGGAGCTTGATGAAATTAGACGTGTACTCAATCTTTGTCACTCATTAATAAGTAACTCTTTACTACAGAGGGCAATTTTCTTTGATTCATTTAATTGATCTCAATGATTCAATCCATGAATGGATTGGGTTGCGTGTAGCACTTTTTCATTACCATCTTCCCAATGTCGAAATAATACATGTACCCCCTCATGGAAGATTTCCCACGCTCCTTGTCCCAAAACAATCCACCTGTTCTATGGGTGGCCGGAAAGTGTGAAGTTGAGACATGGAAGCCCCGAAAAAACCAAACACTCGTTCTCCCGTAGCCTCCTCCGTTCTGGTCCTCCGTGACCTTATTTGCTCTCTCTACTCTTTAATCTACCTCCCTCCTCCACAACGTGGTCCTAACCACGTCCTGAAAAGTCTGCTCCACCCTTGGTCACCCCATAGAGCGTGAAATTTAAAACCATTTCCGAGCCTTTAATCATGCATGCCTCTCCCTCAAGCGGTCAAACTTCCAAGCCTGGCCGGGCGATCGACCATCGACCCTAACACTACTCTCCAGATAGTGATTTCCATTTTTAACTTCACTGTCCCTCTCCGCCCCGCCAGACCTTTCCAACCTGTTCCCGACAAGAAGTCTCCATGGCCCCGTTGCATGGCTCCCTTTCCACATTCCTTCCCTTCGTTTGGCGACCGACGCGCACCGAATGACCTTTCCTTATCAATCTTAAGACGCTCCGTCCCAAGACTATCGGTTAATATTTTAATCCTCCACCTACGTTCAGTCTGGAAGGTCTAATATGCTGGCTCATTTTCTGACCTTTTTTTTTCTTTTGACTAAGGTTAGAGCCGTGAGCTATTTATATTCCAAACCAGAGATTAATTAAAAGGAGAGGAAAGGGAGACGATATGTGGAAATGTACAGGCACTTTAAATACGAGTATTTATCTTTATCATAGAAATTCATACATTTGGTCTGGATTTTTCATTTTGACACAAAGAAAAACAATTGAAAATTTAAACAAACATTAAGTCACCGCTAATCCTCAACATGATTACTTCGATCTGATGTTGTCATTTTTCGTGATAAGCTCTCAAAATAACCCTGAGCGAGAGTAACAATCACATACAACATTAGATTTATTTAAGTATCAATAGATGAATTTAGATTGAAGCAAAAAGAAAGAAACTTTTGCAGAAAGATTGTGCGAAATGTTTCTCTTAGGAATGCTATTGGAAATATTTTATTTAAATTTAAACAATATCAAAAACTGTATATAATTCTGATAACTCTTGCGGTCAACTCAAGTGCTAACTAATGGGTACTCCAAAAGGATTTCCCAATCCATCTTTATTCATGGAAAATTGCAATTCTCTATTCATTTAAGTCACAAGACTAACAATCAATACTTTATTTATTTTGAAATGTGGGTAAGGAGAAGGTAAAATGGACCGAAATGAAAACAAATGAAAAAGGGAAGGGTGAGAGTGGAAAGGGGATTGCTGGGAGAAATCAGAAGGGGGCAGGAAAAAAAGATGAACAGCATATGTTAGTGGATGGTCATAATGGACGAGCATGTATGGAAGTGAGATTTGAAGACTGTGAAAGATGGGAGAATGTAGGCAAAAGAGGTAGGGTCAGAAATAGGATGTTGGGACGAGATGAAGGAAGGAAGGAAGTACTTACGCTGAGATGAGGAGGGGTTTTTTTTAGAGTAAGATATTGTATTGTGTTTTGTCAAGAGATTCAAAATAATAATTTGGTAATTGTATCAATCCAAAGTCTACCTTTACCGGTAGATTACCTAATAATGATAAAAAGAAGCACACAATGCTGGGAGGTGAATTTCAGTTTTTCAGAAAAAAATGTTACTCTTCTAAAACTGACGAAGTTTAGGTTACAAGGTGTGAAAAGGGGAAAGTATAGATCATGAGGAAAAGTCATGTCTCCTACAAACGACGTACTTACTAATAATAATAAATAAATGAAATTATATCTCGACGAGCAGAAGAATATAAGTATCGTCACACCGCGAAGAAATTTGGAAATTGGTCTGTAAAGCAAGAAAGGAGACACCTTGATCTGAAGGCTCTGGCCCTTTAAAGGCAGTGAGATGATTACTAATGTCACAATGAGCCTGCAGGTGCAAGTTTCTCATTAATGGTGTTCTTGAAATTCGTAAAATTAATCAATCAATCAACTAATGTAATTTTCAGTAAATGGTGTGCACTTGGAGTCAAGGTTATTATTAGTGCAAATAGACATAAATCAGTCCAGATAAATTTCATTAATGTAAAAAGTTGAAAAATGTATTGGTTAGCGTCCTATTTCATCGGGATTTCTCCGGGCCTTCTAAAATACCCCAGAACGAGGGATGGGGGCTACTGCCACCTTGAGGAGCAGTTGGACTCGAGAAATCCTTCCCATTCTTCCACCGCGAACCGGCATCACAATAATGGCGAATTTCATAAAGTTCAAACAGTATCACAATGCATATCACATTATTTAGAATACTATTTAGGTCCTATTGCTTTGGCTTTCAATATATCGCCATCATAAATGCAAATATTTCAGAGTGTAAAACTCGCTCGCCTTGACCCGAATTCAAACGCTTTATTCCGGCGTAGTGCTTCAATCAGTTAAGCTACGAGGGTCATCCGGAAAGTAGTACCCGTTCGTGAAATAAAGACACAAAAGTAAATATTAACAAACATAAAAAATTTTATTTGAAAGAGGATACTTTAAACTACTTCTCAACATAACCTTCAAGCAAATTAAGGCATTTGTCATAACGTGTGACAAGTTTCTGTATTCCTGCTGCATAGTCCTTCGCCGCCAGCTCATTGAGATACAGGGTCACTCCTTCTTTAAGTTCTTCATCGCTGTCAAATCTTTTTCCTGCCAAAAAGTCTTTAAGCTTTGTAAAGAGATGAAAATCTGAAGGGGCCAAGTCCGGGCTATACGGTGGATGGTCGAAAGTTTCCCATTTGAATTGCTGCAAAAGTTTTTGTGTTATCCCAGCTGCATGAGGCCTGGCATTGTCATGAACGAGAATGACACCAGTAGACAATAGACCTCGCCGCCGATTTTGTATTGCCCGCCGTAATTTCTTTAATGTTTCACAATACGCATTGGCATTAATAGTGTCTCCACGGGCCATAAAATCAATAAGCAATACACCTCGTCGATCCCAGAAAATGGTTGCCATGAGTTTCCTGGTGGACAGAACTGTCTTGAATTTTTTTGGTTTGTTTGGTGAATGAGCATGATGCCACTCCATTGACTGTCGTTTACTCTCAGGTGATGCATAACAAACCCATGTTCCGTCACCAGTAATTATGCGAGTCAAGAGAGAGTCTCCTTCATCAGAATAACGTCCCAAAAACGTCAGTGCTGCAGCCATACGCTTGGTTTTGTGCTCATCTGTAAGCATGCGAGGGACCCATCTTGCACAAATTTTTGCATAATGCAGATGGTGTTTAACAATTTCATGAACAATTGTTCGAGAAACATTGGGAAAATGCTCACAGATGTCATCAATTGTGACGCGCCGATCGTTCCTCACGAATTCGTCAACTGAGCTCACCAGTTGGTCTGTAATGACAGACGGTCTCCCCGAACGCTCATCGTCGTGTGTGTTCCCCCTCCCCATGTTGAAGTTGCGACACCACCGCCGAACAGACGACTCGTCCATTACATTGTCTCCATACACCTCCTTTAATTGGCGATGAATATCACATGGGCGAACGTTTCTTGCATTGAGGAATTTAATCACTGCCCTCACTTCACAACTGGCGGCGTTCTCAATTTTTTTAAACATTGTAAACAATCACAGAAACAACACAGGCAATGCTAGCGTCACGCAACTTGACTCAGAGAAGGCAGACAAGCCACTGAAGCTATCTGACCTCGTCCAGCGGCTACTCGCGTCGTCAGCACTTCATGCGGCACGAACGGGTACTACTTTCCGGATGACCCTCGTACATGAGCGTCCTCTTACACTGTGAATTTCTAAGGTCTTTAAAGGGGATGTGACTAACCACCGCGCATACAATATCACAAGGAATCGCAGTCGTGCGTACTGTGTCACCACATGTCAACTACCAGTAATTAGCAGTCATATTGTAAGACTGGTTCAGTTCAGCTCTCGACCATGGCTTAAGCGTGAGCACCAAGTGTTCTGTGCAGTCATATGGAAAACATCTCAAATAATTAAAACAGTTTCTAGCGTAGCTTGGTGGAAAATCTTCATACTGACTTTTAATAATCAAACCACTTTACTTTTCCACAAAGACTTTTTAATTTTTACAACCCAGGTTTCGTTATAGCATAACATCATCAGGTGATGATGATGTTATGCTATAACGAAACCTGGGTTGTAAAAATTAAAAAGTCTTTGTGGAAAAGTAAAGTGGTTTGATTATTAAAAGTCAGTATGAAGATTTTCCACCAAGTGGATTGATTATTAAAAGTCTCAAATAATTATCATTTGTGTTGATACTGCTTTCTTTCTGCTCAGAGGAATGTTTATTAACTCATACCATATCTGCTTAGAATGTTGTTTTTGCATTTTTATTAGAATAAGTTTATTCCCTCCTGAAAATATCATCATCAATTTTGCAATCCTAAGGTTGATTTAATGTATCCCTACATACAATCTATTAAATTCTAATTCTCTAACCCCATTACAGTTTCTGTTTCATGTATGGAGGCATACTTTGTCATATGCTATCACTGAGCTAAATACACTTAACTAAAAATCAATTTTTCAGACAGTTTTTTGATAAGCGATACGAATATAAATTCAGCTTAGGTAAAATGTCTACCATGAAATATACACGTAGTCCACGCTGGCGACAAATCCATGACTTATTAGGTATTTTGGACTAATTAGAATAAGTAAATATTTTCATTTCATTCGGCCAATTTCTTTAACGGTTACTTGTTAAAATCGGCTGCTGAATGAAATATTAGATTTAGTTCAGTAATGTAACTCCCACTCAAGTTTAATCTTGCCTGGAGGACGTTACTGACACTTGATATAAGTTTGCTATTAGTTGAGTTCCAAAAAGATCTCTGATTGCTGAGTTTGTTATGACGGGCTGGGTTTGCGTGAGTTTAATAGGTGCCTTCAGGGAAATAATAAGCGCCAAGCGCATTGAAGGTAAACACTCTCTAAAAAATAAACTTCTCAGTTACTTGACCCCTGTTTTAAAAGCGATGTCTCCAAGGTCATAATTCATCAATCAAGTTAATCTTAACTTGGCGATTATGACAGTTCAGCTACGAGACGTCAGTCTTCTGTTCACTAGACGTCACTTCAATCACGTAACTTGCAACGCTATCACGGTTCTATTAAAATAACATTTTTTTTAAAGTTCATCGATGACTAATTTTCATTTAAATCTTCGAAAATTGGTATTTAATGTTATATTGAACATGATTAAATGATGTGAAACGTAATAAGACACCAAAACTTGCCATTCACCCTTGCACGGATGTATGAATGGTAATGTACGTACTCTAAATATATTGCAACCTTCAATTCTTATTGAACGATGGAAGTGAAATGCGATTAGATATACTTACAAATTTTGGACTTTCTACTGATATTTATCCCCTCTTTTATATCATCACGGCAAGAAAGTTTAACAACTAAATTTACCGTGAAACTCATTTCAAACTCTTTCTACATATACCATCCATTTGTCTGCAAAACTTCCTGTAGCGCCTGCGCTCTATTTGGAGCGGTAATTAGGGTGTATCATGAGGGAGAGGACAAGACTGACAGTGATAAGGTTGTTTCTTGGAAATCACTCAAATAGTATTAAGAGACATTGTAATGGTTAAGTACTCACTTGACGCTAAGCACTCGAACAAAAAGCCAACAATCATTCAATATTGATGCTATGAAGGATTCCAAAGTTGAATGAGGACAAATACAAGGTTTTCGGATGTCTCTTGCGTTCCATATTTCACTAAACGGCAATTTTGCCTGAATTTCTGTCGACATCCCCAGGGTCTAAGGCTCAGAAGATGCCGGTGAGTCCCTCGTTCAGCAAAATGGATGAGCCAAAAAGAAACATATTACAGAAAGGAGCACCATACGTATATTTATCTCCTGAACCTTCACGCTGAGCTAGTAGACTTTCATTAAGTTTCAAACGGGCTCCTTTGAAGTGGCTCCGGTGCCCCGCTGAGCTGAGCACCACTCCTTGAAGTAAGTCAGGCACCCTCATCCCTCCCTCGCCCCTACTTCGTTCGCATTTTGGGGCCTCACTTCCCCCCTCCCTCCTCTTGCCAATCCTCCCTTGTCGACCACTCATGCTCGACCCCGTTTGCTCTTCCCTCTCTCTTCCACTCGCGCCAATGTCTGTCCTGCTGCCTCTCCGTTGAATACCGCATCACCACTATCGAATCCCTGGCCCCTTTGGACCCCTCTGAAAGGGAACACTGTAGTCCTTTCTCCCTTTGACCCTATTCGCCTCTCCTCCCCCTCTTCACTACATTCCCCCGCGTCATCCCCTTATAACCAATTGGCGGGGGGGGGGAGGCAACTCTTTATTTTTCCGGGGCGAAAGTCAGGCGTTGTTGTTTTCCACGAGTCTAGGTTCTGTCTGCTAGGACCACCGTCTCTATCGTCAAAACATCTCCCTCACTCTCTCTTTTCCTTTTCTTAGCCCTCACCCACCCTCTCCTGACCCTCCCCATGACCTTCGGTCCAACGAACAGCCATTCTCGTTCTCCCTCTCCATTTTGAATACGCACACGACAGCGAAGTCTATCCCGGCCCACCCTCCACGCAGGCTAGCCCTGTTCGATGACACCTTTTCGCCTCCTGCCTTACCCACGCCCCCCTACACACGAAAGCTCATTCTCCCTCCGGTTGTGACGGTCGTTCCATTGTACTAGGCGATACCTGCGATCACATCAATGTCTCTAAAATCGACATATTTTCAAACATTGTGTTTCTTACAGCTCTCTACCTAGCAGCGGCATGTAACGCCATATTTTTCTTGTTTTTTCATGATGAAAGACTGAAATTGAATGTAGTCGATCACTCAGACTTAAGGCTTCTGAATAGGGTTGCAGATGTACGAACCGTGGATCGAAAACTACGAGGCATATTCATAAAGTAAGGGCTGTTTGCTTATATTTAAATATTGGCGCTTCAGAACACAGTTTTGCTCCAGCAGCGCCATCTACTAATACATTGAGAAGCTAGAGCTGCATTGTTTTGTTTCAGAAGTCGTTTGCTTGTCCGTGCATGCAATCAACAATGTCTGCGGCCATCGCTGATCTCGCCAGCTGTGAAGTGCGTTCTGTCATACGATTCTTGTATACATAAGGATTGTCGGCTGCTGAAATTCATCGGGAGTTATGCCTAGTTTATGGACCTACAGTTATGAGTGAAGGAAAGCTTAGACAATGGTGCCGTGATTTTAGAAATGGCGAACAAATGTCCTCTCGTAACTCGTAATTAGAGAGCTTTTCTGCAGAACAAGTAAATTAAATTGATGACTTAGGTATAAACACCTACAAACACGTACTCTCTGAGGGAATATGGAACGAGTGTTCTTTATAGGGAACCTCCGGAAATATCAGGTACCTCTTGGGCTACTTGGGCTAAGTACCGTAGCACTATAATTTTATACACTCGTAATTTATGTCAGGAATTGATTAAGTCAATTAACAATTAATTCCTATTGGCGTTTCTTCTGGAATGAGACCGACGATTTGAATTTTAAAATTGAAAAGATACCATATCCCGACGATCCCGCACTTAATTTACACTACTATAGGAAATAATTACTAAAATAAATATCAGCTCTTGTTACATGCATGAAAAATATTCATAAAATATTTATGCACCTTTCATAAAAAGTTGAAAACATTTTAGTCTCACAGCCACGACTTAATTTTACTCGTAAATTAGTTTATCTGGAATAAACCAAAACTTTGCACAACAAATTTAATAACAAAGGGATTCAGGGTCTCAATCATCATTCTATCACTTCAGTGCTCACAAATATGCAAGTAGTTAATTGTTTTTGGTTGATATAGTATATTGGCTCAAGAGCTAAAACTTATCCGTCAGCAATAATAAGCCTCACTACCACTCTTTCTGCCTTCTCTTGTGCCGACCCTGGAAAAACCCATATATATCGCCAAATATATCCGCCATCATCCACACGTGTACGTTCATCTGCCCCGGTCCGCTCTCTTTTTTCCCTCATTCTCGATTCTTTTCCTCTCTAATTTTGCTTCCCTCAATGTTAAAATGAGAACTGAAATTCCAGACTCCAATTTGATCGCAGACCATTTTACGACAGAAATTTTCATCAGTACATGTCTCCTAAATATCAATCATATATATATATATATATATACAAGGAGTTAAACAATAAATTGAGAAGGGCCACAAATAAAGCAAAATAAGAATGGTGGAAAACGCAATGCGAGGATATGGAAAGTTTACAGAAGAAGGGTGAAATTGGTGCTCTATACAGCAAGGTTAAGTTATTATCGGGAAGTAAGAAGGCAAGATCTGTGCTAACAGTTAAAGATAAATGGGGTAAGATAATAGTTGAACCAGGAAAAACCCAAGAGAGATGGAAGGAATATATAGAAACACTGTATGTTACCATCTGCCCCGCTTAGCACTTAGGCCGACAAGGTTAGACATAGAAAAGGAACATGACGTAGAAGAAGATAGCTTAGGTCCAGGCATACTCGACGATGAAATAGAAAGGGCATTAAAGGAGATCGGTGTTAGTTCCTATTCCAAAAAAGGCAAAGGCTTCGTCATGTGAGGATTACAGAACAATAAGTTTGATATCCCACGCAGCTAAAGTTATTCTCAGGATCATCAACAAAAGGATAGAGAGTAAGGCAAATGATTACTTAGGGGATGATCAGTTTGGGTTCAGGAAAGGAAGGGGTACGCGTGATGCCATTGCAGTAATGAGATCACTAGTCGAGAGGAATATAGAATACAATCAGGACGTTTTTGCCTGTTTTGTAGATTTCGAAAAAGCGTTTGATAGAGTGAATTGGGAAAAATTAATGCGTGTATTGTAGAAAATAGGAATGGATTGGAGGGACAGGAGACTGATCCGCAACCTGTACATGTCTCAGACTGCTCAGGTGCGAGTGGGGAACGGAGAGTCCGGATGGGCAGTGTTAGGAAGAGGTGTAAGGCAGGGTTGCCCATTGTCACCGGTACTGTTCAACGTATATGTAGAGGAAATGATTAAAGAGGCATGGGAAGAACTGGAGGTAGGAATGAAAGTGGGAGGGGAATTCGTAAAATCGGTTAGGTTTGCTGATGACCAAGCATTAGTTGCTCAGTCAGCCAAGGGGTTGCAAGCATTGTTGAGTGAATTGGAGGTTCAGTGCGATAAATATGGGATGAGAATCAATATTAATAAAACAAAGGTTATGCGATTTTCCAGAAAGAAAAAGGCTAAGCTAAATATTAAAATAGGCGGGGAAAAAATAGAGCAGGTAGAACAGTTTACATATCTCGGAAGTGTTTTGGACCAACACGGTCAAAGTGGTAGGGACGTAAGGAGAAGAATTGCGCTAGGCAAGGAGGCTTTCTCAAGGAGGAGGGAGTTGATGACGGGGACGTTGAGTAGGGATGTTAAGACAAGACTCGCAAAAACTCTGATATGGAGCGTAGCTATGTACGGCGCGGAAACGTGGTCGCTGAAGCAGGAGAATAGACGTAGATTGGAGGCTTTTGAAATGTGGGTGTGGAGAAGAATGGAGAAGGTGAAATGGACCGAAAGGAAAACAAATGAGGAAGTACTGGAGATGGTGGGTGAGGAGAGGGGTTTGTTGAGAGAAATCCTATGGAGGCAGGAAAAATGGATGAAAGGCGTATTGAGCGGTAGTGGAATGTTGAAGAGGGTAATAGAGGGGAGAATGTTGGGCAAGCGTGGTAAGGGTAGGAACAGGATAGGGATGTTGGACGGGATGAGGAGAGGAAGGAAGTACGCCGAGATGAAGAAAGACCTGATATAAGTAGATTGGTTTGCTAGGTGGGGAGTCGCAAAATGTTTGTTTGATGGTTGTGTCCATCCAAAGACCTACCTTGACCGGTAGATTGCCTAATAATAATATATATATATATGTCTGCTATATAGGTCTGCGATCAAATTAGAGTCTGGAATTTCAGTTTTTGTTAATATTTGCTCGCCGTATGGCGGGATTTTCAAGTTTGAATATATATACAATATACAAAGATATATATAAATATATATTTCTATATATATATATATATATATATATATATATATATATATATATATATATATATATATATATATATATATTAATATATATATATACATCCTTTATATGTGTTTCTATTCCTTTTTTTATCTATTTCCATGTGAATACATTTACTGGACAGACCTCGTAACTGCGTCAAGCTTGTTTGCTCATCTCACACTCTGAATTTTTCAAGGCTTTAAAGGATCAAGATATGATGACGATTTACCCTCCATTCTATTTCACAAGTAATCGTAGGCGCCACAGTTCACGAAGTTAAAGAAAACTTTTAAGCTCAACGTTGTTTTCTTTTAAACGAATTCAAATAACTTCGAGAAATTCCACGACAGTTACTTTAACGAAGTATCCGCTGATGTTTACAGAAATGCAGTAATTTGACAGTGTAAAAATTATTCGCCTTGACCGTTACTCGAGCTCGTATCCTTCGATCTCTGATACCGAATTAATTCATCATAATATCTCGATCTTTCAAAGCCCCTAGGAATTCACAGTATAAGAGAACGCCTCGGTAGATGAATTGGTTAAAATAAATGTTTTATCATGTGTGATAATAGATGAGATTCGAATCGCCAAAGAATGATTTGAAAAAGTCATGGATGAGAGCCTAAGGGAGAGAATGGTTTGTGTGAAACAAAGCGCGACTGTTCGGAGGAGAGAGAAGTATGCAAGTCCCTCGATTGAATGAGGGAAATTTGATAATTTTTGCAACTCAAAGGTTTTTCCATAAAGAGGATGAGTTAACTAACGTACAGGTTAATTTACAACCAGTTCGTTTGTATTGTGAATCCAAAAAATACGCTGATAATCCATCGTTGCAAATGAAGGTGATTGAAAATGCTCTATCACACTTATCATGAGCAATAACAGCTTTTAGTGCATCGCAATACTTCAAAATCAGAAAGATATGTTGCAAAACGACGGTAAAAGTTGTTTGTTACGAAGATTAATTATGAAAATGACAGCGATAACAGATATGGCCCATGTAAACTAGAGAATAAATACCAGCATTAGGTAGTTTACATTTATTTTGTTTGCTTTTTCTGTTTCCTTTCTTTTGCATATCGATGATAATTACCTTTACTGACACCAATTACCTGTTACAGAAGGGTTTTTTTCTTTTTCCTTAAGTAACTGTTGTTGGGTTTACTGCGCTTAATACGCCATAAATGTTTTAAGGGATATACATTTTTTTGTTTACATGATTTTTCTACTGACGGCGATGGTCATCCACGACTTTGACACATGTGAAGTTTTTTTACGTAATATGACATGATCTCTTCGTAACCACCAGTTTTTTATGAATGGTACGAAGCCAAAACACTACATAATATTATGGATGAGCCACTATTTCAAACTGCCACACCAGTGTAGTTATAATCCATTGTAGCGAATCCAATTATAATACTGGCGAACAGGTTCCCTACCTTCATGATTTAATTTAGGACCACTTCTTATAAATAGCATGCCATATTTTTCAGTACAAGATTTTCGAGAAATTATTCCGGGAAAAAGGAAACCGGATATAAATAAGCAAATTCCTGGTATGCGGAGAGTGGGCCGTCTGATTGGTTTTCTCATATTTGGGTCCAAAGTAGGAGGAAGTAATGAATCCCGCCTAAGAAAAGTGAAGAGAAAAGGGAGGGAATGGAGTATTCCTCGATGCTGTTTCAGGTTTCTATTTATCACTGAGATTCTCTAGTATTAAATATTCTTCAAATAAGTATACGAGTAAGTAAGTATTCAAATGAGTATATAGATAAACTCATGTCTGATTAATACGTCTATCCTCATTATTTACTTCTATCCTACTGCTTCAGTGACCACGTTTCCGCACCATACATAGGTACTACGCTCCATATCAGAGTTTTTACGAGTCTTGTCTGAACATCCCTACCCAACATCCCCGTCATCAACTCCCTCCTCCTTGTGAAAGCCCCCTTACCTAGCGCAATTCTTCTCCCTACGTCCCCACTACTTTGACCGTATTTGTCCAAAACACTTCCGAGACATATAAAATGTTCTGCCTGCTCTATTTTTTCTCCTCCTATTTTAATATTTAGCTTAGCCTTTTTCTTTCTGGAAAATCGCATAACCTTTGTTTTATTAATATTGATTCTCATCCCATATTTATCGCACTGAACCTCCAATTCACTCAGCAATGCTTGCAACCCCTTGGCTGACTGAGCAACTAATGCTTGGTCAACAGCAAACCTAACCGATTTTACGAATTTCCCTCCGACTTTCATACCTACCTCCAGTTCTCCCCATGCCTCTTTAATCATTTCCTCCACTTATACGTTGAACAGCACCGGTGACAATGGGCAACCCTGCCTTACACCTCTTCCTAACACTGCCCATCCGGACTCTCCATTGCCCACTTGCACCCGAGCAGTCTGAGACATGTACAGGTTGTGGATTAGTGTCCTGTCCCTCCAATCTATGCCTAATTTTTGCAATATACTTATTAGTTTTCCTAATTCATTCTATCAAACGCTTTTTCGAAATCTACGAAACAGGTAAATACGTCCTGATTGTATTCTATATTGTGTATATATATATATATATATATATATACCCCGTTTAATGTCTTCGGTGCGTATGTACCCGATTTATTTAATTGTCTGGAGTTTGTTAACCTTGTGAGTGGCAGTCAGCCATCAAAACTTCGACATATGAATCTTTGACCTGATGAAACACCTGCCAAGACTTGACACATTTCTTGATATCTCTATTCAGGTTTAAGAGATAATTTATTCAACGGTAAAATGAAAAAATGATTTCTGAACTAGCAATTAGAAAGTAATTCCTGAATACTAAGCAACCGACATCAAGCACCTTAAAGTATAACTACCATATAACCCATAAATATAAAATTCGGGACTAAATACACCAAAAAGGAAAAGAAATATATATTTTGGCATTACGTTCCTCTAATTACGCCCCAGAGTCATGCTAATCCTTGCTAACTTCCTCTCCACTAACCTCGACCCTGAAACACTCTTCGCCTGGGAATTCAGTTGAGCTAATAGTCTCCGTCATTGTGCCTATCGTGGCAGTCCATGTCGCATGCTGCCTGTTCTTTCTCCATCTCAGTATCACTCATTATTTACGATTAATCTTAACTACAGTCATATTTTTCCTTCGTGTGTTTTCATCCATTAATCTGAGGTAAGCCAGGAAAAAATGAGGTCTTTCATTTTTCTCTTACTAATTGAAAGCCTTAATTGAAAATAACTTGGAGGGATAACGCTTATGACTTCCCACCTGGATTTTCTGAATAGCGATCTTTCAGAGATGGCAAGTTTCACTACATGTTTCTGTCATTGTATGAAATATACTCTAAGAGGAACCCGTACATGTATTTATTAAAGGCATTTATTTCCACGAGAATTGTTTGCGAACAAAACGAAAAATGTCAACTGACTTTTTGCATCAATTGGCAGGGGTATTTAAAAAAAAGTGGTGATAGATTTCTAAATAAACGGCATATATTAGGAAAGAGAAAAATATCATTTTCAGAGCTAAATTCTTGGCAAATTTTTTATCACATTTCTGTTAATTTCTCCGCGTCTGCTATATCAGGGATTTAATTGCCACACTCAATCTCTCTCTTTCTTAAAAATCACTTAATCCATGGATAAACTATTTTAGCCAGCTGTCCTAAATTATATTAATTGGCCCTCCTTGAAAATTCTTAGTTCCAGAGCTGATTGCGAGTATCAAGTAGCTGTTTGGAAGATTTTGTGGAACTGCTTTAATAAAGATATTCGTACTTCTTCACAAACACATTCCTAAAATCTCACGTGAAAGTCTTAGCTTCAAAAAGTGACTTGCCTTGTATTGGATCTAGCAACCAGAACCACATCAAAACCAAATAGCCTGCACACCCTTGGCGTCTTTGCTCACCCACACGCGAACTCCGTTCGGCACACTACGTTCCTTGGTTTCGTTGATAAGGAAGAGTAAATACCACTCCGATCATTCCCTTCACTCTCGGTTCCTCTTTCCTCCAATTCTAAGGTTGAACCCTCCCTGGCGACACCCCTGTATTGGCTCTTCTCCTCTCCCTCGCTCAGCCTCTCGTCCCGCCCCATCTCCTATCTCACCCCATGCCTTCACGGTGGCGCCGGTCTCCTTCCTTCCTCTCTCTTACGATTAATCTCCACTTCGACTGCTCTCCTTAACTGATCATGCCGCTCTCCCCGTACGACGGCTCTCTCTCCTCCAAACACCCTCTCGCCCGCCAGACCAACCTCCCCCCGACCTCCCTCCGCCATCCCCCTTCAATACGGGCGACCCCGTCTTCCTACCCACCGAAGTGCGCACCCATCCATCGTGACTATTTCGGGGTGTCACCCACGCATTCCCGTCGCCCGCAACCTCTTCTCTCACCCCCTGTATCTGCTTCCCTCGTTTCGAGCGATAACGTATCGTCCTCCATCCCTCCTCCTATCCCTCATTCACACCCCTCTAACCTCTCCGAACCGGGCGGGAAGAAATCCCATCTCTTTCGGACGCGATATTCCTAATTTTTACCGAAATTACCTACTTTTGTTCACGCAATCGTTGAGTGTTCCTTCCGCCGAGTGAGGGTGATATAGAGAAAACGAGCCAGAAAGTGAGATAGTCAGGGAAGAAGAGGAAAGAAGATAAAGTGAATCATAATGTAATGAATAAACGATCCTATTTTCTTGAATGAAAGTATTCTGAGCTTACCAGCTGTTACTACCAGGGTTTTCTCTATCTGAAACAAAATCTTAGCCTCATCCCCAAGTTAAGTTTTAAAAATATGAAAGTACATCATGAAAAAAATCAATTCGTCGCTATTTTTTCTGCATTAAATGTGACACACGAATGAATAGAGGAAAACAAAGAGCATGAATACATTTCAGACCTAATATCAAGTACACAAAGGTGCATGTCAAATGGAAGTGTCGTTTTAATGACGGCTATTTCTATGCCTCTGCAACAGAAATGAAACCTCAACTGAAGAAAATTTCAAGCATTCATTTTCATTATTACTTCTGTGAATAATGTCAACTTTCGGAAGCCGTCTCACACCCATAAAATGATTAAATATTATAAATATTGCTAATAAATATCGTACCAGAAGTATTACTGGTATGGCATGAATCCAGCCGTCCCTGGTGTCTCCAATGGTGTTCCCCGCTTATGAATGCAAAGAACCGAGCTTAAAACGGCCTGAGCGACGATCTCATTTTATCTCCTATTAATTTGTGCATCCATCAACTTCCAAGCACTCACCCACCCAGCTCCTAACTCCCGCAATCCATCTTCCCAATGAATCTCTCGCGAAACGTTTAAGGGCGTCGTCACGAGATGTTGCATCTCCCATGTCTCCACAAGATCCTCCCCCAGCCGCGGTTTCATGACGCCCATGCTTTCGTAGGCGGGCATGATCGATGTGTTGACGAGTCGGAATAATCGATATTTTCCCGGCAACGCGTGGTGGACTTTTGGAGAGAGATATGGGGCACACCTCCACTCACCACGATTCTCGAGCGACTGCCCTCCCCTGGCCTCGTCCCACCTATATATACGAGTAAATACACCCAAAGTATTCAATGGCTAAAATAATTGGTAAATTCAAATGTTGAGAGGAGCAAGGATATATTTAATTTCGGTTTTGTCAAAACAACACATTTATTTGACTCAATTTGAAGTAGTTTGCAAATGTTACCAAATTCTACCTTATTTCTGTTCAAAATGATGGTAGTAAATAACTCGGTCATAGAACTTTTTAGGAGTGTCTTATTCCTAGAGTGGCACTTTACTTAATGGTAGTCCGTCGAACGGCAAAGCCCAGCGTAAGCCTACACAGACCTGCAAAGTAAGCGTCATGGTAATTAATTAAATTGAGAGAGGAGCTCGAGGAGGAACGGGAGCGTAGCAAGGAAAGCATCGGCTTTAGGCTTCTCTTATTACAGGGAACGATGCCAGAGGTTTCGGGCTCCAATTCGACGGAAAAAAAACTGCGCTAAGAACGAGGCGAAGTGAGACTTTTCTGCTCAAACAATTGAAAGCTATAATAAGGGAAGCTTATACATGCAGGATCCCGCTGAAATGAGTAGAGGAAGTGACAATGAGGGTGAGGGATTGAAGAACTCGACAACGAAAGCATGCAAAACCCAGAAAGATTTGACAGACGGGAGAGAGTAAAATGACTTTGACGAAAGCATTTTAGAAAAGTTCATTATTTTCATGCGTTTTAATTCTTTTTCTCATCGTATTCAACAAAATATCATTTTCATGATATATTGGTATATATTTTTAGAAATCTAGAATTATTTTGGATTTTGGCCGCCCTTATATAGGTGGTCCCGTCCACCGGCTGCTCGCTGATTGATCCTTTTTCAAAGAACTCTCTTCCACACGTTGTGGAGATGATAGCCTTCATCTCTGTTGAAATTCTCCGGGTTTTTGGCGATCTCAATAGCTTCTCTAATCAATCGTGGATAATATCTACTCTCCTTAGTTATGATTTTTACATCATGGAATAAAATGTCGTGACCGGGTTCACTCCATTTATGTTCGGAGATGGCTGATAGGTGAAACTGTTTATTTGTTGTTGCCCGGAGGTGTTCTTTCATCCGACCTTTCATTGGCCGGCAGGTTTCCCACATGAATAGGGTACTTGGTAGACCCCTTCGTATAGGTCTTTCGGGATTTTATTTTTCGGTCCAGGGAGCGCGTCCGCTATTTTCTTGGTGCAGTTGAATCTTGTCACCACGTCGTGCTACCATCTCCACAACGCGTGGAAGAGAGTTCTTCGAAAAAGGACCAATCAGCGAACAGCCACTGGACGGGACCACCTATATAGTATAAGGGCGGCCAAAATCCGAGTCCCTCATCTTCGACCTGAAGACACCGAATGCAACTTCAGCGAAACTGTTGTCGGTTTTAAACAACAACGCGGTGAAAACCCGAAAATGCAGAATCCTTCAAGCCACCGCCGCGAAAATCTACGCAGCCGTTATCTAAACGTCATTACATGAGGCTCCCTAAAGGAAAAGTTAGGTATATCTCTCAGTTATCATGTTCCATAAAAAAATTTAAATATTGTATTATGAGGTACATTTTTTTGAATTTATTAAAATGATGATAAAAACCTCAGAGCATTTTGCGGTACATAAACATTTCAAATACTTTTACCATACTATACTATTAAAACTGAAATTTCAAACTAAGATATTATCTCAAGCTCTGATTACAGGGCTCATAAATTGGTACACTCCACATTAGACAAAATTACACAAAACAATAGACGTTATTGTTAATAGTAGCCTACACTTAAAACAGCTCTAGTAGCCAAGTTATGCAATAGAGATGACACTAGAGTCGGACATAAGAAAAAGCATTTCTGCTACCATTATTATCAAACTATTTGAGTGCTAAAATAAAAACAACTTTATATCTCATGGCAGAAAACATTTAGGTACCCATCAAAATGTTCTTATTCGTATACCCAACCTTTTATTTTTATGATACCAAAACTATTATCATAAAAAAGAGGTCTTCAAGTCACTCTAGATCAAAAAACATGAACGTATTTGCGTAAAAATTTGATTATTGAAATGTTAATTTAAAAGCTTATGACGATTTATTTATACGATAAATCCATAGTCATCAAGTTGTTCTCATTCCGGGAAAACGATACAAATTTGAGATATGAGCAAAATATATATCGATATATTCTCTACGTCTCCCGCCCTTATTTCAGGAACCGCTTTATCGCCTCTCACGACTAGATACTTCACGGCCTTAAAGGAAGGATAAAAACCACCGTCGGGGAAAATAAAAAATGGAAGCCCTCCTTAGTTCTCCTTGGAAGGAGGAAGTTCTTCCCCAACACCACACGCGTGTGGGTTTCGTCGAGGATCGCCACCCCCCTCCCTTCCTCCCCCCTTGAGAGAGCCCAGCACTTCCAGCACAGCCTTTGTTCCCATCATTCTTCCTGTCACCAACGAACGCACTTTTCGCCGACCTCCACTCCCCCATACACGCACACTCCACCTCCCCACTAGACCGTCCAACTCCCTCCCGCCTACTTACATCCATCTACTCGCCGCCATCCTTCAAGGGATTCTCCGAGAGAAAGGTTAAAAGGACGCGTGGCTCTCGTCGCCGAGTCAAAAGCTTCATGGCGGATGAAATTCCACGGCGGTTCGTCCTCTGGAGTCCAGCGTCGGGGCTGACGCTCAAAGGCGAAGTTTTAAAGGTGACGCCGAGTTTACCCCCGGTGGTGATTTACACAAGGGCGCTTCAACCGAGTACTTCTGATGCCTCCCGCGCGCCGTGTAGATTAAACCCGTTAGCAGCGCAACTACATGCTTCGAAGGCATTCAGGTTATATTTATAAACCTGTTTTTCCCAATTAAAACGCTTCATAACGCAAATGAATAAAATCATGGAGTATACGCAAAATGCACATTGCGCAAGTTATTACGATATTTCGTATGTCGTATATTGGCAATACACTTCTGCCATTGGCTGAAAAATGCCTATTTTATATTATTTATTAACATCCTGTTGATACAATTAGAATTTAAAGAGTAAAAACCTGATGTTTAGTGATGTGATGTGTTTTCATCAGAGTCATCCATACAGCGCTTCATTGATCGAATTTCAACATTTAGGTATAAGTACAACTGGCTTCCAAGAAAAAGCGAATTCTGTTCATAATTTGATGAAAAACTTCGGTGGTACTGCTCTTCCATACAGTCAATACTCGAGTTAAATAATACAAGTACGTCTGTTTTGCAACAATTACACATTGAATTTTGTGTTGTGATCGTAAAAAGTATAAATACACAATCTTATCACTTAACTTGTTGAAGCTATCATTAACGGGTCGATAATTCAATCGACGCAATTTGCAGATTGTGATAGTAATATGGGATCAAGTGTTATCTGAATACTCAAGACTCGCAAATGGTTACCGCTTACAATTCACAAATATCACCAAGGTCTTCTCAAACTTATTAAAGAGTCTTCGTACATTTTGAATTAAAAATATGTAACCGAATTAGGAATTTCATATAAACTAATGAATACGCCATCCTCTGCTAAAAGACACTCATAAAAAATTCAGCGTCCTTCGCAACAACAAAAAATGAAAGAATCGTTTGAAGTTAAGAAGGTATGATTATTTTACTTGAGACGAACATAATTAAAATGGTTGAATTTGTTTTTAACTGAGATAATACTTACTATTATTCCTTCACTAATTACATCTTGCTCGTCCAACCAAATTACAGTTTTTCTTACTGGATTTCAGCTTGTTAATAAACATTTTTTGATCCCTCTAATGTCTTGGTTAATCATTGCCCTGAATATGAGTTATTTTTTAAATTTTAAATTTAAAATTAAAATTTAAATTGCACCGCACGCAGGTATTGGTAATTAAAATACGGGATGCTCAAGGGACTAAATAAAAAGTTCACTTTCGTTTCGCTTGCAAAGTGTCCTCAAAAGTAATCAGACTTACCCAACTTATTATGAATGCTTGTGGTGCTAGCAAGGCAAAGAATAATGCAACTGGTGCATATCAATAAAATTGTGAGCTCCTGGTCAAGGTAATTTTTCAACGTCTTCGGTTGATCAAGGGAAAGAAAGGTTGTTTCTTTTGAACCAAAATGGCATTTTATTCTATTGACAAACAATATTTTGATCTATTTTGGTTCATTACTCTGCTTTCATATGAATTCAAATGATATTAAAACTACTCTGGCGAGGGGTTCCCAGAGTTTTAATGATACTGTCAACTTAAAACTAGTTGTGTTCTAGATCTTATACTGATAGGAAATCGCTAGTGACTGATATAAAATCACTAACACCCCGGGATTACATAGAATCAACGGAAGTGGTGAAAAATGTTCAACAACATCATTCAGTACGAGTTAATGTGCTAGCGAATGAATGATGGTAACCGAGATGGTTACCGAGAATAGTTGAACAATATAAATAAGAGGTATTCTCAGTATTTGTTAATGATTTCTAAATTTGATACATTGCATATCGTTATAAAAAAGCGAATGATTTAGTATTAAATATAAATTTTTCTCCATAGTTTGGCCATTGATTCTAAAAACTTGAAAGTAGGGGACTAAGAACTACGCCGTCGTTCCTGTTGTGAATGGCACAGTCATTAGCTTAAGTGAGTGCTGTACCTACCTCGCACTTTCAGATGGGGCAAACTAATTTTTTTTCATTAAGTTTGAAGTAAATTGCAGAGAGGATACTTTGGTGTGGAGAGCTAGTAGTTAGTGGAGAGAGTGAAGTAGTTTGTACTCGTTTTGGAAATTAAAACTGCAGACAAACACTGAAGTGCCTCTCACCCAGGGGCCCTATCAAGAGTTTCGCAAGAATGTGGAGGCGGTTCAAGCAGGAGGAGGAGTAGGTCAAACGTCGAAATCATCGAGGCCAGGGGGATTATTAAGGTGAATTTATTTTATTACTATGATTACTTTATCAAGGAATACAATCGTGTATCTTCCATCCAGTTATGGCTTAGAAGTAATTTCAGGTAGTAACTCTTTCCAAAAGTGGTTCGAATTATTTAGGTAGCTAAAAATGTGTTTTGATTCTTATTATTCGCAGTATATTGTCTTGTGGTTTAGGGTGTTCCTTCGCAATCTAATTTCACATATGCAGCGATTTCATAGAGAAAAATAAATTCTCTAAAGTTTTACTTTTCAAATTGAATTGATCTGCTTTCACTAAAAATATTCATTTCTTATATGGACGAAGAAAATTTATTTAATGTTACATCTCTCTTTGTATTTTTTTTTTAATTTTCGGAAAATGTATTGTTACGGTTGAATTTAAATGCCCAAATATTAACAGAGAAACCGTTTTTTGTGTGTCCCTTCTGCATGTTAAGAGAAAAGAGTAATTTTTTCGATGAAGTTTTACGGAAATGAGGTAATCTTTACATCGGGTATTTCAACGTTGGACTTTAAGGAGAGAAATTAAGGTCATTTGGTCTTCCTAGGTTTCGAGGAAAAAATATTTAAAAGAAACAAAAATGTCTGTAGAGATCAAAGGAATTAATTTTCTTTGGACATATACCACTTCATAGAAATATGAAGTCCTGGAATATTGCCGTACCTACTTCCACTATCTGTTCATCTAAAGAGAAGTTTCTTCATTAGCATCAAAGGGAATGATTTACAAGGCTTGTTGTTTGATGAAAACGATAAATCGTGTCATTGGATATTATAAAAAGCGAAGGGATAATGAGATGGTGTCCTTTCAATCTGTGTTAAGTAGCTACTAGGAAAATCAGAAACAAATGGCAGTCCTGAATTTCATATTCGTAACTTCGATCTTTGCGATGTATTTCCTATTGGCAATGGATTCTTGAGGAATTGTTTCATTCTCTGAAGGCCTCAAACAGATGATTAACTTGAGAAATCATTTCACAAACACTTCAACCTCTAAGACGAAGGATTTATATCAAAACGGTAGCACTTTTGATTACACTAGTTTTTCATTGATTCTAACAATGGAAATCACATTGGTATTTTGATATTGTATGATAAGGCTAAGTAATTAAGATTTCCCATACAGTATGACAGGTGTGTTTGATACCATCCAACACTGGACATTACGTTGTTATTTATGAACGGCAAGATAAAGCCAACTAATCACGAGCTCCTACCTTAGTAACCTTTCTATGTACAAAGGGTGTATCACCAATTACACTCATGCACACAGTGGAGATGACTTTTATAACTTATCTCATATATGCGTTAGCAAAGGTTAGTATAGCGACTTTTATCAATGATCGAATAATGCCAAGGTTAAACAAGGGTGAGTATAGGAGGCCCCTAAAACCGTGTGTAATGACATTTTCATTTCCAATTGACGTTTCATAAGTTTAATAATTTCTCCAGTTGATTTTCTAATGAAATAGATTTTCACCTGCTTCGTGTCCGGTAAATGCACGATGAAATGATGGCTGTATGAGGAAAGGATATCCCGTCATAGAACACAGTGGTGAGGTGGAAAAGGAATTCTTAAACTGATCACAGGTCCGTCACAGATGATCCAAGAAGGGGAAGACCATCACTCACGGCCGATGCTGCCATGGTGAAGGAAGTGAAGGACTTTATCCCTTAATACCGAAGAGCTACCACCCAACTGATCATGAATGAGGCTGATCTTAATAACGAGAGTGTGTGGAAAATTATTCAGGAAGAAATTCACATGGCAAAGGTGTCAACATGCTTAGTCCCATTGGTACTGACTCCTTTTCAGAAGCAAATATGGCGCAATCTATAGAGGGAGATGTTGAAACTTTTGGAGCAAGACGAGGAGGATTTTTGGGGCGTCTGTCAACAAAGGATGAATCTTAGATTCATCTTGGAACACACGACTACCTGAGGAAGGGTCAGACTATTACTGCACTTTATTGACTAAATTTCGTGATACTCTGAGGGCAAAAACTAGAGCAGGTGGAATAGTTTACGTATCTTGGAAGTGCCTTGGACCAAGGCAGTCTTACTAATACAGATACAAGAAGGATTGCGTTAGTCAAAGGTGATTTCAAAGGACGGAGGAAGGGATGACAGGGAAGTTGAGTGAGAATGCTAAGAAAGATTCTTTGAAACTTAAATATGGTGCGTAGCTTTGTTCGGCTCGGAAGCTTGGTGGTTGAAGAAAGATGATAGGAGTGGATTAGAAGCCTGTAAAATGTAGGAGTAGAAAAGAATCGGAAAGATAAAATGGACGGATAGGAAATCAATCAAAGAAGTATTAGACACATGGGGGGAGGAGAGAACTCCAAAGGTAGCAGAGCATTTTGATTGGCTATGTGATTCTAAAGACTGAGATAGAGGAGGATTTTAGGAAAGTGAGATAGGAGTAGGAAAATAATAAGGACATTGGACAAAATGAAGGGAAATGGAATGAAACGCGGAATTAAAGAAGAATTTATTGTCGTGTAGGGCGTCGAATCTTGTCTTGTGAGGAGAGGCTTAGAAATGTAGATGTCTTCAGACAGTGTCCACCCAAAAATCTATCTTCGGTTAAAAACGGTAGATTTCTATGTTTATATATTATATATAAATATGTATGATGTATATACACATATCATGAAAACGAAGAAGCTAGATGGCGCTAGCGAACAAAAACAGAGAAACACTAACAAATGAAACTCACACGTATTCCGAATCTTCGGTGGTCAAACCACCTTTCTCAAGGGAGAGAAAAAACTGAGGTTTCCACAGCGACCCTTCATAAAAATGTTGCATTCAGTGAAACAACAGTTTTAAGTACAGGCCATTTCTCTGTCAAAATAGAAGGAGGATCTTAATATAAATAGGAACACAAAATAATCCTGATTATTATATGACTAAGCAAGGGTTATCTCATTAATTCACCGCAAGATTTACATTTAGTGAGCTCCAACTTCTTCTTTATTACAATACTTAGTTATGCAAAACCCGTGATCCCATAATTACATTCTACTTTGCGTAATTTCATGGGAGTATAGTACAGAGAGGAATGCTGCGGAATTAATTTTAACCCCCTAGTTTACGTTTTATGCAGGTATTTAACGTCATCTGCATCGTAGTCTGTACATAAATTCAGACGTCCGTACATATTTTTTCAAGGAACGACACCATACCATGAGAATTCTCATCGAAAACCCTTGCCGTAATTTCCTACGGCATAGGAACTTGTTTTTTTTTCAACACTGATTTTGAAATGGAGGAGTATCCGTTAAAACTTTATGGCAATCAAATTATTTCGTGTGATGGGTAGGAAGAGCCCTTCACTTGGAATTCTGAGTCCTACAGGATAGACGCTTTTGAAGAAAGCAAGGATGCCCACCCCTGATTTCTTCCAAGATAACTAATGTTGCTACCTTATTCTGCGATTATTTCTTTCTTGTATTAAAGTGAATTGACGCCAAAATCAAGTTATCCTCTAAAGTGTTTATAATTATTTCTATTTCATTACAAAATCTCCTATTGAAAAATAAACATAATGAAATCCTTACAAGATGGTCTCTGAAGAAATGTGTTCCCAAAATTAATTTCCCCATGAATTTACCAGAGTTCAGTACCTAAAACAAAAAAAACTAGGCGTTTCTTCGTCCCTAAGTACCGGTAGCAACTCCTGAAAGAAAAATTTCAAACTTTTGATGCACTTTTCTTGCCTATATTGCCCGACATAGCATGGATAATGTCTTCGAACGAAAATACCAACCTCGATGCGACTGGGGAACATACAGATCTATTTGTTTAATAGCAATCGGAGAAGTAATTAAAAGTCATACTATCTTTTTTTTATTCCGACGTACCATCTCAAGGCGAAATATTTATCAAACATATTCACACTTTAATATCAAATATCTCCTAAAAATGTGGGTTTGAAACTCGAGAGACGAAAGAGAAAGCATAAAACTCTTAGTTGAGGAGGAGGAGAAAACCAAAACCTTCCCCCGGGCGATGCCTACAAATTATCCACATCCCTTGGAATGAGGCAAGATACGAGTGGAGTGGCCGGAGGTTGGCTAGGCGAGAAAGGGATCTACATATCCCTTTTACGGTTGGTGACCTAACACCCCCCGCCATACGCCCTTGTGGCGGCCTGCGGGGTATTATGTAGATGTACACCTGACCCTGAAAGGTGCCACGTGGGAGTGTAGGCTGGAATTTTAGGTTATTGGCCATTAGGATTAATGGTGATCATTATCACTAGCATAATTTATTTTAGGGAAATTCTAAGAGTCGCACTGACTTTTCATACCCTTGTGGTCTATTTGAATGTAAACTTCATGCTGCAGCTTTCCTCATCAATGTGATGCAGTGCTAAAATCATTCCCACTCTTCAAGCGTGAATGATTTTGACTTATCTAAAAGTTTATGTAGTGCTTGCCATTGTCAGTAGTGTTATGTTTCCATCACTCTCAACCCAAGATTTGTGACGCTTTATTTTCGTTTATAATGATTCTTTACGAAATGGGAACCCCTCTCTGTACCCCGTTTTATTTCGAAATTAAATTCTCCTTCGTGGTGTTCCAAATTCCCGACGCGTTTCCAACGTAAAAGTCTAACCAACACAGAATATATCCTCCTTGATTTAATATAATATGTTAAAACTTTCACATTATTGGTTAATTAAGACAAGTATCTTTAATCCATCTCAGCAGATGTTTCAAAAATGTTTCGAACGTCCTGAACGTCCGGTGTCTTCAACATCTTTTCCACCCTCCCGAAACGACTTGTGTCATTCAAAAACACAAATGGCTTTGGTTTTCCCATCATAAGGTGCCTTAAGTACGTAGTGTTAGTAGAGTTTTTTCCCAGTTTTACCCAGTTTCACCGAAAATTTGATGGCTTAGCGCTGTTACAAAAACAGATTCATGACGGAACGTAACGAGGTTACGTTATGGAGCTTTCGCAAACGAACGATCCGCATTCCGCAAAAGGTGGGAGCAAACTTCCACTGCCTCCAGCCTTTCCTGAGACTCCCCTCCCTTGAACGCAGCCAGAGAAACCGCCGTCTGTCCATCCGTCTATCCGGAAAAAAATAAGTCCAACTACCTTTGGGACGGACCTTGTACGGCTTGAGCGAAAACCCCAGATGTGGAAAGTGAATGCCCACGAGACCAAGCGAGAAGATGCTTATGGGTTTCGTGTTTGTCATCCCACCCGGGCACTTGCCCCGTCTCCTCTAATTCCCAGTATCCTTACCCACACGAACGTTTCCCACAACTTTCTCGCGCCTTTCAGTGTCACAAGCTTTGAATCTTTCAAAAAATCAGGTACTATTATCACTTTACTCTTCGACCATCTGTGACTCATCCCCTTCTCCCAACTCTCCAACCCTCCCGTGAAAGCGCACACACGCCAGTAACGCTGAATTTTACAAGTCCCCCATCCACCGTCTCCATTTCCCTCCAGCCATGTCCTTAGAGACCGCCCTTGTATCCACTCGCAAACTTCGTCTTCTGTAGGATAGATTCCGTGGGGGATGTTTCGCATCCTCGATCGCCGAAGGTACGGTCGGGAATTTGATCATTGGGACGATGGGATGGAATGAAGGAAAATATTGGAGAGCGGGCGGGAGATTGGACAACAACGCATTTTCTCGGCACCGCCGTCAGCAAAGAAGCTTGGGTTGGATGCCGCAGAGAAAGAGAGAGAGGGTTTGGGGATGACCCACTCTTGTATTTAATCTGACCCGGGTGAGTGATCGCCATGGAGAAAAGCAAAGGGGGAGACTTTTCCTGTGATCGCGATGTGATTCAACCTACAGATCTGGTTTGCTTTTGCATGCTATAGAATCAAATACACATAAGTATATTTGCACCCCAGCACGGATCGCTCTCTTTCCAAGTATTCGGCTGCAATGTCACGTCGGTTATGAACGCCCATCCTAGGCGATATAGTCACAATTTTTCAATCGGCTCTTGTAAAAAAATACCCCGTTATGATTCGCTCCGAATTCACATAATTAGGCATGGCTAGACTACAGTCGGATTAAAAGAAGAGCGCGCTTTATTTTCATTTCATCACCTAAGTCAACTATTGAAAAAATAACAAAGGATAACAAAGTTTAGTAAATAATATACATAGTGTCAAATAGTAAAGAGTAACACTACAGAATAAAATACCCCAGAATTTTCCTTTTCAAATACACTTTCAAGTCTTCTTTACATGCTTACGAAACTTTATGACTACCTTCCACATCATAAACTGTGATTTTGCTCAATATCTCTCAGCTAGGACTAAAACTATAATCTTAAAAGTATATCTTACGCACGTTAATAAAAAATACGCACATTTTTGTAAAAAAATTGGCTTAAGTGCATAAGATATATATATTTTTGGAGTATAATGTTGAAATTACCAGGTATAAGATGAGTTAAAATGGTAGAGTTTCATACTGTCGGTCAGGAAATATAAAGAATAGGACTCACTGTGATCTCCAATTGTTACTAATTCCGGCCAAAGCCATTAAGTTCCAAGAAGTAACACCTACATTGCTATTACCGAAGGCAATACTGTTTAGAAATTCGTAGGGAAAAAATGAAAAAAGTTAGTTTACATCTAGTAAACGCGATCCTTACGCTGTTTATGTGGAATATGCATTCACCCTGTATCTATGGCAATTGCCTATATTGTTTTTGCTTGAATTGTCGAAAATAATCTTGATCAAAGTGGAGGACCTCAAATACTCTAATCCGGTTCACCTTGCCATTCGCTGGGTTCGCCATTGACATGCACATGTTTATTTCTTTATTTATTATCGACTTAATTGGGCGAGGTTGAGACTAAATAGTCCCTTCTTCCACCTAACCCTTACATTACATACATTACATTGAAGACAATTACATACAGCCAAGCCCTGGATGGAGAAAAATCCACCCAGACGGGAATCGAACCCGTGACCTCTCAGTTGGTAGACGAGGACGTTACCCCGCCGCCACCGGGGCCGGCCAGAGACAAACAGCCATGTGAGACAAACAGAGATTTTTCTCACGGTACTTTTTACTTTGACTCATGGAAAATCCATTACAATTAAAAAATAATTTATGAATATTAAGTTGTCAGTGTTTCTGATCGGTATTACCTAACATTTATTACGAGAACTTATGGTAAACAAACAATGACTCAATTTCCAAAATCGGAGCAGAAGTATATATGTAGCTTCAAGGGTGGTCCGACGGTAAGATTGGTTTCCAACACAAATTTCTACGTATATGAGATAATACGAGTGTTAATAATTCGTAAAACTTGATATATACTATTAATTGTTGGCATTCAAATTCATTTTCGGAAAGCACTATATCATTGTATCACCAGAAAATCTGTTTAGAATGATAATGCAGCAATATCAGAGCGTAAAAATCATTCACTTTGACCGAAAATGTTTTTATTACTCTGAAAAAGTTGCATTTTAATGCATATTTAGCGGATTATTCCGTTAAAGGTTACTGCTGCGGCATATCCCGCAGTTTCTAGGAGTTTAGAACAAGGAAACTTCCTTGTCACAACTTGATTCTTTCTGAAAGTTAACCATCTATATACACGCATCATAAATAAACTATGTCGTACAATAAAGGCGTTTCAACTGGAAAAATGTTCAAAATATAGGCAAAATAGATTCACGTTGAATTAAAAGTGATCGTCATCACTAGAGTTTGATTATTTTTGTCAAAAATACCCGTGCAATAACCAGTAGTAATTTAGCAATCAGTGTCTTTTTACTACCGGGCACGTAGATTTGCAATCATTCCCTTTTCTTTTAAAAATTTGGAATGACGGTTACAGAAATACAGCGATTTACACACGATGAAACGTTATTTTCCTATGAAGGGACGGGCTTTATGTCGATAACTATGGGAGTGTTGTTCATCGACACTTTTACCTCATCTTTTTCCAGAACCTCTCGTATTTCTGCTCCCTTTTATGCATAAGCACTCTTTCCTCCCATTTCCCTTATCGGGAAAAATTAAATATAATGGCATGAATATTCTAGTGGCTCGGTCATTTCATTTTTTTTACAAGTCATAATCAGCGTTTCTGGTAAATAAATCAACTCAGAGGTAAATCTACTCACTTTTTAAAATTAATAATAAATATAAAATGTATTAGATTAACTTCCAATACGGAAAATTATTCGGGTGAAGAAAAAAATACATCAAATCACACAAGGCAAATAGCACAAGGATATCGATTCCAACTTGTTTTTCTCATCTTTTTTTGCGGCGAAACTTATTTGCCTCTTCTCCAGATTATACAAATGTAGCAAATCCTATCATTAGCTGATTTGCCTTAAAAGTAGGTTTCGTGTTTATAGAAAAGAGACTAAGTCAATTTCATGTAGTCATTAAATCAAATACATCAATTCGATGCCTGTAGGCACATCAGAATTTCTTTCTTATTTATGTTTCAAGATCTTTTATTCAATTACAAAATTCCTCGTATAATTTCGATGACCAGACGACGTCATCCATCTGGCGAAAAATATTGGTTAACAGTTACCAGTATACATAGACATCAATAAATTTGAAAAAATGAAAAAAAAAGACTGGTCAAGGAGGCTTATTTTCAAATGGAGGACGTCAATTTAAAAAATCATTAAAAATTGATTATGTATTCCATTAATCGTTGAACGAAGCAAATAATAAAGACAAACGGCAACGTCCATCTACTTTAATTTTAAACAAATTACCAAAAATATAAAATATAAAAAAATAATAATTTTAAAATGATATTTGAAGGTTTTTCCTTAAAATTTGAATACAATAACTTTCTCTCATGGATTTTTAATTATTTATTACATTTATAAGCTCTATTCAGCCCAAGCTACAAAAAAATAGTCCGGCATATCTGTGACCGGGTAGTGTTGCTCGTACAACAGACTTAGGGAGGCATTCGCATGTTTAACCACATGCAAAATATGAGCAAATGTGGTGATGCCGTATAATTGAAATACGTCTGAATGAAAATTAGTGGAATAGTACAGAACTTAGAATTTGCTCACGCATGTGGATTATTGCTCATAATTGGTTGGATATTGAGATCATACGCCAAATTATGCATGAAATAGAAGAATTTATGCAATCGTACAACATATTTTTCAATATAATTTTTACAGTTTTAATGTAAAATTTTCTTTGGTCTAAATGCTATTCTTTACATAAACGTACAATATAGTACCATGGTCGCCTTGATCTTTTCGAAGGACTGGTCTTTGGTTGATGTCAACTTCCTCCAAAACCGTATCAGACTGCCCCACTTAATTTATCACTGACCCTTACAACTATATCGTTTACCACGCCAGTATAGGATAAAGCTAGTAATCAAAATAAAAATTACACATCAGCAGCCAAATTCTCCCTTTATGAAACTAAATTTTTGGAAATGATATGTTTAGCAATATTTGATATTAAATGAGGACCTTGCGTATCCCAAGAGTACTTGTGCCCCCGATGGGCTTGAACGAGAGTCCCCCTCAGGGATTTTGGTAACAAGCACGGGAAATCTACTTTTGAACTCTTCACCCGACGCCTAATCCATGGCGACATCGACGACCGAAGGCGTACATGTCGGGCGGAAAGAGGAGGGAGGGAAACGGGATTGGCGGGTGTGAGAGGATCGGGCGGAAGTTTCTGTACTCACTCCTCTTCTCGGAAACCGCCTGCAGGATGGCGGTGATGAGGTCGCAGTGGCGGTCTCTCTTTGAAATCAGCGCGTCGCGTCTCTTAAGCTGCCGAACCAGCAGGCTCCCCGCGTAGTTGACATTTTCATCCAACGTCGCCACCATCGCTCGAAGCTCTCCGACGTCTGCGGGAGATAAAAGGAAGTGATGCGGGATATTGATTTGCGAGGATTTTTCGGGAGGGAAAATAAATCCTCGATCGAGAGAGTCTCGTCGCGTAAACCCAAACAGTCGAATGTGGAAATAATGAATAAGATTCGATGCACGGCTTGATGCTGGCTGGCAATATGCCACACTAAGATGATTTGGACTCCCAAATTTGGAACGTTCCAATCATGCTCATATCGTATCTAATTTTTAAGGTTTTTATTTTGTTTTTTTTTAAGGGAAATTAAGTTTAAATTTTTTAAAGTGAATTTTCACCTAAAAAAAAGATTTCGTCTTGTTGAATTTCAGGCATGGAGACTCGGAATTTGCAAATATAAAAACTCATCCTTCTAAAAAGTAAGTTTTTAACTCCTGGCAATATATTTGAGAACGAAGAGTGCTTACTGTAAACTTATGTCGTCAATTCAGATTTTCCGGTACACGGGGACTACCGTAAAATTTAACATAGCATAGAGGAAAGACACTTCTTGAGTCCTTCAGCCATTCATAATAACCACACAAACTCAAACACTACTTATAAAAGAGATAAAAATATTTATTATTTCAATAAAATGGTCTAAAATTCAATTAAAAAACCAACACAGAGGTTATCTCAGAGTCAGGACGATGTAAGGATCCCAGTGATTTCTTAGTGGCACAAATGATTTTGTGACAAGTTAAAGTTCAAGAAAATATTTATTCGAATTAAAAAACACTTCTATATATGAGTACTATCAATGAGTTAAATTTATAATTACAGATATTATGGTAAACAGCCATGTGCGAATAAAATTTAGAATAAAGCTACGAAGGGAATGAATATAGAATTCACTCTCCGCACGTTGACTAGCACTCTTAAAGATTAATCTTCAAGCACACCAAAAAATAAATAGCCATTCCATTTTCTTCGAAAATAATATACATCTCCTACACTAATCATTTTCAATCTTAGTATTTGCTTGACGGAGCTTTTTTGTGGAATTCAATCTCAATCGTTTCAGATATTTTTCGCTTTTACGCATGGAATAACTTTTCTTTTGCCTTTTTCATCATGGCTCTTCCTCTGTATATTTGCCTATTCAGTTTCTCTTCCGCAAAATTTCACTCCAAGTTTACTTAAGAGGTTATTAGGAATATTTTATCGTATTACATATGGCAAAAACTAATGAAAGCATTTTAAAACGTAGTAGGAAGAACTATAGCGCGATATGACCAGAAGGAAAGTTATTTATTAATGTTTAATTAGATAGTAAATATTAGATACAATAAACAGAGGAAGTTAGATAAAATAATTAAGGGAGTGATAATATAAAGGCTTAACTTGAAGTAGCCGGATAAAATTTGAATCACTCACAAGCGCTGGTACCCACGAAAGCAACACAAATGCATGTCTTTTATGCCTTTATCTAATTTGTGGTATAATCGATGTAAAAAAATTCCGAGACCGTAAACTCGGCATTTTTTTACGTTAATTCACGACCATAGCTACGTTCTTTGTATATTTTAATTGGTTTAATACCTTGATAAAAATCACACCTAAATCATAATTATCCCACCTAAATACCAGATATTCCACCAAGACTGGAAACCAATACTCCTAAAAAATGACATACGTAAGTAGTAGATTGTAATGTGACCTAAAGCAGGGCATAGTGTAAAATACAAATCCTTAATGTATGGGTAATATAAGAGATGACACTAGTCTATCTGTGGATAACAGCAGATAATTTTCCATATGAATTTACCAAGTCATAGCACTGTCTTCATTGTCAGCAATGGTTACCCTTATTTGTTTCAACTGCTCCCTTATTTTATCTGAGCTATCGTAATATTTATTTGTTTTGTTGCTTTTCTTAATTCCAGCAATCTTTCTTTTTCTTGATGACTTACACCAGCAGTAAACCACTCTTGATAACTTGTTTCAAGAATACCGACGAGCCTTGCGCTTTTAACGAAGCTCTAAGTTCAAAGTCTCTATAAAGTCTTTAGAGAATTTTGCCTCTTTCCTTAACACATGTACCACGTAACAATTAATAAAATTTATTCAAAGTTTCTTACGTCTCAGAGATAACATTTTCTGTCCAATTGAGTGGTTTTCTATAATAAGTTTTGAGCAGTGTATAACGTGTTACCTTACCCTTTATTCCACTATCTAGAAAATTCCTTACTTTGACTGTGTAAAAAAAGATTTGCTCTTCCTCTCTTCATTTACCGCAAGAAAACCGTTATGCATCCAATATTTCGCGAAAACTGATCCAGCAAATGCAGATTTACTCTGTACAATTTCATTCTCATGATGAGGAAATTCCAAGTCTATCTGTGGATATACTAAATTTCAAGTCCCCATCATACATATCAAAATATTTTCCACGGTTTGCCATATGACTTTGCTGAACACCATATGCCATCCTGGCCTTGTCTCTCCGCGTGGACTATTCCAGTAACTTGAAAGTTTGCAATTAGCTTCGTTTGCAGGTTTCCACAGCACTAAATCTCCAGGTTGTCTTTTATTTTCACCAACTTCAACTCTACTGCCGTGGTCCAACTCATAATTTTTTCCTGATAATGCATCACATTCATGCTAAGACTCCATACTACTCGTAAAATACACATGCTTATTAGATTCATAGGCATGACCAGATTGCAGCTATATTTAGCGTTTGCTTGAGCCAACTTGATGTTTAGGTCTAACTTTTCTTTTGTGTGGTTTAATTAAACCGTCTTTCTCCTTCCAGTCTTCACGGTATTTCTTATGTAGCTATTTTACCCATCTACCTGATCTTCATCGACCTCCGGCGGTACTACGACGTCGATTCTTTTTCGTTGTCTCTTCCATCTACTACTGCCATTGTCTAAGCCTCGCAATTGCAAAGAAATAGACCTAAACATATGCCTTGAAGTGTTCGCTAAAGTCTTCGGTTGTGTCTTGCGTTGCGCTTATAGTAGGAGAAGATAACGTGAACAACATATTTCATTTTATGTTCATCGAATCTCAAAAGAAAATGAAGAACTTTTTACCTGGAGAGACTTAAGTATCGACAGCTCCAAGGTAGATGTTTCGGTTCTGAGATTAACTTTAACCTACTAAGAACTCGTAAATGCCACGAATTAACATTATTATCGGTGTGACTTCATAAAAAAGTTTCTAATTGGACATCGACTAAATGACAATCGTAGCTTAAAATTTTATAATTCATTTCATTAAATTCAACTGTAACTCAATAAACGCTAAGAGAATATTCGCTCTGGAAATCTTCCAGATTTGACGAAGTGGTCTTACGCAGATATATTCTATCGATCACAGAAATAGCTACTTTTTGTTCCCTCCAAATTCACAGATATCACGCAGTTTGTATCACATAAACGGAGTACTACAATTCAAATTTGGACCATGGACATGAAAACTAAGCCCTTGGTAGAGTGAAAATCATCATCACAGAGTTTACTCCGAATCTGTTCACTCCATACAGTCCTAAGAAGTGATGATTTATATTTGCAGATAATGGAGTTAACGCATTGGAAGTGAAACATCTGAATCCATGTTCATAATTCATTTCCTGCTAAGGACCGAGAAAACAAAAAACTTGCATGTCCTTCGGCACTTCCTTTGAAAAGAGAGTCAAGGTCGATCCAGATAAATCAAGAGCGTTCTGAGAACGTTATAACACAACACATCGAAAAGAGCGCTGGGTTACAGACCGGAGGATCCAAATTCCATTCCGGGTTACATCTCTGGACCACCATCATTTTCACAAAAAATGTGTGGTGCCATGTCACCCAGGGAAACCGCAGACGGCACAGAGAAATGAACTAACCCCCAACTCCTTCCATATGTGTGAGTTTAAACGCACGTCTTAGGACTTCGTATGATCTAACCTCACCCAAAAAACCAATCTTCAGGTTAATTAATGTGGTGGTTTGTTCGGTGTCTTAATAAGTGCACAGCATTTTGTTCGAAAAATATAACTGGAGCAAGGTATAGATCAAGGCAATATGTTAAAAAAATAACATTTTTGCACAGAAATTTTTGTGCCATTTAAAGTACCAGACCTTCACTTTATTACTTAGAACTATGCTTGGAAAGAAAAACTTAATTGAGGTCTCCGCCGTCATTTTTCCGGAAGTTTATCAAATTCTCCAACAAAGAAATCTAAAAGAAACGCCAGTTTATTTACCGCTAGATAAAGATTCTGATATAAGGACCACTTCATGGCAGATTAATTTGTCAAGTGTGCCACGACAATGGCTTATCATATCTATTCGTCGCGAAGCTATTGTTTTGGACTTGGTTTCACTAATCACCAATTGTATTTTATTTATTTAGGCGCCTTTATAATTAAAGAGATAGAAATATTTTTTTAAGAAAATAATCCTATGCTTATTCACTCCACTTCTTTGGTGAAGTATGGCTGTTAAGGAGGATTATTTGTGTGAGCCCCTTTCCTATTAGAAAACAAGCATTTCGTCCCTTTCCTGTAGAAAACGTGTACACTCGGTTCTGACAATGGAATTATCATCCAAGGCACTAGATGCAATGAAGGAATATTTATTAGTTTGTGTCGACTGTTTTTTGATCAGATTGCATGAATTTTAAAATGTTACATTCTTTTAAATTTTCCTAAGGGAATTTACCCAAATGACTATCATTCTTTCTCACTTTGCTTTCTACTCGTAAAACACTTCACCTGTTTAAATTTCCACCAGAGCAGAATGGCTGTTTCTATTATGGTTCTGTTATTAGATTAAAAATAAGTTGAATGCGAAGCATTTATAAGTTCAGTTATAAACATGTTTAGTGCTATTTATTATTAATTTACTTGGAATCGATTAGGAAAAATAAAACAATGCTTGGTAAATTTATCAGCTTTTTAAATTTATCAGATTAGGTAAATTTATCAGCTCTGGGACCGTTCTTTCTTTCCCTGTGAAGCTGAGCTCTCAGCTGGATTAATTACAACGGTTTTTCAGGATAATCAATACAAAAAAGAGCTTATCCAATAAATAATAATCAAGAATAAAAATTTCCTCTTTTTCAAACTTCTAAAATCCCATCTTGTTTCGTCTTCATAAGAGGTCAGTGCTCGTATACAAACGCACGCAGAAATTTCACCCCAGCGGAAAGAGAAATAGCAAATTCCCAACGGTATCCTGTTTGTATTAATGCGGATTAAATAGAAAATTAAAATTTTTATCTCATATAAGACTGCAAAGTTCTTACTTTCGTCGAAACAAATTCCTACTTTTACATTCTCCTTTTATGGGAAATAATGGCAAATATTCTAATTAGTAATTTCGTTGAAACCTTCTTTTTAAAGTAAATTATACTAAAACTTTAAAAAGGAGCAAAGCAAATGGCAGAGAGTTTCCTTGTAATCAGAAAATGTTCATTACGTAATCAGAAATTATTGTCTCGCGGAATACAGTTCTGAGCTTGAGCTCCATAATTCAAATCAAATTCCAACAGTACCGGATTCTCAATTTTGATCCTATTAATATTGTTAGCAATCGTTTTTCTTATGATTTTATACAATATTTTATTAGCAATAATTCATGTTATTTTTCTCGTTATTAATTAACGTATGAGATAAATATTACTCCTGGTGCATAAAAACCCAATTCTAATGAAAAATGGATTGGTTTCCTCTTACAAAATTGAAAACAAGTCCACCATAGTCCTTTGGTATACGTTTCCCCTATGCGTAGATGTTAAACTTTTGACAGCTTTCCGGGATGAAAGAGCTCTGCATCAAAATACAATAATTCTTTAAACCATTTAAACTTTCCCTTCTTTCCCCTCACAACACATTTATAGCGATAAAGCGTAATCTAGTTCGAAAAGTTCTTCTTGAACTCTAAAGACAAAGACCCGTCGGGTGTGATCATGGGTAACTTTAGCGCTAGAAAACAAAAGAAAATGCAGCACATATTTTCATTTTTGTCCTAGCGATTGCAATATATGGGGATAGGGCACGTGCAGCAATCAAGTTACTTTTTCCGCACCAACGCGTTCAATTCTCTGGCGATAGTATTATCTTCAATCCCGGGCTCATGCTCGATTAGATAATGCATTGAGTGCGAATTAAGATTTCTCTTCAGAGATTACGAAGCTAAGACTCTCCTGAAATCTCGATTACAGTAACAGGAAAAAAAGCGAATCGAGTTATCGATTGTTTTGATCAGTAAATACAAGTTTTTCTCCTACGCTACCTTTCATTGATCGAGAAAAAACACCGATCCGTCACTTGCATGTAGGGAATAATGAACAATATTACTAAACCCTATATGGCGTGTGAAATCGGACACGCCAATATCGGGGAAGGGGAGCGAGTTCCTTTCCCTATGCCGCCTGTGGTGTCCCAGGAAGATCTGGTACCCGAAAAAAACACACACACCTAGGATTCCCCTGGTCTCCACTATTATTCGAACCTGCATCCTTTGGCTAAGTAGTCCAGTGCTTAATCCCCTTGTCTGCTACGCCCTTAATCGAATGAATAAAATGAATACTCAAATGAGAACAATTGAGTGCTCAGAGTGTTCAATAAATGACAAATAAATTCATAAATCGATTTTATATTATATTTTTGGATAATTCATCCATAAGATCGACATCTTTAATTTATTACCATTTAATTTACAAGATGTATACAACAGTACATATTAAATAATTTCTTTTAATTGAAGAAAAGGAAATAAGACGAAACGTTGGGTGAGATGGAGGCAAAAAAGGTCCTTCGAATTTTGACAGGCTTGTTAGCACATGATGTACTCCGAATAATTATAAAAAATCTTTCATTATTCTAGAAAAAGCAATATGTTATAGTGAGAAACAATTATAAGTGAGTGACAATTATATTTTAGTGAGAAACCTGATCAGTAACTCCAACAAACAAAACATGAGAAGGTATAGTCAAGTTGTACCTAATGTTAATATCATTACGAATTGATACTCAAACCCAACATTGTTTCGCTAAAAGAGAAAATGTTTACACTACAGAGCCATTGAGCTAATACGTATCAAATTAAAATATACATCCCAACAACACAGTTATGACTGACATCAATTCAGTCCTATTATGAAAATAGTTATTTTATTTCAGACTGTGTAGTCTATCATTTTGCTCAATCATAAACTCACAGACTCACAACTCTTAAGTGTATATTTTATTAGCACAACTAATTTAATTACGTTTCTTTTTAGGGTCTCATTATTTGAAATTAATACTGAAATATTTACCATTCTGATATTTTGTTATATGGCCATGTACTCACAATTGCTGAGCATTGAGATACATATTCATAAAAATAATTTTTTGGAATATAAAAGTGAATGGAGTACTGTGGCTGTAGAATTAGGCTCATTTTACGCCACTTCTTCAACGCCTACTATTAATGGCGTTGTCCTATTAGCATTATACGCTCCTTATCGCACGACTTATTCACTCATTTTCACATTGTGTGAACGTAAAATGCTTATCATCCTTCCATGAATATGACACTAATAAAAGCATGAAATTCCGCGACTCCCTCAACTTCTAAATTGAGCCTTCCCCGGTACATCAAAAGAAGCAAACTTTTGAGAGGTATTTATCATTATACATGTACCACTCCCGGCGTTATCTCCGTATCATAATGCATCATTTAATACCATTTAGTTAATTACCTTGGTAAGTAAATTACTATCTCTAGTCTGCACATTAAAGTGACTATATAACTGCTAAAATTAATAATCCTATGCAATTTATTATATATACATATATAAATTCAAACGCGAAAACCGAAAACCCGCCAAATGGCGAACACACTCATTCACGTGGATGTAGATTAAGGAAAAGGAATAGAAATCCATATAAAATACAGAAATAGTGAGGAAGTTGAAATTGAGCACATAAAAAGTACAAAAAAAATTCCTTAACCGGGATTTAAACCATGTATGTACGTATCTTCGAATTGCCGGGCCGAAGGTCTAAACCAGTTAAACTATCGAGGAAACGTGAGTGGTGTGTTCGGCTCCGTATTCGTCTTTCATATGTGTTTCTATGCCTTTTCCTTTTTCAATTTCATGTGAATATGTATATAATTTGACACGATGGTAATTAGTAAAGTTCTCGGAATGGAAGAGAAATAAATGAATTACCTCAGTAAAACTATTTTATTTTTCAACGGAGTCTCCCTGTACACCAGAGATTCACAAAGTGGGCGCGCTACCGTCCACCATGGGGTGGTGCTATACTCGTAGTGTATGGGCGTGACAAGAGGCAAGGGGACCGCAGGGGGGCGCCGGAGGGTCCCGACAATGTGCCCTTTGCGAAGGTTCGATAATCTTCCTTTTGCATCCATTTTTAAGCTTAGTTTTTAAAATTAACATTGTGTCCCGCATATGGAAGTAATTTAACCCATGTGCATCCTTACGTTTTAAAGTAGGAACGGTCGAAAAATATTTCCAAGCCTTTCTCGCACAACAAACATTTTTGAAGGGGTTTAATTAAGGGGCCATTATGTCTATCGTTGGCACAACTTCACAGCACTGAATATTTCGGCAGTAAGGTTCAGAGTGAATAAAACGGATTGAATCCAGAGAGGAATCAGCTCATCTGATAATTAGATTCAGCGGTTTTACGTAAAATATATAACTGGATTATCATTTTTCAAACCATTCGGTTCCAACAATATTATCAAGGCTGTATTGGTTAGTTATTTTTCATTCATCACATGATATCATTCTTGTTATATCACTATTGTATAATTTTTTGTATTATTTTATGATGGGGAAGTATATCACGAAAATAAATAGTCAGTATATTGTTTATTTTTCCATGAAATGGTAATAGACAGTTCAAAAATAGGACCTTTTCTCACGTACTTCGTATTTTTATATGTATATATAATTGAACTTTTCCTTTGCTGAATAGATGTCAATTAAATAAATTCCCGGTTCACTGATCTAAGTTACGGTTTTGCTAACATTGTGCATCACCTTGAAGCATAGTTTTTTTTCAAACTATGGGCAATATTCACAATAATTCCTTGAATAAAAGAAAACTTTGAAATATTTCACCTTCACGAGTAAATTGTGCAGTAAACAAACTTCTTCTACCCATCTACTTCGGCTGTTAATTCTTTGTTTGAAGCGAATTTCCGCCCACCGAGGAACATTTTGAGCCTGGGCAAGAAGCCTGCAGCAGAGCCTGACCTGGCAGAAGGCGGGTGTGGCAAGAATTCGTATCTTCTTTCGCATACTTTTGCTATGGCAACGGCAATTTAATGTGGGTGGGCATGGTATTGATGAAATATGACATTCTTCCTTCCCAAATCTGGCCTTATTTTGTAGAATTTTTGCTGTAATTGAGGTTGGCGTAGTATTGTCTGGTAATTGTTTGACCTGTGGAAAGATAATCTATCAGCAGAATCCCTTTGGCACCCCAGAAAACCGAAACCATCAACTTTCCGGGCTATCGATTTGCGTTTGCTTTCTTGGGTGATGGTGAATCAATATGATTACCCTGCTTTGATTACTGTTTTGTCTCTGGCGCATAGTAGTGGATGAGAGTTTCATCTGTGGTCACAAGCCGGCGCAGAAAATCTTGTCGGTTGTTCTTAGAACGGGTCAAATATTGTTCGGAAATTTCCATTCTGATACATTTGTGGTCTTGCGTCAATAGTGACGGCACCCACCTAGCAATTAATTTTCTCATGTCCAATTTTATTGCTAAAATGTGATATTTCCGTTCAGACGACATCCTTACAGTTTCAGCGATTACTCGCAATTTCAGTTGACGATCCTTAATGACCATTTTATACACTTGTAAAATAATATCTAGGGCAGTGGCACATTTTGGCCGACCACTACGCGGATCATCATCTAAGCTCGCCCGACTAAACTTAAACTCGTTTGTCCAATTAGCAACAGTGGATTATGAAAGAGCAGAGTCCCGCAGGGTGTTTTGAAAGTCGGCATGAATTTCCTTTGCTTTCAGACCTTTCTTAACGAAGCATATATGATAACTGCTCGAATCTCAATTTTGTCCAACTTTCCAAATCACCACACGAGAACAACAACAGAGACTTCCGCACCATAGATCCCTTCGTAGATTATTGAATATGAAAAAGCCAGTATTATTTGGGATAAAGTACTACGGCATAAATATCTGCTGAGATTTAAAAATTGTTTTTGAAACAAATACTTTTTCCTTCGTAATCGATTCAGTGAACTCACACTCAGTGACTTTGCTTTCCACGTCGAGATTAAATTGTTGATAGAGGTAGAATGCACTTACGGAGCCATCCGGCCCCGCGTTGAGTACAGTGCAGATAACCGAGAGATATTCAGTTCATTGTGTGTAATAAGGTTTATTGTCTCCCAAGGTTTATCTTATTCGGATTCTCTATCCATCTTCGCTGCCTGAAATAACCTCAGTACTCTTTTTTCCGCCATGACAAGGAAAATCTTATTTCCAGTCACTAATGGTGGTAACGCCAGTAGTAGCTCCGCGAACGTGTAGTAGGAGTGGATTCAGTCTTCGCCTGTCGGTCGAAATAATTTCGACCGATGTCTTAATTTTAATAAATCCAAGGATTGCAACTTTCGGCATACCTGAGGCGCGTTTTTCAAAGCTGTCAGTCAATTCACAAATACAATAAAAAATCTTTAAAAAATTGTAAATCATTATAATACTCGTAAGGCATAGTAAAGAGTAAACATGAAGATCGTGTTAGCATATTTAATGTTATTAGAAGACTCCATATTGGTGACATTCAAGGTGCAACACCACAATAAATTGGTAAATTGGCGCGTAGCTTTGGGGCATTGAGCCAAGACGTTTACAGGAAACCACAGATAACAAAGAAAAGAAAATCGTCCTCTACTCTGAATGTGGGATTTTTGCGCGTCGCGACATAGAGCTTAGTACATCCTGATTTTAATCTTGATCTAAAAACATTAACATTCGTTAACATTAACTCACTCCACAGATTGGTTTATGACCTGAAGGAATGTTTTACATTAAATAATTAGGGGAAATCTACTGTCAAAAGTAAGGATAATTTAGGCTCTAAATAATTAATTATTTTCGCATTCGTCTCCTGCCTGCGCATCTTATCACTTTTTTAACATAAAAATTATCATAATTAGGAAAAAGAGAGGTATTTTCTCGCTTTAAGTATTTTTGCTTAGAGCTAGAATGCTGAGTAGCAAAGAGCTGCACCAGCCGGTAATAAGCACGGATAATGGGGAACATATGGGGTGATTGGCCAGCTCCCTATTACCTCTAAAATAAAATTAAATAGTCCATAGCCTCAGAACACATATTTGGAACAACTATTTAAATGGAATGAGACTTAAGCATTGAAAGATCATATTCTTTATTGCATAATTAAACGGTCTTCGTGTAAAGAGTGATGAAGTGTTTCAAGCTGAACATAGATCTCGAAGGCTAAGACTTCGTGGAAGTTCACCATAAAAATTGTTTTAACTAAGGAAAACTCGAACTTGAATATCGAAAATACTGGCCATATTGTGCTATCACTTATTTACCATTTGGCAATTGAAATATTCATTTTTCGAATCCCGGTTGCAATTCGGATGCACGATTAAAATGATATTTCATAAAAACCTTCACTCACATTCTCATTAAGTTAACAACCGTATGAGAGACCACGTGCACTGACGTTTTGACAGTTACTGCATTACTTTCGCATAAATTAAGCAGTGTTCTGATCTCTGAGGTATTCCGGAGTAATATTTCCTTGGAATTTGTTTCAAACGAGGCCCATCACTCCTTTGGAATACGGGTTATGGTAGGGATCACTAATTTTTTTGGTTATAAGGAATCGTAAAAAAAACACTGCAATTCCACAGTTCACAGTTACACACGACCATGATTTCGCTGTCACGTAGCCTTAGGAGATGATTTCAGTGTTTTTTAAACATACCTGGCGATATGGAGAAACTCCACATAGTTAAGCCAGAAAGTGTGTCCCGAAATTTCACTTACCTTTTCCCTTCAGCCTGGCCTTCCTCAGCAAATCCAACGCGGGCCCCTTCTGATACGCGCAGCTCCCAGGGTTGGATAAACCCCCAGAAGTCGTGGACCACTCCGTCAGGTAGTCAGAGGAGTCATCCCTGGAAGGCAGCCGCCCCCGGCCTTCCCTCCCTCCCCACAACCCGTAGATTTCGATGAGCAGCTGATCCACAAGCCCTGTGACCCTCCTTCTCCGCCTCCATGCCTTCACCGCCTCCTCGATCCCCTCCTCCTCTCTCCTCCTCCTCGCACCACTCGACGTCCCCACTGTCGACTGGCCGCTGGGGTCCGAGCGTCTCCGGAAGTTTGGGGAGCGATCCCTTGCCGCTGGCACTTGGACCGGCGCGGAAAGGAGGAAGCTCCCGGGGTGCTCCGGGGGCAGGGCCACCGAGTACCTCCTGTCTGGAGCCGACCCGGGAAACGGGAAGCAGCCGATGGAGGAGGAACCCTCGACGGCCAGCGGCCACTCAGGGGTGGATGGAGTCAGGGTGGGCAGGGGAGACTCCTCCTCCGGGGGCTCCTCCGGGAGGGGCTCCGCGGAGAAGCTGAAGCTCAGTACCTCGGAGAGGGAAGCCGTTCTCCTCCGGGGAGGGGGAAAGCGGGGCCGCGATGGCCGAGACCGAAGAGAGGACATGGCGGTCCCTCGGCGCGCTTCGAGTGTGTGGGAAACGTGGAAGGGGGGACGGGGGGAAGGGATCCACAATCCGTCACGACACTTTTTGTGCTACCGATTCAGCACCCTCCCAACCCCGATCCGATTGTGGGATTCGCGCAACCCGATCCACGCGAGGCCGCACGAAGTCCATCACATCCCTCTCGCACCGTATACTGCCGCCTTCCTTCCTGTTGTCTATCTCTTCCCGGATTCATTTCAGTCACCGTGTTTCCTAGTCCGAGACTTGCCCCATTTTCTCACCTGCCTCTTCCCCGGTTCGCATTCGCGCCCAACCGCCTACCACCCCCTCCCATATGATTCACGCTACGTATTCTTCACGTCCCCTCCGCTCCCGTCAGGACGCCACTCGTTCGCGACGCGCTCTCGCAAGTTGACGGCCGGGGGAAGGCCACGTCGACCGCCGGTAGTACGACTAGGGAGGGAAGCGGGGGCAATATGCGCACTTCCTGGCAGGCATGCACGGAGACGAAGCGTCCTGACTTCCCAGCTCGCGTCTGACAAACGACTGAGAGATAAACCACACCGCGCGATAACTTTAGTCCGACGCAAACCAGCCAGCCTTTTCTCCTCCCTTCGCTTCCTTCTCTTCGGGAGTCAAACACACTTCGCTCATGAGCTAATCTCTAGCTGATACTAAGAGAATTGCATCAATTTTGAAGGCGATGGTTAAAATCTCCCCAGAAGTTGTTTTCCCTGCTGTCTTCCTAAAAATGGAACTGTTTACGGAAGGTGTTATCAGCCAGTAGTAAATTTCATTTGCTAAATATCTGCGATTCAAAGTTTTGAATAAACTCGAGTTGTCAAGTGGTATTTTATATGAGGAGTGGAAGAGCGCAACTGGTGAAGGCATCTGTGGGAGCAAATTCAAATACCGTGTCATCTCAAATGAGAAGCGTAGAGTGAAAACAACTAGCACAAAAATAAAAGCTGTGAAGATAAAAATGCAAAAGGAGATACCAATTAAAATGGGAACTTCTATTTCGCTTCAATGTTGGGCACCTGTAATCATCATAGTCCAAATAAATTAATTCACTGTCTTCAACTAAGTATCAGCGGAAATAAAATAACCTCCTGTCATCAGAAAATAATGTCCTGTTGACATTAACTGACTCAATAATGACATAGGTTGAGGAATATTTACGATGTTTTAGCTTAATAAATATCTAGGTTACCTAAAATGCGGGTTAAAATTTTTCAGTTTTCTGACTAAACTGTCAAAATGTAATGGAATATAAGGCGTGCAGTGGAATGAGGAAATTCAACAGGTTTTTCAAACTATTAACCTGAATTGACACCATAATGTCACCAACACAAAGCTGGCGTAAAGGGTAATAAATGATTAAGCTATCGAAAATATAAAAAGAACTCTTACTTTGCCACTTTAAAGGGAACAATGTGCATTTAATATGTTTTGGCCCACCAAGTAGAACATAAATAATTGTAGCTAGGTAATAAATTGTTAATGGATAATTAAGAAATATAGTTATTTAAAAAACTTCCGTTTTTATGATCAGTATGGATGCCATGTTATTTATGATTGCATTTACAAGGGGTGATTTAGAAAGCCGCTGACAAAGATTATTCGAAAATTCCCAATCCCTAAACTTACTCGTTTTGATTCCAAATTTGTAATAACTACTTTAGAAATGATGTACTCATTTTGAAAATATAAATATAGAAATATTCTATGGAGTGAGTTAAGGGTGCGAAACTTTAGATTTCGCCGATGCGATCTTACACAAGAGTCGCAATTTACGATGCCGTTCTATTTTAGTTGGAATGAGTTTATTTTCAAACTCGACTGCTCAAAGGCAATAATCATGAGGAGAGTAAGATCAGAGAAGACTAGCACTCTTCGAAATATTGTGCTGGATCCGGGTGATGAAGACCAAATCGGCAGATTAAATAAGAAATTGTGATATTGTTGACGATAAGGAAAAGAAGAATTAGATAATTTGGTTACACGTTCAGATATAAAGGATTTTTAGAAGCATAATAAAGACCCATCGAGGAAGACAAGGGCGATTAATTTGGAGGCAAGTTATGTGGAGGGAAGAACTATTATGTGTAAAGGATTTTATGTAGAGAGGTAAGAGTCAACTGCCAACCAATCTTAGGTTTGAAATTCTTGAAGGTTTTATCCGTGGATTTTCTGATTTCCTGCAATTTAAATTTGTTTCAAATGTGAGCAACGCTCACTATTTTCCACGACCAGTTGCATGCCACTACGCGTTAGGCTAATATTCCCGGCATCTCAAAATTCCCTACCCTCAATGCAAGCTCGAGGGACTCGAAAATGACAATAAAAAAGTCTGCGGCTCGTTTTTTTCGCGGCATAATATTTAAACAAACACAAAAATATCACAGAGTCTCAATGCATTGGAATAATTTCTACCATCATAATATTGCGCACAAAAGATTATCTATTGGAGATCTTTGGAATTAGGAGTATTGCCAAAGTACTGAATATATGAATTTCCCGGAATTTTTCAGGTTCACCTGAACAGTTCATTTTTCAGTAGTTCCTGATAAAAAATTTTGCGAAGGTATCTTGTTGGAGTGGGAATTTGTCGATGCTAATTAAAGTGATCTATTATTCAAAGCTGAGAGTGGATTTTACGAGCCACCTGAAAATAGTCGTAAAAATTCAAAGGTTTTAATGCCCAAACTTTTTTCATTCTCGGTTGAAAATTGAAACATTATATTTTATGAAAATGTTTGCATCACTACCGGTTTCATAAGAGTTGGGAACTTCAGGTACGAATTTTTGATTTACACATAAAGACATTGGATTTCTAACAGTCAGGTTTTGTTAAATTGATATAAACGTTTAAAATTCAAATTTTCACAGTGACACATATGCTGACAGGGATATCCCTTGAGATATCACCCCAAAATATGTGGATTTAATGTCAAGAATTTGAGAAGAGATCAATGAGAAAAGTAAGCTTTATACTTGCTAATAAGTGTAAAATATAAATTTATCGACACATTTCGTTTGCATTCCCAACAACAGTAAAGTTTGATTCAATTTTTTTCTTAATCCTATTAACAGAATGGAGGGAAAGCGATAAGCTTGCGCATAGGTTGTTCTAATGCAATTCTTATTCCATTCGTGAAATTTCGACCCTGGTAGTTATTATTATTATTCTGGGTCAAAAAAGTATTAACGAAACATAATTCTCACTGAAGATAGGAATTAGATTATGCAACAAGATGATCTCAGCACTGAAACAACAAAATGCATAAGATAAACGAAAAGATACTTCTAGCCCGAGTCATAATTAGGGGATACTACAGCTTACAATTTGCATCAGGTCCTACACATTAATATCTAATCAATTTTTGTAACAGTATACCTAATTTGTAAAAACAATTTCCTCTCAGATGATACTTATAAGATACCAGTGCGTAATGCCAGTATATCTGAGATTACTAATTAAAATTCGCTTCGACAATTGATAATCAAACATAGGCAATTTATCACCCAAATACTCGTACATGGCGTCATTTGAATTATTAGATAAAAACTCACAGCAATTTACACGCTACCGGCTTCCATGCTTTGGAAAACGTTGGGTGTAAGGTAATGTTAATAACAGGTTACCCGCACAATTGTAGCATCTAATGAGCGTGAGGAACATGCTTAACATTTTACCCTTTCAATAATCAAAACGGTTCATGAAAAATGCACGATTAGTCTGATCTAATACTTTCAGCCAGAAGTTTTAGCAAGATTTACACCAAAAAAGTACTGTTTGCCAAATTACTTGTGTTAGCACAATAGAATTATTAAATTCCAGACAAACAAAATTAGTACCGTTCGAAAATTAAGCCCTATAAAATAATGTAGCTATGTTATCACTATATTCTTGTAGAGCCTTTCAACTTTCGAAGTACACGCCACTACTAAAAAAAGAGAATAATGGTGAGTCACGAGACGATTGCTAGGATAACGAGAGAGATTGCCTTACTTATAAGAAAATCCTCCACACATGCAATATTTTATCATGAATGGGGATTCAGGTGGGAAATTAATGAAGAAATAATATGACTGGCTTGGCACTGACCTAGCCTAGTTTGGCAAATTGCTCTGCCTCCTATCGCTCACCTATCTATCTACGCCATAGCACGTGTCCATAAACAAACATGTCATGTGGAGCGGGGCTGTAATCCCATCCACCTCAATCTAGTACGCTTCCCCGCGCCACTTCCCTGGGAAAGAATACCCTCTTAACCGCGCCTAACTCCCTTTCTCACAGGAAATACCCATCCCCTTCTTCCACTGGGCTCCCCTCCTCAAAGCACCTCTCATTATCATCGCGCCCTCACGCCCAACCTCGCCCCTATCAACTGTCATGCTAGCGACACACAAGGTCGGTGGACGGGAGGGGGAAGAAAAGGAAAGGAAAAAATAGGCAACAGCAATCAAATTCATATGTGCCTTCCCTCAACCGGGTAGTCGTCAACTGGGAGGCGTACGGGGAAACTCCCTCCGTCGCGGTTCTGCCCACGAGAGCGGGGCAAGTTGAACAGGTGTGACTAGGTGACATGAGGGCAAAACTTGTCATTTCTATTCTCCCCTATCCCTCACACCATGTTGCCGTTATTACTCCGCACACTCTCGTAATTATCATTCATTTCTTCTCCGCGTTGCAGACACCTCATATTTAACGACAAAAAACAAACTGATGCTTCGAGAATGTTGCGTTTCCCGCGGGCATGATACATATTTGCGCAGGTGAAACAGTTAACTATTCAAAAGAAGGTCGTAGTCGGGGTAAAGTCGATTTCAATTCCACATAACTACTGTAGTAGAATGAGGCGCAGTCTATTCTAATCTTCTTTATTCTCAAACTCTTACTGTTAAAAAGCTATACTATGGCAAAGACATTAGTTGAGATACCATTGATATTCTCATATTTTCTCACAAATAGGCTCATTCTCATAACTTTTTCGTCAAGCTTTTGAACTTATGTTTGCGGATTAAACTGATTTGAATGATTAAAACATTTTTGACACGATATCAAATGAAGCAAGCAAAGGGATTTCAATCAGATTTACTTTTCCACTCTCATAAAATTTTATGTTTTGATGTTTGAGCCTGTGGTGTACATACTCGCAAATTAGGAACATGCAAATTTTTTTTGGATGAGTGGAGGGAATTTATTCTTTGCAGCAATGAGAATGGTGAAAATAGCATACATCTTCTCCTGAAATAACACAAGCCAAAGTAGAATGCATTCTTGTTTTGAATGATATACCTTTTGAATTCAATGAATGCTAGCATGTAATCAATGTATTTTATGGTTTATAGACTATACTATGGGGTGGTGGCACCTCTCGAACTGTGTATGTGGGCATTTTCCCACTTCTGTTGTATCCTACTATTGATACTAATTTCTATTGAGTATATAAAATACTACCATACCTTCACGAGCCAATATATTGTTTTATGACAGCTTTAAGGATACATACCATCCCCTATGCACAACTTTCTGATTTGATCTGTAGACAGTGAAATAACTGCAACTGCCTGTATATAATTCAGTTATATTAGGAAAATGAACCTTATGTTTCATTATATATGTACTATCAATATTGACCACAAAATTGATCACTCATTTTCCCTCATTTTAATTACTGCTCCTTTGCTTTTGGTGACTTGCCTAATGAATTGACTAACAAACTGCCATTCATATCCACAATTAATTCATCTTTAGCCTCCTGGAAGAAAATAATATTTCTATGTAAAAGGAAAAAAAGCTCATGATTGCTACATGCTATGTGAATTTTTATTCACTGTATCCATTATTGCCGCCATAACTACTTATTGAAAAACCAATCTCCAGTCTATCTTTTGTTGGGGAAATAATTAAAATAGCATTTACCTGCATGTGGCTTTTTGAAGCGAACATGTTACTTCCCACTTAATAAAATTCCAAATTATATACCATTACAAACACACATTCAATTGTGTATATGTCTCTTATCCCAGATTTATATTCTCTCCAATCTTATTAAGGTAATTTTTTCACATTAAATTATACTACATATATATTTTTCTCTTAATTCACTGTCACTGTATCGTAAAACTATAAAATGTGTTTTTGCACAAGAGAGGGAAACTGAAATTGGTGCTCTTATGGCCGTGAGGCATTATTATTAGCTTTTGCTGAAAATGATGCAGCTACACTTCTCTTTCTTGACACTGAACATGTGTGTATCCTATTGAATGTTTGTATATATGTATGCACCTATTAACATGTTGGGTGTTTATTGACTCCTTTAGTAATATCTGTCTAATGGTAGGTATCTTATTCAGTCAGATTAATTGAATAAAGTGTCAACAATGATGTCTTCAAAGCTTCTCACTGTCATTCATGCCCTTAATTTTCCTGACAAGTCACAAAATTGGTATGCACTGTTAGAAATGAACTGCAAATTTGTCAGATACATTACTCAACTTTCCTCTAGAAAACTTGAACAACATATTTATGGAGTAGGTAAATGAAGAGTGCAGTATTAATCTGTGTTTAAAATAATTATTGGCCATTGAACCTCTTTGAAACTAAATTGATAACTATTGGGAGTATGACATAAAAATTCATTGTCTCACATTTATACATAGCTATTTCCCACTGTTCAGTGATGAATTTCAGTACTATAATAAGGAAAAAGGTACTATCTCTCTTGCCATGGTCAGTTTTAAAGCACAACCATTTATTATAGCAAATATCTACAACAACTCAAATGAAGTTGTGCTAACTGCAGATTATTGAAGCTCTTTTGAATTATGTAACCCTCCTCCAAAGCTGAATGTAAAATTACAAGGTCCTTAAATTTTTGACTGAAACTGTTTTCAATATATACTTTGCCACTGTATCTTCTGCCCAAGTCAGCATGGATGGCTTTCTATTACATGTGACAAAATTATGTAGCATATATTAGCTTTGTTTCTCTGTTCCCTCTTCCTTTACAAGGAAGTGCTTGCTTTTTATTTCTATTACAGTTCCACAACTCAGCAAGACAATATTCACTAGAGCTTCATTACACTTCCTATACTACCAGGGCCACTGGATTTGATTCTTAAAATGATTTTTTATTGATGAAGCTAAACCTTGGGAACTTCTTGCCAAAGGAATGGCACAGTTTGTTGTTAAATGTGGATATTTCACTTTAGCCAATATGTTTTTCACTTCTTTAACACAATTATTTCATATGATTTTAGATATTTTCATATCTATGCTTAAAACAATGTTAATCTTGTAGTATTGTTCTCATCTTTGCACCTCAAGTTTTGGTCAAGGATATTGAAAAAATAGCTAATAGATTCTAGATATTAAACTCTTATTACTATTACTTTATGATAACAGTGATAAACAATAAATAGATGCATAGTTATCTGAACATTTACCATTCTAACCTACAAATATTGTAGATAAAATAATTGATGTACTCTTTTAAGTATTGTCCCTACCCTCATAAATAAAATCCTTTTATAAAAGTTTCTCTTCTTTCTTTCACACAATAAAATCCTGATAACAATTACCAACTGTTTGTAACATTGCCTTACTTGTATTTTAACAGGGAGGTAAATGTGTTCAAATATCCTAAATGATGAAAAACTAGCATAAAGAAGACCTCCAAGTAAAAATGATGCTTTCAGAAAGTGACCTGGCATTCCCTATTCAATGAATGTAGATTCATAAAAAAGTCATTTTAAAATGTCTCATTATTGCATAAGCAAATGCTTTGTATTGCATAATGCATTGCATTATATTATGTAAATACATAAATAAGAAATGGTTGGAAATACCATTTAGCAAACTTTGAAACAACCAAAAAAATCTTTGGCGAGATGCATAATATTCTGTGCCTAATGTAGGCTTAAAAACTAGGTTTATAATTTTCACGGAACATTGAGTCTACTCTGAATAAAAAAATTGTTTATAAGGAGTACAAGCTCTTCCAAAGATGGCCGAGGAGATGCCAATGACAAACCTTGCTCTGGATGCCCCAGCATGTCAACAACAGATGAAAACGTTGAACCAGTGAAGAAAATTGTTTTGAAAAATCATCGAATCACTATTAGAGTAGTTGCTGAGGATGTTGGGATATCAGTTGGCTTGTGCCATGCAATTTTTTTACATGCTTCAGGCATGAGACGTGTGTCAGTGAACTTCATCCCGAAACTGCTTAATTTTGACCAGAAGAACTGTCGCCTCGAATGACATCAATATTGATCCTGATTTGCTCAAAAGGATCATAACTAGAGATGAATCATGGGTATTATTAGGTAATCTACCGGTTAAGGTAGGTCTCTGGATACACACAACCATAAAATAAACATTTTTGTAACTCCCCACCTAGCATCCTAATCTATATCAGGTCCCTCTTCATCTCTGTGTACTTCTTTCCTCCCTTCATCCCGTCCAACATCCCTATCCTGTTCCTGCCCTTACCTCCTTGCCCAAAATTCTCCCCTCTATTACCTTCTTCAACATTCCACTACTGCTCAATACGCCTTTCAACCATTTTTCCTGCCTCCATAGGATTTCTCTCAACAAACCCCTCTCCTCACCCACCATCTCCAGTACTTCCTCATTTGTTTTCATTTCGGTCCATTTCACCTTCTCCATTCTTCTCCACACCCACACTTCAAAAGCCTCTAATCTACGTCTATCCTCCTACTTCAGTGACCACGTTTCCGCGCCGTACATAACTACGCTCCATATCAGAGTTTTTATGAGTCTTGTCTTAACATCCCTACTCAATGTCCCTATCATCAACTCCCTTCTCCTTGAGAAAGCCTCCTTGCCTAGCGCAATTCTTCTCCTTACGTCCCTACCACTTTGACCGTATTGGTCCAAAACACTTCCGAGATATGTAAACTGTTCTACCTACTCTATTTTTTCTCCGCCTATTTTAATATTTAGCTTAGCCTTTTTCTTTCTGGAAAATTGCATAACCTTTGTTTTATAATATTGATTCTCATCCCATATCTATCGAACTGAACCTCCAATTCACTCAGCACTGCTTGCAACCCCTTGGCTGACTGAGCAACTAATGCTTGGTCATCAGCAAACCTAACCTATTTTACCGATTCCCCTCTGACTTTCATTCCTACCTCCAGTTCTTCCCATGCCTCTTTAATCATTTCCTCCACATATACGTTGAACAGCACCGGTGACAATGGGCAACCCTGCCTTACACCTCTTCCTAACATTGCCCATCCGGACTCTCCGCTCCCCACTCGCACCTGAGCAGTCTGAGACATATACAAATCATGGGTACATGGTTATGACATCGAAACCAAAGCCTAATCCTTCCAAGGGAAGAACCCAGGAGTCCCAAGACTGAAAAAAAAAGTATGCCAAGTTTGATCAAATGTCAAGCTCACTGTTTTCTTCAATTATCATGGCATAGTGCATCAGGAGTTCTTACCACAAGGGCATATGGTAAAGGAGTATTATTTTGAAGTTATGCACTGTTTGCGAGAAGTAATATAAAAAAAATCTGGAATTGTGGAAAAATAATTCATAGCTTTTGCATTATAATAATGCATGATAAGTGGCAGAAAGTGTACACAACACCAAATTTCTAGGTTTATCTATTGGTGAGTCCTTAAACTGGGGGATCCATACCAATGGCCTATGTTCCACTTTGTCAAGTAGTGAATTTATTCTATGAAATCATCACAAATATTATTTATTCAAATATACAAAAAATGGTTTACTATGACAGTTTTCAGTCACATATGATTTATTACTTATGCATATATGTAAAGGATTATATGAAATAACTAACAATCAATACTCACGTATATGGGTATGATACTTGACAGAGTGCATTTATTCTGCCACTCTTCTGATATGGATGTACGAGTCCCTTTAATGTGGCAATCAAAATTTTCAACTATCTGCCACCAGACAAAATCTGCTCCTTCTAGGGATACATTTCAGAAATATCTCAAGCATTTTCTGATAGATAAATGCTTTTATAGTGTGGAAGAGTTTCTGGAGTCTTCAGTACAATGAAACAGCTGATTGTTTGTTCTCTGACTTGTCCTATATTTTACTTTGTAAAGTCCTGGGAACAACAAAATTTATATGTAATATAATTAATAATAATACATAATAATAATTGTAATATTTATACATAATTACAGGGTATCTTCCTAATATATGTTTGGGATGAATCAATAAACTCTTAAGGCATAAAACCTTCATACTACTACTTCATTGTAGTATATATGCGAGTACATATTTCTCAGTTTGTACTAACTACTAAAAATGGAAATATTTTTCATGCATGGAAAACTGCCCAACTTTTTATGTTCTACTGGTGGAGAGAACGAAATGGGAATAAACGATAGACAAATTTTATAGTAACACATTTTATTATATCCTTAATTGAAGACTATATTTTCAAATGTAAAGGAAGTGGCAACTGAATACAAATTATCCACTAAAATGCAAAACATAAATAAATCAAACATTTATTGGCTCGGTATTATTAGAAGAGAACAATCACTGTCAGCAAAACTTCAATTTTAAACCAGGCCATTCCACTTTAGGAACATGAGTGCATTACAATAAAATGTTGATATTTTACAAAATTATATTTTGAGGAATTGAGCTAACTTAGGTATTTATACATATGTATTCCTCTCCCTGCTTGGGCAACAATTTACATTAGTGGGAATCTAAAATAGCTTTGTTCCGTGCAAAACAATATTCTTATTTCTCCAAAGCTTTTTCTGTGATATATGAAAAGATTTACTCTTCTAGTTTCCCTATGTAAAGTAAATCAAATTCAATATTCAAGCGAAGAGTAGACTTCCTGTAAACTGCATGCAAATATTTTACCAAATCCATATCTAATAAAAATTTTAAAAGGAGTATATTTCAATGATAAATTAAAGTGAACTAGGCTGATATTTTGCATATGATAACTTATGTAATTTGATAAATGAATGTCAGCAAAGTTTGTGAATTTTCACCTTGGTGAGAGTGCATATCTGATATATGTGCAATATGAAATTTAGCTGTAACTGTGAAGGCAAAATGCTCACAAAAGTTTTGCATTAAAATAGCTCAATGGAAAAAACTTCTGCCAGCACTAATCAGGATCATGGGACATGGATGGAAGTGGACAGGAACACGAGTAATGGACTGTAGAGAGAAGTTCCTCCTCAATATATAAGCCACAAACTTTTCTGCTCAATAGTTCACAATCACATGTAGGTACTCGAAGACACACTCTCATGCTTACACTTAAAATCTGGTGATATCAGCACACAAAACACTCAGTGACTGCATTTTTTGACAAATAAGGAACCAGGTGTGCATTACCAGGGGAATGTTCAAATACATGTATATTACACTTGTGTTAGCAAACTAATCACATTTAATGTGAATGGAATATATGAGGTGAATCACAGATGTGTTTCTCCCTTAGATGTATAACATAGTATGTTCAAAATTTGACATTACATCATGAACATCTGACCTTCCAGTGGTATCTTATTAAGAAGAGAGTGATAACATATCTGCCCCTACTAAATAAGCTGTTTTGGAAAAAATGACCCTTTCCAAGATGGGCATGGAGAACTGCCCAGTCACTGTTTGTAGTAGTCAGTCAAGATATTCATTAGGGAGAGAATGATCAGGCAAGGGATATGATAATCAACATTAAATTCACACATTGAGCTGTTAATTATGCTCATGATGACAATCTTGAGTCTTCTATCCTAAAAAAAAGGAAAACATTTTGTCTATTCTACAAGAGACATCAAACGTAGGCTGGTATTACACATTGTAGGAATGCTGTGGAGGATTAACCAATTCAATGCTTGGCATAATTACCAGGCACATTTACTTTTTGATTTTTTTATGATTGATATCAGAAAGCCTTTTTCATAAAATTATATCCTTGGTAACAATGTGCTTTAATAATAATATTGATGTAAATGAAAAGGGTATATAATATCCAAATGATTATGATATTTTTCATAATTTTAATAAATAATTTGAATTGATTGCAACACGAAATAGGTAAACTCCTAATGATTTTTCTTTTCAATTTGAACAAATCAACAACATCAACAAGGTCATTCAACACTGATAGATGAAATTTGTGACATGACTCTCAGTGAGGATGGTGTAAACTGTATGAAAAGCACTGGATTTGAAGATATAATTAAGCAGAGATTTTTCATGTCTATCATGAGGCACTGTCTAGCAATTCCTGAAAATTTTCAATTACACACCTACTTAAAAATAATTTTAAGACTGTGATGTTGCTTTGTAATTTGACAAATGTAAAGCATTAAAAGAGCTGTAAACACAATGACTTATCCTTCAACAAATTTGATTACATAGGTACTAATTTGCAGAACATGAGTTCTACATTTGAGCCATGCCACAATTTCAGAAATTCTATAACTTTACTTATAACGCTGTTAAAATATATTTTTAGGTCTGTATTTATATGTCTGAAGTTACTAGATAAAGCACTCAGTTCTTTAAAAGAGTTAATGAATCATTAATGGTTATATTTACCTGAACTACAGACAAAAATTAATGTATTGTGCTTCTTTTAGAGCATTTGGCATGATATCCAATGAAGAAAATTTGAAGGTGACTAGAAATTTGTACATGATATTGCAAAGTTAAAAGTTAGGTGGTCAATGCAGCTGAGTTGGAAATAAGAGAATAGCTGACTAGAGATAGTAACACTCTAAAGATCTGCCTACAATCACAGGCTTACAACAATGAAGGCTCTGAAGCATGCAATGCCTCAATTAATGCTCAAAAGCAATACCTTATATTTCATATATGAAACAAATTCATTAATAGAGCTGTATCTTTCATGGCAAGTATTACAAAAAGCTCCTATTATTTAACACATTTAGTTCTCTTGGTTCAAGTATTTACATTTAAGTTGAATCAATCACATTAAATAACAAAAGATCAAAAATTGCCTTAGTAAAAAAACATCACATATTTACAGCACCTATAAAGCCTCCTTTCAACGTACATATACACAAATGATTTGGTCCTAACGGGTGAGAGATGTGTATTTCTTCATTGTTCAAAGATCACGTCAAAGGCCTGCCCTGAAATTTTTGCTTGATATTAAATGAATATAGATACAAAATTTCAAAGTCATGTAAAAATAGCTTTGAGAATGCAAGGAGAGAAAAATTCCCCCATTACATTAGAGTCAAGTATTTCTGAAAGAGCACAGGTCAGTGAAGAAAATGTTACAACAGTACAAAACATTTCAAACATAAAATGTCCTATATGATAAAAATAAAATATAATATTTACTTCTGTCTGCTGTAGGTCATTTGGGGAGATAAAATACTATCTCACAACATGAGTAACTGCTGGGTCAACAAGTGACAACTTGACATTTGTCAACCATATCACTAATGATCAGTCCTTGGAGCAAATAATTTCTGGTAATTGTTAAATATACCTTTACCCTCCAAAGAACATTTAAAACAATGTCCTATACTGCCATACCTGACATCATCAGGACAAAAAAAAAGAATTAACCAACTGCACCATTAAGAAAGTGATTTTGGTTAATCCTAATCCCCATTACTTGTGACTCTATTAACGTCATAATTATTAGCTCCCCCAATAACATTTACTTACAAATATTTGAAACCTCATAAAATCCTTTTTTTTTAAGTTCTCATGTACAATCATAATGGTGTAACTGTTTCAAAAAATTATTCACACTGGTGTATTCCTATGCATGTCTGGGATAATCTTTCCGCCATGAACATGATGAAAATATGCTTTATTACAAAACAGTCTATAGTAATGCAGTTCATTATATTAACTTAGGAACTATTTGCATTCACTCTGAAAAGACTGCATACTCCTATGGCCATCATTAACTGCCTGGCTTTTCAAATAAGTTCTTTGATTAAGCCAAAAGTTTCACAAATTTACTCGGTCTATTCTGATTTTATGTTCTCCAGTACTGGAGACTACACCACTAAATATGCACTCCTTATGCTTTCCCAAAATAAACAAAATAGCTGATATGATTTCATTTTTCATATGAAATATCCCATCAAACCCATTGGTAACATCTAAATTTACCATTTCTCACCCCATGTATGCACTACAGCTTATAATTAAATCATGCTTTATGGACCCAATTCTTATTTATGTGCTTCACTTATAGTACATTTATTAAACATGAAAAATATATGGCGCACTTCCATATTTATGAGTCAAATGGACTTCCAGATGGAGGTGCACTATTGTGGTTAGATAATGTCTCTTTCAAGGGGAATCCGCAGTGGTCTAGTGAAAGACATTGATCTTCTACGTGTTAAATGAGTAGGTCGACGATATGGAGCTGCCGTGGCCATGCGAGTGTGCCTGTTTGAGTAAGAGGATGAGGAAGGCACATCTGTGAATACATGGAGAGGCCTTTGAAGGCTTGACTGACTTGGCTCATTGTCAAAGGGTATAGGTTGAGGGAGGAGGCAATGGAGGGGTGTGCATGCAAGTAGTAGAAGCATCGGGAGAAAGATTAGGATGAGGGCAGTGGAAGAAAAGGATGAGAGGACAGTTGGCTGATTGTGGACTGCCACCAAGCTCTGGGAAGCTTCTGATATCGATCTTGAACAAGAGTTTTTGTAATGTGGTATTCTAGACCAGTGAGTCTGATGAACCTCACGGATGTTGCGACTATGTCACACTTCCTGGAGAAACTTGAGTGGACAAACACCCTGGCGGTTATCCCCACTTCGGATCATCACCATGCCATCCAACTCCTCACCCACCTGTATGACAATCTTTATAGGAGCAAGAAAAAAGAGTTAAGAATCCATTTAAATCAAAATGATGATTCATTTGATTTGATTATGTTTTTTATCTTGTTGAATTTTTATCCGGGTGATCTCAAAAACCTTCAAACCAAAATCTAAGACACCCAGATTTGAATTGACTGAGCAGAATTTGCAACATATTCAAGGTTGTTTTTTTTAAATATTACATATATACATAATTTCATGGCCTAATTCATAATATACATCAGGCCATGGAACCATAGTGAAATGTTGTCGTTTATGAAATAAACTCTAGATCCTACTGAGAATGAATTTCTTCACAAAAAGAATCATAACATCACACTTTTCAAAAAAAACTTTTTTATATCAAGAGAAGCAGAAGTACATGTGATGAAAAAATACCATAATTAGTGCAAAATTATGTGTGAGACTTTAAATACTGCTGGTGGGTTATTCAAACACATAAAATGGGTCATAATCAGAGGAAGTAAGCCTAGTAGATGTGATGGCATTGCAATCACAGCTAATTTCTTGCTAAATAAACAATACATATTGTTGCAGAAATCATGTCAAAATCCCAAGACATTTTTTTAATCTTCCAGGGAATTCCCAGATATTATGAAATTAAACTAGTATGCACCCATTAATCATATAGAAAGATGGTGCTTCAACAATGAAATCAAATTAAGTTAACAATGCAATGATGGACTCATGAGTCCCATAGGAAAGTTTGGCATTTCCCTGGGTTACCTTAGTTTTTGGAGCACATGACAATAACAAATTTTCATCACGCAATTATAGCATTCTGAAAAATTTCCCAACCAATTTGGAAATTCACATTCAGAATTACTTGGCAAATATGATTTGAATTTTATCTTGAAGCATTTATGTTGAATAACAACCAAGGTTCTTAATAAATTGAGTGACATCATTTGAGGTCTCAGATGTATCTACAAGGCAGAATTAGGAATGCAAAATATACATTTCCCTACAACTGTATATTGGAACTACATATTATGTTAACCATGTTAGGCATGTAGGCAAAAAGATTTCTGTTGCTGATAACATCAAATTTACAAAATACCGAGATATATATTATATTTTTATCCAAGCAGTCATTGATTTATAGAATAAATTATATTAATAATAAATAAATATGATTTAAATACCTACTGCAATTTACCTCCTAATCTACACCTAGTTTCAGTACCAGTCATATGACTGAAGAGGTAGGTAAATGATAATGAGACCAACATGAAATTTAAACCCATCATCCAAATGCTTAATATGAAATTTTAGAAAAATTATATTGTTACCCATGAGTTAATTTATTCATTGCAGATGCTAATGTCTAAGGGAATATTAAATTAGTATCAATAAAGAATAATATATATTTTGTTCATTGCACCACTAAAGAACTTTTGGGAATGTTCGCAAAATGTATATTTTATATTAAATTCTAGTTCTTATTATTACTCACTTGATAGATGGATTTATTCCCCATAGAATAATACATAATTTATGAGCATCATTAAAGATTCAATCATATTTACAGGTATATTAGACTTACATGTACAAATTCATACACAAATTGATGGATTTGAATAACATATAAATGGGTATTAAAGATTTTAAAAAACAGATCTCCCTGAATTGACTCTTTTTTATATTTTTGGACACTTAAAAAAACAATATTTACCAAGAAGTCTTTTAATATTTTTTTGGAATTTATTTTTATGGGGAAGTATTTGTTTTAGCTCTACAGGAAGTTGATTACAAAGAGGTTTGTCTGAAACTTCTGGGGTTTTATAAACTTTGAAAAAGGAAGTTAAAATAATTAATATTTAACTAGATGACTTGTTCAGGGGTATAGTTATGATTTCAATCCTCAATATATGCTGTTTTCTCTAATCAATCTATGCAGCATTCTCCCATTCATTTCTTGACATCCTTAAATCTTCAAAACAGGGAATTTTAACTAACTATTATAGTTACATTAATGCAGCAAATAAATGGCATTGAACCTTGCTAATATTCATGCTCTAGAAGACCTTTTCTGATTATTACACTTAAAACCTCAGTGCTTATAAGTGAAATTGGAGTTGCTAGCAATTGGTACTTAAATAGCAATTTTAAACATGACCCAAAACTATAAAAAGAAGATTTTGCAAGATGAACTGTTTAATAGAAAACTTGAATATTGCTTTTGTGAATACAAATTTTATCTTTACTCTTAAATAATCAATATGGTTATTTAGGGGTAAACTATAGAACTAAGTCCTTTTAATTGTGGTTTTAGATCATTTGATCTACATACAAACCGCTTGCTGACTTAATCTAACCATCTTAGATTCCTTTACAGAACTGCAGGAATTCAATTAATAAGCACTCTCCTTCTGAAATGTGTTGAACTATTTTAATTATTTCACTTAGCTATAACATCTAGATTAAAATTTAACTGAGTAGCACTTTAGGTACCTGATCTCTGAGTAACATGAGGCCATTATCTCCATCGGAAACTTGAAGGTTGTGGGTAACTTGCAATGGCCTTTCACCTGGCTGCAATCTGGTCACATATTTCGAAGGGAAATAGCCAACTCGGCCCAAGCACTTCCCTTGCCACCAATCTTGATCAGAAGTGTCAATTACAGTCACTTTGTATCCAGCCCTGAAAATTCAATTAAGATCTTGATTATGACTGAAAAAAAATAAAAGTTTTATTATGCAGTGATCATTCTCATTATGGGAGGGGGTAAAGAGGAAAAGATTTGTAGGAATAAAAATATCTTTTTATATTGAACTTCATAAGTAAATTATCAAGATATGGTAAATAAATTGCCTGAAATTACTTCTTTCATTCATAGAACCAATCAGCCACTCTAGTAACACCTGAATGCCTCTGCCAGGGTAGTCATTTGAAGCTTTTTAAGGAATGATCTGTGGCTCCACATGTACAATTATGCCAAATGAAGGATTATATTAAAATATCACTTATCTTTGAATTTTTTTGTAGTGATATGCTTGTCCATGGTTTTCTCCACTCTGTGCACTATGGATGGACAAAGATAATCCAACACCATATTTTTACGCTGATAACCATATTTCTTCATGTCACAAAAAGCAGTAAGAGACAGAACAATAAAAATGGCCACTGTTATAAGAAGCACACTGATCTTGAACATTCAGAATGTTGTAGGACTGATTTCTGACCATTAGTCTTGTGATGTCGATAAAATTGCACAAGTTACTCTCATGGGGAGATTTGTTAATTCCAAAGGACCCCTAAAGGAGTTTATTGAATTACTCCTACTCAAAGGAAAAACAAAAGGGGAAGGCATATTGTCAGCTGTTGCCCACTGCTAAAAGAAAAAAACATATAAAAACTAATGATACTACCTCAGTGGCAATAGAAGGCGTTCTGTGCTGAATATGAATAGGATAAATGAAGGATTTGCTTTGCTTTTGCAAAATATGCCTAAGTATAATTTAATGGCATTTCAATGCATAATGCATCAAGAAAAGGAGGGAGTTTATTGTGTAACATTTCCCAGCTGGAATTACAGAAGTAATAAACCAATTAATTATACATAATCCTCAACAAAATTATGCCAAAAGGTTTAACGCATTGAGTTTCATTTCTCGGAGAGGTCAGCTACCAGTATTCAGACCTCCCATTGTAGAACAAAGAGTGGTGGCTTTCAAAATGCATGGTACTTGAGTATTTTTCAGACTGTCTAAAAGAAGTGAAAGATATTCTGCTGAATAAAATTATGAATATAAAGAACTTACAAATCCTCATTGGTTATCACAGTTTCATTTCAGGGTACAATTATTATTATAAGGTTAAGTATTTTACTTAACCTTATTATTTATATTTATATTTACAAGTTATTATTATTATAAGTTAAATATTCTACCGGTTAAGTTAGATTTTTGGATGGACACAAATATTAAATAAATATTTTGTAACTCCAAACAAAACACAATCGAGCAACCGACTCTACATCAGGTCCCTTTTCATCTCTGTGTACTTCCTTCCTTCATCCCATCCAACGTCCCTATCCTGTTCCTGCCCTTACCTCGCTTGCCCAACATTTTCCCCTCTATTACCTCCTTCAACATTCCACTACCGCTCAATATGCCTTTCATCCATTTTTCTTGCCTCCATAGGATTTCTCTCAACAAACCCCTCTCCTCACCCACCATCTCCAGTACTTCCTCATTTGTTTTCATTTCGGTCCATTTCACCTTCTCCATTCTTCTCCACACCCACATTTCAAAAGCCTTCAATCTATGTCTATCCTCCTGCTTCAGTGACCATGTTTCCATGCCATGCATAGCTATGCTCTATATCAAAGTTTTAATAAGTCTCCTCTTAACATCCTTACTCGACGTCCCTATCATCATTCCCTCCTTGTGAAAAATTCTTTGCCTAGCACATTTCTTCTCCTTACATTACTATTACTTTCACCATATTGATCCAAAACACTTCTGATATACCTAAACTGTTTCTTCTAACTCTTCCCTTCTTTGGCCTCCTATTTTAATGTTTAGCTTAGTCTTTTTCTTTCTGGAAAATCGCATACCCTTTGTTTTATTAATATTGATTCTCATCCCATATCTATTGCACTGAATTTCCAATTCACTCAGCAATGCTTGCAACCCCTTGGCTGACTAACAAACTAAAGCTTGGTCATTAGCAAACCTAACCTATTTTACCGATTCCCCTCTGACTTTCATTCCTATCTCCAGTTCATCCCATGCCTCTTTCATCATTTCCTCTACATATGAATAGCACCGGTGATAATGGGCAACCCTACCTTACACCTATTCCTAATATTGCCCATCCGGACTCTCTGTTCCCTACTCGCACTTGAGTGGTCTGAGACATGTACAGGTTGCAGATTGGCCTCCTATCTCTCCAATTTATTCCTATTTTCTGTAAAATACTCATTCATTTTCCCCAATTCACTCTATCATTTTGAAATCTACAAAACAGGCAAATACGTCCTGATTGTATTCTATATTCCTCTCATTTAGTGATCTCATTACTGCAATGGCATCATGTGTACTTCTCCCCTTCCTAATATACATACATATTGTATGTATCTAGATATTGCCTTGCCTTTCAAAGCTCTTAGTAAAAAACTGCAAGTAAAAGGAAAATAGCTAATTCATTTGGAATGAGTACTTGTTATTTGAGAAAAAGCTACTCTAATTTGCAAGAGGTACTGAAGAGACCATTTGTAGAATTTTTATCTTTGATGATATTCCGAGAGAAAAATTGTGAGATTCACATGTGGGACACTAAAAATATAACAACTAAAATGGAAAAATATTTTTCTAGACAATTACTGGATTTTAGAAAGAAAAATAAATCTTGCCTTTTGCTTTCAACCCTCCCAAATCCAACAAACATCCACTAAATTTTTACACAAATGCATTTCAGGGTCAAGCTGTAACAGAACTTAAATTGGGGTATTAGCCAAGCTTTTCAATTCAAAACTGGAGAGTAAACTTAAAAAATAGAAAGGCAATAATTAACTTTACTGTTTTAAAATAAATGGATGCACAGGCAGAGTTTAAAAAATAACAGAACAAAATTTTTTTTCAGTCATGGAATCCTTTACTTAATGAATACAGCAATTTGAAGAAGCATGCATTTGGTATTCTTTTCATATTCGAGCCTATATATTTCTGGGAACAAATTTATTCATGCATGAACTAAATTAAAGGTAAACTTTGAAGCCAACTGCCTGAAGGAAGCCTGATGTCCTGTCTGAACATGGGAACAATGACTTACTTGGCTAACAGTGGGCAACTTTCTAGAAAAATATAAGAGCAAAATTTGCAATAAACTACGTTAAGTTTCAAAGTAATTAAAAAGGTCTTTCATTTCATGATTTGCAGATCTTTCATTGATTTCTCCTCTTCCAATTTACCCTGTTTAGAACAGAATGCTGCATACTATATCCCTTCAGATATTTCCGGAAATAAATTAATTGTATCCTCAAATGGCAATTAAATAAAATTTCTAAAGGAAAAGCATTCATCCCTTCCACAGGAGTGTTTCTATAGTTACAAAGTAAACCCCTTAAATCTATGCTAGCCTCATAAATCTTTTGCCATATCTGCTTAATAATATGCTGCACCTTAACAGCTCCGATGATGCTGTAGACTACTAATACACACTTCTATCTTTTGTAATTTGAAATATTTTTTACATTCCCAAAATAAAAATTGGACATTATCAGCAATTGGAATCAGCCCCACCTAACACAAAACACTTTATTGCCACAAGCTACAAAGATACATGTATTTTGCTTTGAATTTTTTACAGCCTATGAGGTTTTATTTGATAATGGGTTCAATTCTATTAGCTTAGAATTAAAATCAAATAGAACTAAGTATGATTGCCTTGCAAACTCTAGGATGTCATGCACTACTTTTTCAAATAGCACTTATGGAATTTCAAGAAATAGCAAAGGTTGCTTTTGATTCACTGGTTTAAATTTGCTGCAGATTTGGCATTTCTTAACAAACTCTGCTATATTGTCTAACATGCCAAACCAGAAAAATTGTTGCTTGTTTTCTGAGCAAGCTTTCTCAATACCATGGGGACCCTTGTACAATAACTTAAGGATGTGTGTCTGCAATGACTTTGGTACTGCGATCTTTTGACATAAGTTGACCAAGTCATCTTCAACAAAAAGGTCTTCCCTATGTTAATACAGTAGTAAGATTTCAGATGCAATTTTACTCCTGACAGGCCAGACCTACTTCTTGCAGTAGAGGCTTACTGGACTGAGAACATCATCATTACTAACTAACTATTACTAACTGATACTAACAGTTTCAGATCTGTCTGAATGTCAACTGTACATTCATTTATAAAGTTATGGAACTTCATTGTAGTAAAATGGGTTGCTGACATTAATTACCTTATTGATCTATGCATGGCTGTTTTTCTTACAGTCATTTTAACTCCAGGAGATGAGTTCTACTGATTCCATACCCTGTCCTTACCAGCCCTCTTGCAACAGAAAGCATCCGAACCCCAATTGTGATGTTTGACATTCAATTTTCATTCTCTTACTAGGGCTCAAAAGTTTCAAGGACTGGGGCAGACACAACACTGTTTTATCTTGGTGAAGACCCCTGAGAGGAATGATAGCCATTTCCAACTTATGGTGGGTTTAATACTTAACTATAAACCCTTGCTAACTGGAAATTGCGATAAACAAAATTGATTCTTTTAAAGAATAATAAGGTGAAATGTACCACCATATTACACATCTCTTATTCAATAAAACAATATCTGAAAGGGAGAAGCATGTTCCTAACAGTAATTATACAATTTATTAATGAAAGAAATGTAAAATAACCCAATTTTATTATAGCAATGTACTTTAAATGCAATTAGTTTACCAGTCACTGAGGTTGGAAGTTGCCATGGTATGGCAGTGCAGATGATAAAAATTGTTAACAAAATTAGCTTGGCCTAATATATGTAATATCAAAGAGGTAAAATAGGTTAATGATATTAAAGTATGGGGAAAAAAATGGGGTAATTCAGTTAATATGGTTATTGCTTTCAAATTTCATAGCTTGAAAATGCATGTATGAGTCAAAACAAAGTGCTGCTAAAGTGCAAAGTGCAAAGTAAAGCTTCCATAATAGTATATTGTTTCCTTTAAATTCGAATTTGTTTGGAAAATAATCCATAATTAAGTTCATTAATGAGCCAGAGTTACTTATGATGAAATATTAACAATTATATTAAAAATATTACCTCATAAAATCTAAATTAATTAGATTTAATGTGGTTGCAGTGGGACCCCTTGAATTGCTTATGCATCTACTAACTAGCATACTGGCAGGATTCAATAATATTTAATAATTACTGTTTACTACTTACTTGAGGTCAAGTTCATCAGGATGTCTTGACTTAAAGTTGTACAACACAACATAGAGATTGGTTGGCAGTAAGCGATGAGGTTTCTAGAAATAAAATTTGAAAATTTAAATCACAATATATTTTCTACCACGACTATTAGACAATTTTTTCTGAAATTATTAGTTTCTAAATATTTTATTGGCAAAATAGGTTATGGGGAAAATATTAACTAAATGAAATAAGTACACAATGCCAATTTTCAATTAAATTCTCCCAACTTTAGGATTTTTTGCTTTTCAATAAGTCTTTAAAATCTGCAAAAATACTTCATAATACTGCAGTTCCCATTTCCCAAAAAAAGAAGTAGACACTACGAATATTAAACTTCTGTTAGAGTAGGAAAGGTATGTAAATGCTGGAAAGTGCTGATGATGATAGAACTATCTAACATACTTCATACCAATTGAAATGTCATGTACCAATGAAACTGTGGTAATTTAGCCATGTGTATGTAGCAAAACTGATGACCTTAGATCATTAAATGTGGTAGTGCATATGAACTTTAGTAACTCAACTTGCATGAATCATAGTATTATAAAAAATGTACTTTCCACATATTTATTATTTGATGCAATGTGCTTCAATATGATATTGCCTAATCAGGAGCAGGAAATAACACTGTTAATAATAATTGTTAGGGGAGGTGTCTGACAACTGAGGTCATTGGTGACATAAGGAATGGATGAATAATTCATTGGAATTGTATGCACAACCCAGCCAACTTCAGAAAAATTTGAATTAAAAGTCACTGAATTATGGCTACATTCAAAGATAAAATGGATAAATTTATCAGATTTTGGCTTCCCTAAATGAAATCAATTATTTTTGGATATAGGCAGTTGGATTTTTTCTAAGGTAGCTGATGGAAAAATACAGTACCCAGTCAAGAGGCATGGAGATGCATGAGAGAAAAGGATTTAACAGAGAGATATACTGGGCTGGTGAGAAAGATGTGCAAGGGTGTAAAGACCCACATTGAAAGATGAATATAGCATTGGCAAAACTGAAGAGTTTGCCATGGTTATGAGTATATTTAGTAAGGAATGTGAGGAGCAGAGCACCAGAAAAAAATGTTAAAATATAGGTGTATAAGGATCAGCAGAACAAAGATGAAGTATATCACATTGAAAAATGAAGAGGGCATATTTTTTAATCTCAAAGAAGAAAACTTCAATCCGTCAAAAACTTTATGTACCTAGGATTAAGAGCAGAGAGTAATGGAAGGCAGGATGCAGAAAGAAAGCTGAGAAACTGGGGAAGATAATTGGGATACTCTGTGACAGGAAGGTAAACTGTAACATAAAAGGAGTGTTTTAGGTGATACTCCATGATTAAGCCAAGGTGAAACCTAGGATTTTTCTAATAAATACTTTTCTATGGTGTGGAGACCTGGCCAGTTTTATGAACCAAGGGGAGGAAGATAAAAGTTGCTGGGAATAAATGTTGGGGTGAATGGACAAGTAATAAGGAAGAACAAGATAATGAATGATGGGACCTATTGGTAAAAAGCTACAGGTAAGAAATCTTGGGATGGTTTGGACACATAGGAGTGGAAAAGCAAAGAAAATATTGAAAAATGAGTGGAGAAGTCAGAAGTTTTTGTAAAAAGAAAAAGAAGCATGTCCAAGTTAAAATGGAAGGCAATGTGGGGGGGGGAGAAACTGAGGGTAAGAGAATGAAAAAGAGAGGAAGCCCTAAATATGGAAAAATGGAGAAGGATCGAATATGGAAATGCTGAACCCTTAGAATGAGATAAGGCTGAGGAAAATATCACAGGTACTGTGAGAAACATAATTCATTGTCAGTTGGAACACAATTTGATTATCAATATTTATCAAAGAATGAAACTGGTGCTGAAATGCAGGGCATTGAAATACTTACACCATTTTTCAAAGTGTCAAGTCAAAACATTTCCTAAAAGCTGTTCACAAAATATTTGACTGCAGTTAAGAAACAGCTTGCCATAGAAGACTGAAACTGTTAATATTGCAGAGGCTCCTACAGAGCTCACACATTCACACATAGAAATCACATGTACCTGCTATGCATAGTAGCTGCTATTCAGTATATCTAGTTCCCATGGATATTTGTCAATATACAGTCTGGTGGTTATCATGAAGAGTAGACTGGCACAATTATCTATCAGTCATCCAAATTGATAGCATTTGAATGTGAAATTGTTCATGAAATAGTTTACTTTGTAAGTACTGTTGGCAGTGTAATATTTCCAATACTTCACTCTTTTCCCACCAAAGTAATTTAAGAGTCACTTTATGAACAAATATATATATAACTATACATATATAATATATAGTCACTTTATATATAAATGCAATACTTAACTTGAATTGAATTGATAACAGAAAATGACTTCAGAATCATCAATAGAAAGACATGCTTTGTTCCTTACATTATTTGTATTTCATGTGAGAATCATTCTTAGTGGATCTAAAGCTGAACTACCATATTTTGTTTCGCATAAATGCTAATTTCCATAGAAATGCATAAAAGTTATTGCTCCTAATATCACCATTGGTTTGAATACATATCCTAAACTCTATTTAACACACACTCAGGGATTCTCAATATCACTAGCTACCTTTTATCTGGAATAACTTCACCTTGGCCCAACATCACCTTTTCCTTGCCCCCTCTACTCAAGGATCCCCCTATGCAAACTTTGGAGCTTGCAACTGAAGAGTGAACTAAAAGGCCAATTGTTAAAAATGAAATATGAATATAAAATTTTCAGACCATTTGAATAGTTATCAGCATATTATAAGACCGCAAGGAACATAACTGTAATGATTTTTCAGTTCAATGATTTTGTGTTAATTAAGTTGATAAAAATATATATTAGGTGTTGATTGCAATAAAATATGTCTGGTATTGAATGATGCATACTTATTGACAGATGTGGAATAACTGAATAGAATCATCTTTAAAGATGCCCATCCCTATTACATTCCTACGAGTGTAGCAATCCTGATTAAAGTTTGCATACAATTCAAATGTGAACATTGAACCACTATATTTCTTTGTTATTTCAGGCATAACCTTTAGGCATATTTTCATATTGATTTAAAACATAAATACTTTGTTATACCACACAACATTTATTTAGATGCAACCCAGGTTTTGATGTAAAATTAGGTGACCTTAAAAAAAGGCTAAACCAGGAGCAACCATGGATTCACCTCTGTTTCCTCTATAAACAAACATTTGATGGACTTATTTCATAAAGGACTATTCCCCTCAGATCAACACCCAATCAAAAATATTTTGTGGTGGTATAATTGTGTTGACGGTATTTTTTGTGCCTGGTCTGGTTCAGCAAGGCGGAGGGAAAAATTTTAGCCTTTTTGCCATAATTTTTGCCATATAAACTACCATATTAAATTTGCATATGAAAAAGAAATATACAAGGCCCTCAACTTTCTTAAACTAAGAATTTCAAGTTCTTACCAATCTAAAATTCGAATTCTCCATCATTTGGAAAGGTACATTAATGGACCAATTTATAAATTCCAAAACAAGACATTGCCTTCATATAAACCGGCTGATTTTTATGCCATGATTCATTGCTTAGTCAGCATCCACATATTATAACACAACTTCATATAGCATTCAATAATAGTCATCAAGCTATTGAGATAGATTGATAAGCTGTTCTAAGAATTTAATGGAATTCCCTATTAACAAATTCCAAAGATCGAAACCCACAAATGATCTCGCTGCTAATTGACACTACATTTTCTATCTGGGAGACATTCCCCAAAATATCAGCACTTGTTGAAAAACAGAATGAATGTATTCTTCTACAATAAGTCAAGCCTGAAGAACCAAAACTAAAAGATAAAACTTCTGACCCTGAAAAAAGTGGTGTGCATAAATTATCCAGATAATATAAAGCAGAGTGTATTGAGAAAACAGGCAGTGTTTTATGAACAAATTACAGAGAACCAATCCTGTTTTAACAAAAAAATGAGTATTTGCTGATTGCCGCATTGATAAGGATATAAAAGTGATTCCAATGCAGAGTTCATACCCTTTGCACATGAAGGATTGAGACTGGGTACCTTAGAATGGTTATCAATTGTGAAAAGTGTCTTTTGTAATCATGACATGGTCAGCAAATTTTTGCAAGGTTCGATATTATACATGTATGTATAATAAAAACTTCTGTTTTATATTTAAAAAAAAATGTCTCCCTACTTTTCTAGCAATGAAGAAGTATTAAAGTATAACATTTTGAAAATATGCATGGGAATATTAAATACTCTTTAGGAAAAATGTTCTGTGGAATATTTTAGTTTTCACCAAATTTGTACACTGTCCACCTAAATTAATTAATAGTATTAAATTTTTAATGTTCTTACTGGTGATGGACATGGAGATGTGCTTGCTGAACTGAGAGACTTTTCATTCTCATCAGGAAGTTCTACAGAGCTCATCCTCATATTACGGGCACTCAGCAGGCGACGGTTATGGACGGGACTGGAAGGTGCTGGTGATAAAGCAAAAGTTCACTTTTACAAGTCTTAAGATGGCATTAACTTTAAGCAAACCTGAATTGACCTAGGCTGAAGATTTGAAACACTTAAGATACAAGAATTTACTTAAAATAGATTTTTGAATTTATTAAAATTATTTGGCTACAAATATTTCCTTAAACATCCCAGTTTTGTAACCATTATAAAATTCTAGTCAGAAGTATGTGAATATTTAGCTACTTTTTACACTTAATGACATTTTCCTTTTATAACTACATATGATATAATTTATACAAATGATAATGAATATATTGAATGCATCATTTAATTTTTGTTCAAACATTTTCTGGATAAATTTTATCATTTTAGGCCAATAGGTGGAAGATGATAGATGAAATGTAGTCTCTTTGAAAATTGAAATTCCATTAATTTATAAGTTTTATTAAAAATTTTGGAATCCAGCATGCAAAACCATATGATAAATATGAATAATAAATATAAAAGCACACAAAATACCAACAGTTGATCTCAAGCTATTATTGATACCTAAAGCTACCAGCCAATCAAAAACCAAGCAAAACCATCTTTAGTGCTGTGGATTTTTGTTGCATTAATGTAATGCCAAACCTTAATTTATAGCATGAAATATCACACAAAAACTAAATCTAAATAAGGAATTAGTATCTGGCCTACAAGATGTGTATTTCTGTTCAAATGAAGTGGTTGAAGCAGTGATTTCCTTTAGTGTATGCACTACTTTCAAGTACATATACCTACTGATGAAATTACCTTCGTATCTCATTAAGGCCAGTCAGCCTAAATATATTCAATGCTCAGTTAGCCCAAAGACTATTGGTTGAGCAGACAGCACCTTTTACATATAATTATTTAAAACAGTAATACAGTTATGGACTAAGAGAGGGGATATGACAACTGTGAGACTGTGCGTAAACCATAATGAGATGTAAAAAAGTCCAAACCAAAAATTTCTTCCAATCAATCACCTGCTCTGCTACCTGGTTTGGAATAGTGAATAAAATTGTATAGGTTATGCAGATTTTCAGATATTATCTCAATTAATATTCATACTTGTGTCAATTATACATGAAATCTCTGTGACATACATATCTTAATTAATGTGTCTAATGTTTTAGGGATATAATGTAATTAATTTAAAATGCATTAAAATATGATGTATTCCTTACTTGTATCTGTGATGCCAGCAGTAATACTTTGATCATGTAATACTGGAGAAAAACTAACCCCAATAGAAAAGTAATAAATTTATGAATACATTACATAAACAAATATTTAACTCAATAAGTTTAGATAGTTACATTGAATCCTAGAAGATGATGATTGACTACTTGTCTGATGATCAGCAGCTGCATGTCTACGCTGTCGTTGCACATGCTCTGTTGACTCAGGTGAGTCAAGGGACAAGCTTTTCATTCTAAGGTTGAGTTTCTGACGTCGAGGACTATGAGGAGCTGTAAAGTTTGTGGGGAAAATTGATGAAACATGCAAAAAACTGAGCACTGATTTAGATTGATGATTATTAAGATATTTTATAATCAAAATTTTATTTCAAAGATCTGTTATTTATTCTTTTTGGACCTTTAAAATACACCTATCAAGCTATCATTACGCCTAGGGAAAAATAATTTGATGTATAGGTGTGTATGTATGTATATACACGCTCACATATATATGTGTGCATATATATATATATGAGTGTGTGTGTGTATATATGTATATATTTATATAAAGATGTATGAGACATATACATGAAGCATAAGAAAGCAAAAACATGAAAGTACAAAAAAAGAAACTCAAATGAGAATTAAAATTCTTGGTAATTCAGCCACCTATGATACACTTAACCCCTTCATTCTGATGAATCAGATGGACGCATCATCAAAAATGATAATTCTTACATGAATTTCTCCTTTGTATGCTCTAATATTTTTTGCTTTCTTGAATTTCATACATGTGCTAACTAATTGTTTCAAATAATCAAGGGAATCAAAAATAAACATAATCTAAAAACTTGATAAATAAATTAGGTATTCACTGTAAGATATTAAGGAGACACCAGGTCTTCCCTAAATATGCACTTTCAGAAATTTGTCAATACAGAATGTTTTCAAAATAATGGATTTGAGCTCTTGACTTACCTAAGCATGAACAGGTGAATTTACTACTAAATGAAACTGTTGAATAAATGTTTTAAGTCATGAGGTGAAGTTAAAGCACCCAATTGATGCAATAAATATGACAAATCATTGCCCCAAGCAAAGAGCAAATGAAAGACATGAAAACACCGCACACACACACTTAATGTGGCTGATTCAAGGAAGCAAACTGGTTCTAATATCAGCCTTATACACAAGCTTAATGAAGTTGCCTGAGGTTAATGTGAATTTGCACATAACAGCTCATGGATCTAAAAGAAATGATATACAAATGGTTTCTAATAAGTGCCTTAAAAACACTCTGGTGGGAAATTTAAAATGGTAAAATCACACTTAGTAAGTAAGTAAGAGCACTAATAGATTTTGCAATGGTTGGATGGGAAGAAGTAACTTATGGTAAAACTGAATGTTCTTTCAATATGCATAGAATTGAAAATTCCAGATATTTCAATGCTGATGATGATTGATCAACAAATCCTGTTGAAACAAAGATAATTCACATTCATATCTTTAATTCTGAGTAAACCTATATCAAATTTATCTCTTTTCTATATACCTGAAAAAGACACAACATCATATGGTACATGACAAGTGAGACAGGAAGGATGTGGTAGGAAATGAACAGTAATGACAGAGCCCATTTAGGAAATGGAAAATGCCACCTTACATCCACACTAACTTCACAATTCATATATTACAACACTGCTTGTAAGCACTGATCATGAAAAGTTTTCATACAAATGCACATTCAATGCTCACTAATGACATAAAATGCATAATATTTACACAAAAACAAACACAATACTTAAAAGCACAATTGCATTCTACAAACATGACAAGGCAGAGTAGAGCCAATTCATTGAGTACTTAGGTCTAATACAATGAAAAGCCAATTCATCTCTTCATATCCCCAACTTGCATCTGTTTGAGGAAACATTCCATTCTGATTATTTTTCAAGCTTTGTGTTTGTTCCTCACTTAATTAGAAAGTATTTACCATGCCTATTAAGATTCACATATTACTTGTGTAGGGAAGGGGGGGTGATTAATTACAAAGAAACAATATTGGTACACACCAGCCCGTCAAGCCAACGACCAATAAAATTCTGCACAAAATTGTTGTATAAAAACAGAAATAAAGCTTGTGGGGAACATTTGATGCAGTCCCACTACACACTATGCATTACTATTAGAGCCCTTCAAAATAAAAATCATTAGTAGGATGAATGCTTATGAACAGGATATGGGACACCTGAATTGAATAGAAAAAGTGATAAGAAAAATGAAAAATGATTGGTGCAACCTGAAAAGCAAAAATAAAACATGATAGCTTCAGCTTTTGTAGCAAGTGCCCACTTCTAACAACTAACACTAATACTATCTTTAACAGTGCATGGGATTATTTATCAAAATCTCTTGACAATGATGTACATAATGGAGATATCCTATTTGCAATCAATATTTTATTTACAACATATGCAACTAGAGAGACTGTCTTGTAATGAGTTGTGACTTTCAAGGAATGGTAAAATACAGATTAATGAAACATTCATGCCATAAAAATCAAAATAAATGCTTGGTGAGGTGCATGTACTCTTTCCATGTAGGTCATATCACTGTTGTCACATAGGAATGACATTTCCCTTATTACCGCTATTATAACAGGCATATATTTTTGGTTTTCACCAGAAAAAATAAGTTTATAAGGGTTCAGGTTTGGAGGAATCACATGAATTAACTATTTACAGCTTTTGAATTAGTTATCAGGAACAGGTTTTATTCAACATGAGTATGAAATATAATATCTTGAACACATTTTCAACTTCCATAAAATTCATTTGGCACTCAGAAATAATTTCATTGAATTAATGATGGAAAGGTTAAAGGTAATTAAGAAATATAAAGTTGAAGATTTTTGTTGCCTAAGTTTATCATATGCTATGTATGCCCATGAAAGTTGAGATCTAATGCTTTTTTAAATTATACAACTTTCAGCCAATTCAATCAATATTTGAAATAATGTATAAACATGAACAATGTAGGTCAAATGGAAGATATTTCTTGTTTTAGCTTCAATTGCCAATAACATGCTTTCAGAATATTTTCCTAGTCCATAGTATCACCTCAGTTTGCCAGCTCACAAGGGTCAACATGCAGGCCAAGTAAGCTTAGAAGTTTTAAGGGGAAAATTGAACTGACTGTGCGCAGTGTGAATGACAGCCTCTAGCAAAAAATTACTGCCAAAGTTTTTAACTGAAGTGCATGGACTACCTTTTATTCTACTGCTCTGTCCTACTAGCTCATTCACTAACATACGTTCAATGATAATACCCTTATGATCATATCTTTTCTGATTTTTGAATACATTGTATGACAAAAAACTTTGATATTATGTCAAATCATCAACCAATTAGATCATTCTTTTATCATCCACTATCCCGAGAATTTAAGAAACCTCAACAGTAAATTAGAAAGTTTCCTTAGCTATGAGCATGTGTACATAGGTATAAATGAAAATAATTTTGAATAACTCTTAATGATGAGGAGGGTCAGTGCAGAGTGAATTTTTTCAAGGTATGAGTTTGTTCGAAAAATGAAATCATGGCATGAATTTTCTGGAAACTTGCAACTCAGCCATATTTTTTTGAATCTCAGATTTTGAGAACATGAATCTGAAGTGTCATCAATGTAAAAAATATTTTAGTAGTCAATCAGGGGTCATAGATTGTAAACTGGTTGGGTGGGTTAAGATGATTCTTCGCTGCATGCATAAGAATTTTTATTCAGTGAAGAGAACATGTTAGATATAAAAAATATTATGTTTGAATTAGCAATATTTATAAAGGTGTTATTGTAAATATAAGCTATCAAGGCTCAATTCTTAACAGATAATTCCCACCATATCACAGTGGAATGAAATGTTAGGCGGGTAAGACAAAAGTAGAAAAAACATTCCGCAAACAAATGACTGATTATTAAATAATTTTTTTTACGGCCAGTGGAGTTTTCCCCCTTTATTATTTAACCTAGAGGCCGTAGAGCTCTTGAATTCTTGCGACTGATTATTAACTTAATATGACTCTTATATTCAATATTCCAAATTCTTTTTTTGATGTCATTTCTTCATTTCCAATAAAAATTATGGAAAAGCAGGAGAGAATGAGACCAAAATGAATATTTTCATAACTGGAAAATATTTTGCAACTTGCACTGTTTTATGCTTAGATAGTGATCAACTGCTATATAATGTCCATTAAATCACTTAGCAATAATAATTTCTGAGTCTGATGAAGGAATGCTTACAACACTTATAAGGTTCCTAACATACTGGAAGATTCACCAATGAGCTACCTGACATCTTTTTTTGATATCATAAACATACATAAATGTTTTCCTTCATAGTTCTGCTGCTCATAAATTTCCAATTGCTTGCCAAATAATGCACTTCAATATGGATCAAGAAAGTGATTGTGAATTGACTGAGTAAGCATGCATTTAGTGTAGAGAAAACAAGCAGTCTTGCTTTAGCATTATGTAAAAGATTACCATGAATAGAATGCATGTGGTCAGTAATATATCATGCATTCTACATAATTATTATGAGGCTTTTCTGAAATCATGAATGAATGAGCAACCTATAGATGTCTGCTGGAAATTCACACCATATTATATCAGTCATTCATATTAGCATTTATTAGACATCATTCACTATTCGTTAATTCATTCATCAGACGTTATTTGTTTTAAAATGTCAATAGTATATTGTTATTAATAAACTCAGTGGTGCATGATTATGCTTCCTGGGAGGTCTCTGAGCTTGCCATAGCTGAGATTTTTACTTAATTTGAAGTAATTTACCCAATCTGCACTAATGGATCACAATTGCTACTCAGATTAAACTGTTCCACATCCTGTATCAATTTTAAGAATGGTGTTTCTTCATAGTTTATTATCATAAATAACCTGTCCCATATGTCACTTATTAGATCAAAAAGACTGATTTTAAATAATGTATATTGACCTACATGGTAGTATGTACTTTCCCTATATAAATTCAGTTTATCCTTAAGTTGGTTAAGGTAATTTCTGAAAACAAATTCAGAATAATGCAATATTCTCATGGTTTCAAGTGTAACATGGTGGCAATCCTTCATGATAAAAGAAGACCCTTTGCTTTTCCATGTCGAGTATTTTTATACTGCCTCAGTTTTGTTACAGTGTAATATCTTCAGGTAATATTATAATCATGGAACGCACATATACATGTATATACCAATAAGAAGAGAAGAGAGGAGGGAGGAAAAGTGAGGAGGAGGAGAGAACAAACCAAAGAATATAGGGGGAGGGGGATAAATGGGGGAAAGCTGGATTGGGGGAAGGAAGGGCTTTCCCTTTTCCTTCCCTCCCCTAATCCAGCCTTTCCCCTGCTTTCCCCTCTCCTCTCGTTACCCTTTGGTTTTTTCTCACCCCCTGTCCTACTCTCCTCTCTTTCCCAGGATAGGTATACTATATTATAAATGCATGTTCCAAGATTCTAATTTTACCTGAAGATGTTTCATTGTAATGAAACCTAGGCCGTAATAAAAATACCAGATGTGGAAAAGCAAAGTGTTTTCTTACATCACTTATAAACCTATAGCTTAGCTTGAAGCTTAATGTTTTTTTGAGTGCATTCAGCAGACAAAATTAGTCAGAATTGATATGACCATTTGCCATGATGATCATAAATAAAAGTCTCTTGGTAGAAAATATCAATCACCAGTGTTCTCTTACATCATGAGGTGATAGAGATGAGAATCAGACGAAGTTAGTCAGCTCTGCCTCTCTGCTTAAATAGATTTATTAAAGAGAGCTTCAGTCTAATTACTACCCAGAAAGGCATGATAAAAGGGATTTGTATATGATTATGCCAACTAGGTTAGTCAGGTAGGTAATGCAATTGCCGGTAGACTTAAAGGTCATGAGTTCTAGTCCTTCCTTGGACATGGGTGTTGTGTCAACTCTGGTGGTTCAGTCCCTGAGAAACCTCATAATGAGCTAAAGGCTTATCAGGATCATAAAGGATGATGCCTGGATTGCCAGAGGCATACAGAGATAAAAATGTGTTAGGGAAATCTCTCTGGATGTGAGTATCTGATTCGGTATCGATTTAAATTCAATGTAGTCTTTCTAATAGGCTAATAACAGATAGCATAATTCTCTCATGAATTTCAGCATACATACTGCTACTGTCTTTGATTTATTGTAGTTTGTATTAAAAGAATTCACTTTATATTTCAGGGGTCCCAATCACCTTCTTCAGAATATGAGGAAAACTCTTTTAATTTTTACTGATTTTTTGATAAAAATATTTTTTTTTATCTATACATATAGATTTGAGAATATTACATATATCTCATTCAGATAACCAGCTCTAACATGGATTCCCAATCAACTGCTAATTTGAAATTGCCTCATAGGCAGTGAAAAAATTTGGTACCTAATACATATTTTTAGCATTATTTCAAAATAATTTTTTTTCATTCATTACAACTTCACCCAATGAAATATGTACCAAAATAAAAAATTTTGTAAGCAAAATAGGTACTTTTAGGATACCAAGTGAAACTCAAATTCCTATAAACAATTTGATCCAATAAAATATAAATACTCAATGAAGTATCTCCTTCAAATACTAACTTATCATGATTAATTTTTCTAAATACATTTGCAGCTGTACAATTCCTCTTTCAAAACAATCCTTTTTTCCGGTGGTTAAGAAAAGAATCAATGGACAGAACTTTTTACTTTTGAATGAGTATAATAAAATACTGCCAGTTGAAAATTAAGTCATGCTATTAATAAAACAACACTACAGTCCACTGAAATGCATTGGTGCTCAATAAGGAAAGAGAAGTTGACTAATACACTATTTTTATTTTAATGGGGATTTTATAATGACTTGCCAGATTTGTTTTGATAACATCTTCCTACAATAAACAAAGTTGATCAAATGGAAATAAATTTACAATAGAAATAGACTTCTAAATAATACTCAGTGAAAAATTCTCTCACAGTTGACGTTTCTAAAAATCAAACCACTTTGCTTTTCCACATAGGTGGAAAAGCAAAGTGGTTTGATTTATAAAAACGTCAGTATGAAGATTTTCCACCAAGTTATGCCAGAAACTGTTTTATCTCTCACAGTTGATAAATTATGTTGGTAAATTATGTTGGTAAATTAGTTGTTAGCATTTTAATTGAGCTGCAGTCACTATTAAAATCAAATATCCAATCAAAACATTTTCATCTTGAAATCACAAAACTTATTTAATGTAATTGATATATAAAATTACCTACTCATAGCTCAAAACTTCCTTCATTGGAGCTCTCTATTTAGGCCATGAAGAAACAATGGACTCAATTTGGTACTGTTTTGACAAGAAATGTCTCTTATTTCTTTTACTTTAATCATAATTAAAACCAAAATTAGGATACCTATCCACAAAGAATGGTGGAACCCAAGGAGTTGTACAATGGTTCTCATAGCTCGAAGTGTGAAATTTAAAAATTAAAGAAAGAGAAATCTGTGCTTTTTAAAGTGAGGATTGAAGGGATACTAAAGTGTCTACAAAAATACCTAAGTATTGAAAACCAATCATCATTGTAACTTGTGCAATGTAATTGAAAATCTAAATACAGGAAATATATTCTTAGAAGTTTGTCTGATATTTATTGGAACAGTTAAAGAAGTAGGGATTGTGTTGTTAGCAAATGGATTGGGGTGAGACCTTAGAAAGCCTACCCTCGACCCGTGGTGCAAGATACTAGTAGGTATGATGGGTTTACAGACCAGTGACATTGGGAGCATGCCCATGGTTGGGCACAGTCAGGAGACCTGGCTGGAGAGCATCATCCTGGTAACGGCTCAGGGTCACACTGCTGCTTGAAGTCCGCATGCCAATGTGGTTACCTGCTGGAGTTTACAGGGGGTCCACACGATAGGGGGGAAGTGCATGGGTTTGAGGTGTTTGGAGGGGGTGGGTAAGGGAGTGGGGCAAAGGGTGCCCAGTTGATAATAAAAATTCATGAACTTCAGCATTTTTTTGTGCACTCATTGATGTATACTGTTGTTAAGTGAGAAGTGGCAAGCTTAAGAGAAAATGGATTTACAGTCTTTAAAAACTTATGTTAAAAATTGAAATTTGATGCAACCTTCTTTATTTCACATATCTAATATGTATAAATAGAGCAAAATAGCAAAATATTCAGGCCATGTGTTGAAGCAATTAAGAGAAAGAAAGTTGTGAGAATAAAGTTTTCACAAAAGTTCTGTTAAAGCTTTCAGATAATATTTTAAACCACAGTGGACACATGAGAGGAAAATTTTCACTTTGATCAAGAGTAAGAGAACCATCCAATATATTATATTAAGCCGTACATTTAATATTATTATAATCCAAAGAAAATATTGATTTCTAATAGATTATATCAAGTTCCTTAAATTAGGGCATATGTTATAAATGTATTAAAATACTGAACTTTTTACTGTTACATTTTAAGGATCCTGAAATTGTTTGTGAAACTTTCAGGTAGTAGATAAGCTTTATGGATAATTGGTGAACATAAAGATGGACTATATAAAAGAATACTGGGAACAAAAATGAAAAAACAAAAGTTTCCGAGGACAATTCCAATACAACTAAATTATAACTAACATAATATTAACATAAAAACAAAAAAATCTTAAAAATATAAATACCATGAGTAATAAGCAAATCAGCTGGAATGTTTATCATGCACCAGTATATGGAAAACCAACATAAAATATGAATGCTCAATGTAAATAGCAGCCCTTAGCACCTTTCCTGTCAAGTGAGTCAAAAAGTGTCATTATTATCAAGGTGGACCAAATGCAGCTGGAATGGACATGAGGAAGGCAATACAAAATGATAAGTAGAAAACTCACAAACAAGGAAGTGGAATTATGGTAAGTAGGTGGTACCACATGTGAGGAGACATTAAGCATACAATAACTGTTTGAAGGAAACATAATGGCAGGAATGCAAAATTGAATGATTTTAGAATTTGGATCAACTGACTCAATAGTGGACAGATTCAGCCCACTCAATCTATACCCATGCCATGCTGCAAGTAACAAGGAAACAATTGGGACAGATAAGAGAGTTCTTTACAACACCAAAACAATTAGGTAAACAACATAGGTTAAACGTATATTTCATCTTTCACATTCTATTCATTACCTTGTTCATGGGCGATGATAAGTAGAGACAGATGTAGATGAATCTATTGAATATCCGAATGGAAAGGAAATGAAGAGGGTTTGGCTCATAACTTGTGATGGATGATGGAAAACCTCCAATCAGATAGTGGAGCTAACTTAAACTTGGTGTCCTCAGCACAGTGGGAAGAATACCTCAATATTTTTTTGTGGTATCACAGAAACAAACATTCACGCACTTTGACGAGATTTATAAACCCCTTCAATAAAACATGAAAATGAATGATCAGCTTTATTTGGTACACACTTCATATCTTTAAAAAGTTTTAACCATCTTGGATATAAAATTCATTTCCACTAAATATTTATAGACTAATAGTCATAATCCAGGGGTCCTATATTTGCCACAGGCATAACGGAATGGACTGGAAGGATTAGGAGAATTATCACCAAACTGTGAGATCAGAAAACTGATGTAGTCAGACAAAGTAATAGAGAGAGATTCAAATGTCTTTTATATTCAGTTAGTGGATTTGATTTCTCAGAATTATTTCTCATACATATTGTACAAATATATACCTTCAACCAGTGACTAATATGAGGTCTAGCCTAATTGAATATCTAAACAACAATAGAAATTGGTAAAACATTATAGCCAATTCTCCTAGGTTTCTCATTGATTTTTCCTAACTGCAAGGAAAAGAAACAATGGCAATGGGTGGGTGAAAACTTAAATTCAACCCTAAATAGGTACTAAATGTCATTCATGGCATTTTTTGGGGTGTATATTTGGGCAATGATTTTTTGTCAGATTTACCGCAGTTTAGCTCTAAGTTGAGCCTCAGTTCATTTTCTGAGAGTGTCTTATATTAGTTTTGGAGATGAACTGACAACAAAACCAGTACGATTTTAAAAGTTAAAAATTTTTTATCATCAATAAACAGAAACTTGGTATTTGCAAACGATAAAATGTGCAAAGGGATTTGACATATGCTACATAAACCAAATTTTAAATTCTAGTAGAAAAAGGGGTGCATATGAAAAATACTCAACACAGAATCTACACCGGATTTTTCTGGTCGATACTCTTTTTAAAAAAATTATTTTTTTCCCAGATTATCAATTTCTTCCTTTCATCATATATCCCAATCTGAAACCCTTCTTCCACTTTTTACTCCCAGCCTTCGAATTTCCCTACCCAGTCCTATGGCATTAGCGCAGACCCATCATTAGCAACCCTCCAAACCACTGTCATAACCCATCCTTTAACACACGACACTTTTGTCTCTTTCTTTCTTGTCACCGCATCCTTAAATTTTCCTTCCAATTGTGCCACTCAATGGGACACGTTCTATTATCTCATCCCTGATGTAACTTTCTCTCAGGAGACCTGAATCCCGTGGAAAAAAGGCTTTGCCCGGCACCTAAGCGAAGGCGGGGGAGAAGGTGGTGGAATTTCAAGTAGTCGTTAAAAATGAACACTTTCCCATGATTCTTCCGCGCCCTCAGCCCGATTCCGCCGCCCCTCGCGATCCTCACCGCGCTCGACTGAGGGGAGACCGTGGGCGGTCGGTGCTGATAAAGGAGAAGGGCAGAGAGGGGGAGGTACGGACGCGTCGTTCCCGAAGGCTTCATTGAGGGATCGGAGACAGGGGGGAGTGGGGAGGCGGGCATGGGAGGGAGGGCGCGTCTTAGGCGTTCTCGTCCGGGATCTCCGTGGTGAGGAACAGCGGCTGGCCGAAGGGGCGCGAGCGGGCGACCAATGGGTCTGTGGTCGCGGGGTAGGACGAGGGATTCGAAGCGGGCCGGCGCCCGGTGGATGACCTAGTACTTCGCTTTTCCGACGTCGTTGCGGGTGCGGCGGTGGTGGTGGCTCCCTCTTGCGGCGGCTCCTCATCTGGTGCGTTTCAGATTTTATTTTCGTCGAGGGAGAGGGGACGGCGGTGTGTTAATCACGAAAAGGGGAGAGAGGTGGGAGGAGAAGTGGGGTCAAGAGTCCGAAAGGGGCGGAGGTGAGGGCAAAGGGGTTCCCGTTCGTTGCGTTAAGCCGTGGAATTTTTTTGTATTTCAACGACGAGACGGAAGAGACGTGCATGGATAAATGTCGGTCGAAGAGAGAGAGAGAGAGGAAGTAAAGAGAGAGAGACAGTTATTTGGTCGGGTCAACGGTATCGAGAGACAATAAAATTGGTTGCGAAGGACGAAGGTGATTAAGGTAACGGTGAAGATGCGGGGAGAATAGTAAGGTGTAATGAGTCGGGCGCAGGCGTGGTTCACCACGTGATGAGATGGGGTGGGGAGAAGGCGAGGATGACGGATGGTTCCAGTCGTCAGGTGAATGGAGGAGAGAAGAAAACCATAAATGAAATAAACCGAAAACCAAAAATGAAAGTCACATTAGCCTATGTTTACAATTCAAATGGGCTACAGTTTTGTCGCTCAAAGCGCATACAAGGCAAATATTTGGTGAAACATTAAATCACTTCCAAATGAAAAAAATAAATTATAATTTATTTGATTCTAGCTTCATCAGCCGCTTAAGTGATTAATAAATTATTAACTTTAAAAACCAAAGGAAACAATTTTGTACTTTTTGTAATAGCTTGATAAACGAATATATCCAACTGAAACGTTCAGAGATAAGGTATTTTGTAACCAAGAAAACAAAATGTTCACAATTAAATCATCAATTGGTTAATTGCTCAATAGTGAGTATAAGACATTATAGAACATATAAATTAAGAACCGGATTAAATGGGATGGAGTTGAGACACCACGGTTCAAACAAATATTATTACCATAGTAAATTATTTTGTATTACGAACACGTCTGTCCATGTGGAAAAACAGAAATTTTGGATTCTAACAATATCTTGAGACTAAGTGAGACTACGCGTATATACAATGAAAAATTTGATAGTAAAATAACATCAATATACAGCCATAGATCATGCCAAGATATTGATTCTACGCGTTTTTTACATGTATAATGAATTAACATCGATCATTTACAGCTATACACAGTAAGACAACATCAAGTTCTAAATCACAGAGCAATTATTAACACCTAAACATACCTATGGTCGAATGAGAAAATGGCATATTTTAAGCGATATGCTAGCATACAAACAGCAATTAAACAGCAATGAAGCAACTTACAAGCTGCTATGCCTTTCGGGTGCTCTATCACACCGAGGAAGCAAAAACCAAGCAATAACCGAATTAGTTTTTATAAATAATTTTCAAACAAAAAATGGAGAGAAATAAAATAAACGAAAACAATGGACTGGCTTGTGGATTTGTTAGGCGTAGGGCCCAATAATAAATAGCCTCGGCGAAGAGAGGGGAAAAAATAGACAGGTGGCATGGAATATCTCGTGAGAAAAAATTTAAAAAATATTACTTTAATCTATTTTTACGTGGTCTTAGGCGTTCAATCGCCATTTATTTTTTTAATGTCTCGTTGGGGACTTTGGGATTGATACCGAGGAGATTGTTTTCTCCGATGGGGTGGGGGAGGGGAAACTGTGGTGGAAGAAGGGACGGTGCGGGGGTTTGGCTCGGGGTCGTGGGATTTTTTTTTTGAGTGGCCGTACTCTCTGGCAGCGAGATGGATCGCGCGTGGCTGCGGCGGCTGCTGGTTCGCTGCCTCTGGGTGTTCTGCGGCGTGGCCGGCCCACCCGAATGGAAGAAGCCCCGCCTCAGGGGGCTGCCCGGGGCAGTCTTTGGGCTGTTGGAGCCGCTTCCGGCGCCGGCTGAACTCTGCTGGAACACCGACAGGCTTCTCATCCCCGCGAAGATTCGCCGCCTTCTGCTGGACGAGGTGGACGAAGAGGCCTCCGACTGCGTTACCTCGGCCTCTACACTCGCCGCGATGCCATTGTTTTATTTTTTTCGTTGGTTTCGTATTTGTTTTAGTCGGACGACGTGGGTGATTTATTTTCATGGGTGAGGAGAGGAAATTTGGGAATCGTCATAGTGATTTAATGTTTTATTTTCAATGTTTAAGGGTATTTTTCGCGGGATGTGGAGGTTTTCGTCAGTTGGAATGCGAAGAAAGTGACGGCGAGATTGGATTGAGGGGATGGTGGGTGTAGAAAGACGTGGGTGCGGGGCAGGGAGTAGGAAAAGGTAGAAAGAGTGACAGTTGATGGTGCGGTGCGTATTGATAACGAGGTTTTTGAGATGGGATTGCGGGAAAATCAAAAAGGAAAAAAACGGAAAGGAATTTTTTTTTAGTGTGCAAGGAGGAAAAGAGAGAAAGAGAAAAAAGAGAAAAAAGAAAGAAAAAGTTTGAGAAAATCGGACACAAAGAACATACTGGTGATCTGATTCGTGCCATGGTGCTTCATCCGCATGTGAGAAAAAGATTATGTACGATACATTTTCACTTTACCTCCAATGAACTAGAGCAGCCACGCTGTAAACCACATGGCAATCTATGGAAATTTTTAAGTCGATATCTGCTCTCATACAAGTTTTGAGAAACCAACTTATCATAGAACTGTTGAATATAACGCCTTTCCCAAATTGAACTGTAAAATGGACGGACACTTCCAAAATGTCCGAGGCACACAAAGATTAGGGCATGCGTTGCTAAAAGTGCTCACCTGAAATTCAAAGGTAAGAAATTAAAATTTAGAAATACGGAAGAAAGCACCGGGGAGCGCGAACAAAACTTTTCGACTTCTTCCATTTTATCTGACCTGAAAGAAATATATACGTGAATCATTAATGCTGCACAAAATGAAATAATGTTGTCGCTATGGATTTTTTTTCAAAGGTGCGACATATTGTTTCCTTACCGTTAGAGGGCTGATGTAATGGTGAATGTGGGTATTGCTTCCACCTCCGAGTATCTAGCTGGGGAGAACGAAAAGGCGTTCCTGAAAAGTAAAGCGAATGGGCAAAACGGTCTATGAGTGTGGGTGCAGAGACGCTAAGACATAAGCTGTGACGCTCATCTCTTTCAATTCGTGCGGATTCCGATAACAGCCCATCTGTATACTGGCCTCCGAATGGGTAAGTCTATCAAATGGGACGCAGGAAGGGCGTCAGGTGGTGCGTGGTCAATGAGTAGGTGGCGGGCGGGTGCAGGTTGAAGAGCAATGATGGAACGTGGTTTAACCCTTAAGCTCTGAATTCCAAGGAGAGTTTGGACTACCGACGATGAAATGAAGTGGTTTTGTCAACAAATCACTGCATTTATTGCCCGGAAACGGTAGAATCCGATAGTGGCCCAAGAAGCACTCTCACTTAAAATATTTTTATGATTAAATGGTAAGGAATTTCAATTTCTTGTTTTATAAAGCGAGTGAAGATGTTATTTTAATAGCGTTCTAATTAGGAATAGTGCAGTGGTAAAATATTTACATTAGTAAGGTAGAAGGTACCTTTATTAGTAGGGTTTCCTCGAGGTTGCTGGAAAGGTCCTTGAAAATATTCAAATCAGTTCCTCAGGCTTTTAATACATAATTATTAATAAATAGGCAATATCTGACAAACAAAACGTTTAATTCATTAGAATCAAATAAAAATTATTTTATCTTTTAATGGTAAGGTTTCCCTCCTTGATTAAAATTTAAGCGAAGTGTTTACAACTTCATCGTTATTTCTAATGAATTTTCTTAGCGTAAGTCACATGCATGGTAATATTTTGTTGAGTTGATGTTAGCACCGAAAAGAAGCAAAAGTGACCTAGAATTTATAGAATTAAAATATATTTTATACTGAGCACAATAATTGATTTTTTAAATGATTGAATTATAGTTGAATAAAAATATATTCAATTATTAATAATGAAGGCACAGGCAGAAAATGAAGTACTGTACAAAGGATTGTTGGTTGGATAATCTTAGTCACAGTGCCTCACTAGTATGCATGCAATATTAATTGACGTTTCGTAATGCAGGATAAATGTGGGGTTTATTTAGTGCGATATCATACAGTTGCAGAACAATACGCATCATTCATTTTCACTGCATGATGTGTGTCCTTTAGTTAGTCGCGTAGTTCCTATTTTAATCCCAAAATTCCAAGCTCTACTGACAAATTTTTCTTAACTAATTGTTTTATCTTTTGTATTTTAAAATATAAGATTGAGTTTTTTGTCTCGTGTAAAGAAAATTAAATGTTCTTTTGGCGCAATGAGTACCGTGATCTTTTGATGTATTTCCTGCAAGCAGACTCGAAGTCAGGTAACGAAATCTTTCAAAACGGAAAGAGGGAGGCAAGCGGTTCTGGCCAGTAAAACCAAACGTAAACGCGGTAAAAAGTTCCAGATGGCTCGTGCAGGGGATGAAACAACAACCGATAATTAAAAAAAACCCAAAAAATAAAATTAGAGTCTTAATTGAAAACTAAGAATAGAACGCATATTCATGAACAACATACAATACAAATCTAGCGTATCAGGGATGATCAAGCATCAATATACTTGGCCTATACAGACTAAATAAATATTCACCTCTGTTTGCGACCAACAGATGCATTGAAAAGGGGTGTTAATACCGATGACCACCAATGATAAACAACTCTGACACACACACACAGCGCTGAATATCTTACTGGCTTGAATGAGGCCAGGTGTTGAATACCTGATCTAGAAATAGGTGCGCCATGCTGTGTAGGTGAACTCAGTCGCTCTGTCTCTGGCGAGACATAATTCACATGCAACATTAGGGAATATTATTATGTTTGTCAAGCAGTCAGTGGAGTGATGAAGGAGCGAAAAATACTATGCCATGGTTGTACGGGACAGATACTGATGGCGATACATCACCCATGAATGGGAGATGTTAACTCAATTATGCTGTCATCGGTTATCGGTAAACAAAGTGATAAATCAATTAAAAATCCTTTAATAGTGCGATAACCATGCAGCATGTAGATGAAATAATAAAATTCATTTACCCGTGAGTATACATTAAAATCAGTAAAACCCGGAACAAAATGTAAAATTATTCAAGAACACTAAAATGCAAATTAAAGCATTAACTATAGAGAAGAAGAAATTTTCAGCACCTTATGCATCTTTAACCACGTCATGTGGCGATCAAGGGCAACATTCGTTAGGTTGCAAGAAAACCGGATGGACTTCATTCCGGTGTTCTCCATCGAACAGTGTACCTCTAATGAGCATTGCTCTGTCCAAGTACTGCCGTTATGGAATTCTTCGCTACATCTTGATGTATTTTCAAGATTCCTTACTTGAACTTACTGAGCATTAAAGACATTCTGCATGCAATTCTTATTTTCCGGAAATGCTTACCAGGGTGGCTCCTTAGCGATAAAATGCTTTCATTTTCCTCAGCTGAGGAGAAGAATCGATTCACATTTTGACGACGGATAAAAAGTGCAATTGGGGAAAGTAAGACGCATATGGATCGCGAGATGAGGATGAAAGAGAGAAGACAACTATGGGTCATAAATTGGAGTGATAAAGGGTGCCTTCAGGGTCTGTCTCGTACTTTCTTCTTCTCCATCGACTGTAAGTGGAGAGAATTAATGGTCTAAACATAGGTAAAAAGGATGGGGGGTATAGAAGTCACTGAGCACATACATACAAACATACATACCTCTATGCATATACATATATATATGATATGCTATTACTTTTCAGGCGAGATAGCGTGCTATAAAGGAGGGTTCGATGTCCAATGGTTCCAGTTCACGGTAGATACGCCGCAGGCTAGTATGCTATGCAGTGAGTATGGTAAATGAATGAGGAAGAAGAGGGGAAGTATCCAACCAACCAAGCCGGGGCTGAGTGAAAGAAAGACAAGGTGAGGATAGCCAATCCTAGGATTGGAGTACAACGTGCAGTATAGCCACCACTACTCGTACTGGTAGACTGTATGCAGACAAATGGGAAACAATGGTGAACGCAGGAAAGAGGTGTGCCTGGGGATATTTGGGATTTTAGAATGAGTTCTCAGGGTGCGAGAGTTTGTTCACATCTATATATATATATATATATATATATATATATATATATATATATATATATATATATATATGTGTGTGTGTGTGTGTGTGTGTGTGTCATAAAAATGTGTATGTATATGTATACATATACATACACACACATATATGTGCATATACATATATGTATACACATACACACCTATAGATATATATGTATATGAACTGGGGTAGTTTGGGTGGTACTTCAGGGATTGGTTTTGGGTCCGAAAAATGTTCAGGGTAGCGGGGGAATGTGAGGTTGTGAGCGGGGTCAGGGAGTTCCGTGGATCATGGGACACACCTGAGCAGGAGGCGTTTGGTGCGGGCCCGACGGAGAGGGAAGAGGGCCCGGCCCCAGACGTCCCGACCACGCCCCTGCCAAGGTTCCGCCGCAACAGAGAGGAGGCGCTGGTGGAGGCGACCTCCCCGCCACCCCCGGGTGCGAGGGCCGAGGAGGAGGACGAGGATGCGGACGAGGCCGCGGCCGAGGCATTGGCCGACGAGGCGTTGGGAGCGGGGAGGCGCCGGCCGCTGATCTCACCCGCCTGCTTCAGCACCTGGTAGATGAGGTCCACCTCTTGGGGCTCTGAGTCCGGTCGGAGGGGCCGAGGGCGCCGGTGTCCGGAAGTCGGCCGCGGCGGTGGTGGTGGCGGTGGGTGGTCGGCGGCACCGGCGGTGGCGAAGGCGGGAGGCAGGCGGACACGATTAGGGGAAGCGGGGCACAAAAGAGGCAGGCGCTCAACGAAACATCGGAGATGTCGGACGGTGATGGGAAGAGGTTAAGGAAGGATAGGATTTGCAGCGAGGTCCAAGAGGACAAGGAGATGGGAAAAGGGAGAAAAGGAATGAGGCTCGGAAAAGAGGTAAAGGAACAAAGGGTCGGGGTCTAGGAAGGTCAAAAAGGTTCATGGGGACTGAGTGGGACCTGAAAGAGGGGAACTCGGATGGGGAGCCAAGCTTGGATGTGGAGAGGGAAAAAGGGAGGGTCGGTCGGATTGGGACCAGGGTTATGGGTTATTCGGGGTGGCTGGGAAGGAAAAATTGAGTCGGAAGGGAAACCCATAGAGAGGGAAAGAGGAAGTGGGAGGAAGTGGAGGGACAGTGTACTATGAGGAAGGAAAGTAGAGGAAGTTTGGATAAGCGTGTGCTTGGGAGAGTAGGGGAGAGTTGAGCGAACGCATTATGGTGTTGGTCGTAAGAAAAGCTTCATTTCGGGCGAGGGGGAGCTGGATGAAGAGTATGAAGGGGGAAAAAATGAGGGGAGGAACGAAATAAGGCGACTAAAGGGAGGCATAAATAAAGAGGGTTTTTGGGCGTGAGGGTATGTTAAAGGGTATAGGGAACGTGAAGACTTCTGAGGGCAAAGAAATGTGATACGAAGGGACACGAAATATGAGAGCGAGGATCCAATTTTTTGTCGACTTTGGGTGACCCCCATTAACGACGGTGCTCGCTGGAATAATCTGTGCTCTGGTTTAAGCCGTAGAGTCATTAAACGAGCTCATACTAGGGGGCTCAGTATAACGGTCTAATACTACTGGAAGGATGCCAGGTAAGCATAAGTGCTTTTGCATTGGCGTGTAATTACATTAAATTGCACACAACTCGCAAGCGCAAAGAAAATATATGATTCATTGAGAGCCACTTGCAGGCTAAGTAAATATGAATGTCATGGAAAGTTAACGTGTGGAGTGAAGAAATGTTTTTGACGGAATACGATAATCGATATGGGGCATGCATGAGGAACTTCTACTTTTGAACTTTCGTCTGACCGAAAGGTTGACGTGATTTGAGACGGCGAATGTCAAACGAAAATTCAAACGGCCGAAAAATGCTTGTCGCACAACGAAATGATAAGGTTGAAAAAGGGGAAAACCTGTCGTGCGATCCTTTTGGACTGGAGAGAGTTTTATTCCTGACACTTGTGTAATGCGGATCAATAGGAGCTTTATGGCGAAGCATCAAGTTTTCGTCGATGATTGGCGACGAGAATTGCCGCGTTCGAGAAGAGATGATTTTAGGTTCATGACTATTGGTCCTTTCCTCTCCTCTCTCCTATTGATATGTTACCCGTAAAACAGCTTCGGCAGATGCTCGCGTGGGAGTAAGGGGTGGAGGGAAGCGGGGGCAGCAATCCGAAGCTGCCGGAGCACATGTGCTGCAGTAAAAAAAGGCGGCGAACGCCAAAAGTCATGACCCTGAGGGGTTGAGTGACATTTATTTAAGGCTTCTAGAAATATTTTGAGAGCGGCGATTTTTAGCAACGGCTTCCGCGTCCATGACAAGCTGGTGCCTATAGCTGGTGAATATTTTCCAATGTTCCTCATGCAAATTTCGTTATCGGAAGTTTCAATTTAATTTAGAATCCATTCTCATTCGTAATTGTTTTATTTCGGCATTGAAGATTTCACACATTTGAAATTAATGTTTATAAATGCATTTGGTACGAATGGCACCGAGGTAAATAGTGTGCAACGGTATGTTTAATTAAAATATGGCTCCGCATAAACATTAAAAAAGTGACCCTGTTATTCCCGGCATTCCAGCTGATGCATTGCATTTGATGTAATACTTATCAAAGATCTAATTATGTCATCAGAATGAGAGTGTAAGGAAAACTAGCTGTGGAAACTTCTGCTTAGCATTGCTATTTAGTTTTTGTTCTATATTATCGATTATGCAGAGTAGTTGAATGTAGACAGGAATATTTGCGCTATTGTCCCATTTGCGCTGGTAATAAATTTCGCCTGGATGTGCTCACATGTGCATCAATCCGCATGTAATATACCCCGAAGGGAGTAAATGCACTGATAACGTTTACGTGTTCGATGGAATTCAAGTAACTTTGTCCCTTCAACGACTAAAAATGATGTACGCCGAGGTTTATAAGGGTAATTTTTTGCGGTTTGAGGTAAGAGTTGTGAATCAGGCGTGGAAAGCAACAGAGGAGCGATCAATGGCACACAATAATATTAGACAAAGTACCTCAAAACTACTCCATTTGCCCAAAAAAACAGCAGAGCCTTAGTACTTACATGAGTGTTGATTAGGCCTATTTCACAATAAATCGGTTCCTTGTGCGACCGGCAACTATATAGAGTGATCAGGGCCATTTTGTTTACATTGCGGTAGGAATATGATGTCTAATGCAAATTAAGATACCGGTCTTCAAGTGAATTTCACGCGGTCACGCAGTCAGTGCATTTTCAGTGATGTGCCATCTCTCTGAATTCGTCAGAGAGGAATTGCGTCCTTTGCCCATAGGCAAAGCAAAAGAGAATCTGTAAATACTTGAGCCAAAGCGTTCACTCTAATAGTTGGCAATCGCACTGAAATGGTTAATTTAATCTATATGAAACGAAAACTCAGACCACCATTTGTTAGTAGATGCAATGTACATCGTTTCCATTGGTTAAACGATTTTGCAGAGAAAAGACAGAGATAGGCACTTAGAATTAGAACTCAGTGGTAGTTACAATGATGAATATTACAACACATTAAAGAAAACCATTTCACAAAACCGAGACCATGGCAAGGTGGAGTAATGGTGAAAAAAAATACAACACTTTCTGTTTAGCGTTGCCACAGGGGATCATTTTCTTTTGCAATCAACGAGGCAACTCAGGGAATTCTCATTAATTTAAGACTCCGTGACGATGGACGTGGGATGAATACGAAAGAGTTCAGGTCATTACACATCTGGCCATGGCCCGGTGGTTAGTGCTTCAAAGAGAGCGGGCATCGGAAGTCTTTAAGTAGAAAAAAAGCCTCCTAGTTTGTTTGTATGTGCGCGTTACTGCTCGCTCAATTATTACAAATATGCGGCCAGCATAATAATAAATTATGACATTAGTGGTGAGGTTGAGACTAATGAAAATCAATCTCGCACCATGACAAATGTTGACATCTCCGGTTGCCGCCAATTAGTTAAAAGGAGGACACGGTACGTTCCATGCTAACTTAACGGACAGCTGCTTTGCTCGACAAGCGGTTCGAGATCTAAGGAGAAATAACACGCAGAGCAGATATCACGCAATACGAAGCATTTTTGTTTAGTTTCTGCCCATTGTTTAGATGTAGACAGAGAGGAAGAGAGTAAAGAGGTTGCGGTTTCAAAGATGTACCTAATTTCTTGGCCATCCCCTCCCCCACGGGAGGAGTTGAATTGCACTCTGATGGTTCTGTAACGCGACGTCCATCCGGTACTGAAAACAGGATCGTAAAACCTTGAATATAACCCGATTTAACCTAAACAAAACGATTCATTTGCCACTCATAGTAAAATAAACGAAATCATTTCATAAAAAAATAAGCACAAAAAAACAACAACGTGCTCCGACTGAGAGTCTTTCCTCACGTTATGCGCGGAATGCGACGTAACCAGACCAACACATTTTTGTTGCCACATTGAAAAATTGTGAAGTGTGATTCTCACTCCAGCTTTCAGTATACTGGGATGAACTTGAGGAAAGAACCTCAGGTCGAGAGACAAAATAACATCTTGTTATGTTACGAAAAAATCTTAAATATCTCCCTCGCAGAGGCACCGATAAAAGTCTATTTGAAAATTGTGACTCTAATGGCATTAGTTCATTTGAAAAACAGGAACACCTATAAAAACAAAACACAAATGAAAACACGGAAGAAAAGCAAAAATACACATCAAACAGCAAAATATTAAAAAAATAATTCCCAATAATCTTTCCGTATGAATTGACTGTCACCGCTTCAAACCTAGGTTTTCTTCAAGATTTTACTATTTCATTGGTTAAATATTTAAGTAGTAATATGATCTAAATTAGCATTCAATGAGTCGTAAGTTATAAATATCTCTGTCTTAACACCTAACGAGCATAAAATTTAACATCTTTCACGAAATTTCCGACACTATTTCTACATATTTTCCTCTCACCATTATTCATTGGCCCATTATTTCCAAATAATTTGACAAATCCTTTCTAGACCAAAAAATACATTTATTGAAATTCAAAGTGTAATAAAACAACTTAAAAAATTGGAATGCATAATATAAAATGAGTACTAACATTGTAAAACATATTTAACATATATTATGATTTGAATCTCTAAAAGAATGGTATACGATGCTATGCTGGAGAATAAGGTACACGCCATTGGTTAGGTAAAAAAAACTTGCTTTTAAATATACACGAAAAAACCATTTGTCATCAAAAATTAATCAGTAATCATTCAAAAAAATATTATGCATCGTTTAGAAGCCACAGCGCCCGGGAGTCCTACAAAATGGATCTCCCACCTGGAAGCATATTGAAGGTGATTCAAGTTAGAACGCCAGCTTATTACGTCTCGACCGCTACTGCCCGAAGAAAAGTGATCAAGGCTAAAGCTCCGTAGCGTCGCCGGAAACTACCGCCAGGTCACGCGTCATAAACATGAGCCCTCCGGTTTTAAATCTCGCCGCATCATTATTATTATTATTCAACACAAAAGCCAAGTTCAAACCCAAGAGGATTACCCGCAAGTATTTAACCCTAAGATTGGCTCAAAAGTGTGTTGAGAGCTCATCTCGTACTAAGCCCTCCGGAGTGTGAAATCGACACATCAGGGAAAGGGTCAGCTCCTACCCTAGTGTCATCTGCAGCTTCTCAGGAAGATCTGATCCCTAATAGGTCACAAAATTAAGCTGGAGGTATTCAGGCATCACCCGAATTTCACCGGAAATCCAACCGACAACGGCAAAACGATAGATCTAGTAGGCTACCACAACACTCACGAAATTTATAGGTGTTATTCATCCCCGAAATCACAGAACTAACATTACGTCTTCATCATGTGCCATTAAAATTCCCTTCGTCCATTAGTCCCCTGAAATTTTCATATTCTCTCATGTGCAAGAGGAAATTATATTTAAGATAATAAACTTAACTGATCTATTATTTCTTAAAATGGGCTATTCTGTACCTGTTATTTTTAATGGTATCTTTATGAATCCAATCATTTCAGGCTCTGCGCTGTGAAAACTTATCACCACTGAATAAGTAAACAGTATTTATTCACACTAAACTTAATTCCAATACTACTGGTTTCGACACATTAGCGACATCATTAGTAAAACCTGATGATGTCGCTTATAAGTCAAAACCGATTTGGCGGAGTAAAGTTAATGTGAAAAAACACAAAGTTTTATTCAGCTTAAACCAAGATTCACATCAAAGCTTATTTAGCGGCATTTTTAACTTCATGTCAAGCTTATGGCTTCAATATTATTCCAAGTGTAATATTTCTAAGGCTTTAGAAATATCAATGATATGGACGCTGAGAATTTGAAGATGAGGAACTTCCGTAATAAAATTCTCGTCGAATATTTACACATTCACTTACCACTTCTTGATTTTAATTTGCATTTCCAATAGTCATTATCAGAATAAGTGGTGTGATCTCTTAAAAAAATGTAACAGCCCTGTTTTTTTCTCCCTTTTCCCAGGATCACTCTTTGAAGATTTTCACCTCATAATCTCATTAATTCCACCTTAAGGGCACGGGTCTAATAGTAAAATACTAGCTAGAGCGGGAGAGATAACGGATGTGACTCCGCTGAGTTTCTGCTTGCTCAACCCGAGCGGAGGAAGCTAAGACGGAAACGTTACAGCGTACACGACATTTATGACATATGCTTATCGGTAAAAATGCAGAAAATCATAATCACTTTAAAATTGTTAATCCCGATGCTGGAATGGCGCAGAGAGTTTTTATCACACGTCAATCGTATTTCATGAAAGGCCTAATGGCAAAATCCTTTCTCTTCGCCACGCCATTGCGTGGAGTGAAGTAGAAAGAGGCTGACGAGACTTGGGTGGGCTGGGGTCGTACTCACTCTCCTCCTCTCCCCCACCGGCGTCCCCCCGGTGGTGCTGGTGCCCCGCTGCGACTGTCTCAATCTCCGACGTCGACTTCTGGCGACGGAGCAGCCGGGACTTGGCCTGGCACTTGGCGCCCATGGCCTTCTCCTGGCAGTCCACGTGGACGTTCAGCTTACACACGCGGCACTTGAGGCCCTGGCGCGTGTGACCTGTAGCCCACGGCGAGATCGATCGAAAAGCACAAATAAATTCCCAGGGAACACATGCCCAATCCACGCAAGAGTGAACAGTTTCACATGCTTGCCACGTTTCGAAGGAAATTTGTGTACTTGAGCGTCGACTTCTTTTAATGTAAATTTATTTTAGATCAGGCTTCCCTAGAATATTTTTGCCTTAGAAAGAATAAGCTCATATATCCTGAGGTAACTGGGAGTAAAATGAGACTCAAAGGAAATATCAGATACAAAGATACAACTAATGGCATCGGACCTTGTAATTTCGACAAAATGGATGGCAGCTAAGAGCGAATTATGGCGATATTTGAGCTACTCAGCTAAATATATACATATTCTTGGAAAGGAATATTGTCCCATGATAAAGCAGATTAAAAATGACAATTTTGTCCACTTTTAAGGGGTTAATGCCGACATACGTCAGCAGTAGTCATTCGACTTGTTCAATTACCTCGGCATAGAGTTTAAGATCTTAAGGGCAGAATTTGGGTACATTTCGACAAAGTGAGGTTCTGCATTTTGGATTCGGTGACAAAAAGATTCAAAGGACTGCTAATGCTTTTTACTCCTTCCCCCTATTGCTTCAATGGACATTTATATTAAAGTTGAAAAATATTTGGACCAAACGTATATACACCAAACCAATTGAAGCATATGGTGACATTTATGGTTACAGTTAATGAAACTTCATATGAAGTTTAGACAAAGTGATGGTACCGAAAAAACAGCATTTTCGTTCTTCATTTACTCCCGAGTGAAATCCATTGCTGGCTTATCTCATCATTTATTTCTATTAGAAAAACGAACCAAAAACATTTTTGGCGTGGAACGAACTTAACCTATTGTTGTACACAGTTTTATACAACACTAGATACCCAAGTAAAATATGTCATGCTCCCGTGCTATTTCCTCTAAATTATAAGAATTTAACGAAGAAAACAATTAATTTTGCTATGGTGAAAAATATGCGCACGAAGTTGACTTAATGATTCCAAATATTGTTTCACTAGATTTCACCAGCCGTAAGACTTCAGTGAACACTAATTGCAACACCTAGAATAAAATCTAATAATTAGGGTTCTCTCATATAAATAAAAAAAACATAAACATAGTAATCAACCCGAAGGTCGGTTTGATATGTGATGATAGAGTTCACCCAGTACTAGGCCCGACGGCGTGTGAAATTCACACATAAGGGCAGGAGGGCCAGTTCCTTTCCCTGCGACGGTTATGGTTTCCCAGGAAGAACTGGTACCCAAAAAATCACATTGCTTGGGTGGAGCTGTAGATGCCCAAAGGGTTTTGCCCGGGAATCGAACCCGGGCTCTCCGGTCATTAGTCCAACGCTCTACCCTTGAACTACCGCGACCCACATATAAATAAATATTAAAGAAAAATCATTTTTAGTCTGTTTATAAGAGTAGCAATGTCTTGCAAATAAAGACCTTGCATGTTTCATTCTATCACTGGGAACGGAATGAAATTTAAAACTGATTAGTCACTAGAATTTCTATTGAATCCCCAGAGAGCAAATAACTTGGGAATGAACTTCGAGAATTAGGATAATGGGAGCCGTCTAAAGGAGCTATGAGGAAATAGGATAGTGTGGAGAACTGCTCAAGATTATCTTCGGGATGATAAAACGTAGCGATACGGCCAAAAAAGGAACTAGTTCATTGGAACATTGATATGCTTACTTTTTCTTCATTGGAACTATCCCCCTAGGAGTTAGATGGTAGATGAGACTCTATAGTCTCAATCTTGTCCCAAAGTAAAGACGACTGACTATCTATCTTATTTGCCTCCTGTCTCCAGAACACGTTTCCACGTACATCTACATACGTTTCCCTTGGTTCACTTATACAGAGGTGACAGGTTATTTCACGAATCCAAATTTAGTCATGCATTATTATTTTTTCTGCTTAAACTTTAATCTTTTTGTCATTTAAAAATTGAGTTTTTGACATCTAAACCAAGTGGTGACTCAAAATGGAAAGAAAACATGGTGAACGATCTGACATGTTTTTCTCTCGGGTGCACCAGAGGCTCCTCAGGCATCTGTGCTCCATTATCATGGAGTACTCACCCCTGAGCACCTGGGAGCAGATGTCGCACGGCGTGATCTTCTTGTACGTGTACTCCTGGAACTGGTGGATGCCAGGAGGGAGGTCGGCGCCGGCGCCTCCCCCACCCATGCCGGCTCCGTTGTTCTTTCTAAGAAAGGAAAGAGGAGGGTGTCACACGAGTCAAGCACGGGGACAGAGCGCACAGGGGGACAAGGGAAAGAGTCGACAAAGATCACACGAAGGAAGGCGAAGGGGCCACAGTGTCTCCTCTCGGAATACATACACAAACACACATGAACAAGCAAAATAGACACAAGACCGCTCTAGTTGGACTGGCGGGCCCAAACCGCTCTCTCCGTGCACGGATGAAGCAAATGTGACCTTGAGAAACAGCCTTCCGAGGGCATGACATTTGAACTAGGTCTTTAACAATATTCAGGACGAAGAGTTTTTGCTCAGTTCAAAATGAAATGAGCAAATTCAATGATTTTGCCAATTCAAATGAAAAGCAAACCATATTTATAGTTAATAGTTCTTATGTTCACACAATAAAACAGTTTGAAATTAACCAATGAATGTGAAACTGCACTTGACAAGTTCATTGTTTTGTAGATAAGGGCTTTGATTTGAATTTGATCTTTGAGAAGTACACTGCCGTGCAATAAAATCTAAGATTTTACCGACAGCTTTTGCACGCGCAAAACTTTTTCTATTCTTAAAACTGCTAATGCACTACATACATACAATTATCAACATCTACACACACACACAAGGTTATATTCAAAACTACTGGTGGAATCAATCGACTGTTTTTATTTTCTTTTGAACGTCTCTCCCGAAGATGAATGAACGATATTTTATTATTTTTTTATTTTGAAAAGACTTAAAGGTAGTCAAATTTTGGCGCAGCCAACAGGATTTGAGTTTCTTCCTTATCTGCATTCTCCACTTCCACGTGAGGAACACTTTTTACCGCCTCGAAAAATGAATGCAGTCGATTGACCGTTTGGGAGTACACACACAAATGTGGTCCAATTAGTGAATTATGTTGCCACTTCACTTGGTTCTTCCATCAGCCTCACTCTCTACTGGGCAAACTACGACAACATAAGACAGTGCGAGGCAGGGTCAATCCATGGGTTGGGGGACTACCGTGGGATTTGGTTACGATTGGTGGACATACAAGCTGTTTGGTCGTGAGGAAGGTTTTTCCGTGCCGTTAAAACTACTCGGGTCCAGGGCTACCAAAGGATGTTCATCACTACTGCTACTACCACTACTTCTACTAGGGTTTAGGACTACGTGGTTGGTTTTTCAGATTTAGATAGATGAGTGTGAGAAACTATCAAAACTAACTGAAACGTTCTAATATGCATATTTTATGATTTTTCTGCACAAATGAGATTTGGGATACGGATTCTCAGGCGGACAGGACACTAACTGTTATTTAAAATAATAAAGTTAGGAATGACATTAATGATTAATTATGAATGAAGTTTCCAAGCATTATCCCTTGATGGCAGATAATACTACTACCTTCACTTGGAATCAAATAATTTTGTTTCAATTGAAAGGCAGATAAACGAAGACGATTGAAATTCAGCATTTCATTATTTAGAAATAATGAGTAAATTATCTAAAAGGTTACAATAAACGGAGTGACTGACTGTATGGTTACCTTATTTTAGGTGAAAAAATTATTTTTAGAAATATTTCAGGAAAAGTGAGACAACTTTTATATTTTAATCGATAATAACTGGAACTACACAAATTGCGATGTTAGAAAATTTTTAATTCCGTTTCTAATTGCTCCATGAGACGACGATAAACAAAAGAAATTAGAAAGTGGTAAATTACCATACATATTTCATTCCTAAAAAAACGAATAGCATCTATTTTTAAAATTTCAATGCAACTACGCAATAAAAACAGAATCGATCAACTCTAATGGAAAACTGTAAAAAAAACACGGCCGTATTTCCAATGCAATAATGCCACCGTCAGGGCAATCAAAAATGGGCTCTCGGGACAAACATCTGTCGCGTATGGTCGACTGCTCTTGACTTTGATGAATCCTTGATCAACCACCCTGCTTCTACAGCTGTTCGCCGAGAACCCACTCCCATGTCTGCCCGTGTGACGGATATGAATTATTGTAGAAATACGTATCGCCGTTCCCCTAACCCACTATCATTAACTCCTCTTCTGAACACGTCCCTCTTACGGATCGCTTCTGCTTTCATTGCATTCGATCAACCTAAGAAAAGCTCAAATTAGCACCACTAAGAAACGAAATACGGGAAGTCCCCGCACGAAATTAAGAATAAAAGTAATGCATCAAGATCACGTAGAGCTGAAAAACCACCGTTTTCTCTCTCAAATAGAGCTCGTGCGCGGGCCCTACTGTTGCGAGTAGGTACGTCACTTGAGGCGTCACGACGCTCGTCGCAGTGAAATGACCTCGTGCCTCTCTAATCGTTACGGAGACGGCAGGAAGATGCTTCTTTGACCTGCAACGGCAGAGGGGGAGGATGGTCGTTTATAATGCGGTCCCTGTCGCCGGGTTGGAGAAAAATTCGAATTTTCTTTTTCTGTTTTTTTTCCACCCCCTCAACAAAATATCATTTCTGTTATGCAAGCAAAATGGGGGCAAGTACACGATGAGTGGGCTCAGGGGGGGGGTGGGAGAAAGCACAAGCGCTCCGCCAGTGGGGGGAACTTCACCTGGAAAAAGGCTTCAGCTGCGCAACAATACGAGGGTGTCGTTTGGGATCACGGGGGAGGAATGGGCGGGGGTGCGGGCGAGGAGGCGGCGGAGGGGGGGGGGGGCGGGGGTGATGCGGGAACAGTGCGGGGAAAAGCGGTGCTTATTCTTTATTATTTTTTTTACGGTGGCAGACGGGCATCGGCATCTTCATGGGCGGCGCAATAGCTTCTTCCGAGGAAGGTGACCTCTCCCGATTGAACGGAGAGTTGAAGATATGTGCTTGCAGCGTGAATGACAAGGAACATATAAAACGGAGAGGGGGGGGGAATAGCGGGGTCTCGTGAAAAAGAGAGAGGCATAAGATAGTGTGTGGGAGGATGAATGAATGAAATCGAGTGCTTCCATTATTCATCCATTCCCCTGCCGAGATGCAAAATTTCGCTCTATTTATGTCAAAATCAAATCATAAATGACTGCCAAAAGCGAAGGAGGAGTGGAGCTTAGGGACTGGGGGCGTGAAGTCACAATTCCGTTAGTTTCCTTAACCAAGTTCGTCATTTTTATTAGACTCTAGCTTCACTCCGGGCGGAATGCTAGAGGTAATTTTTGATATGGTATGAACAATTATGTTTCGTGCTGTGGCACATGGAGCCACTTGGTGGAACTTTCTTATGGTGCTATGGGGGTGAAAACTTTCTGCTCCGCAGATAATTTTTCTTCAATGCCCTGGGGCATAGCAAAAATTTCCGAATATGCTTCATTCTTCATTTCAACATTGAAATTCAACTTTTTCTACGGGCTTTGAGACATTTTACATCAACATTACTACTGTTTATCGATCGTAGTGAATTAGTCCAGATGGGAGCCCATGACACTTGAAGAGATAAACGATAGAAGAGGGAATTTCCCACAAAATAAAATTTGTTTATTAATACGACCGGTTTCGATGTAACTACGTCATCTTCTGGTGGAAAAAAAATAATTTTTGGAAAATTGCCAATTTTAATTAATCGTGATATTCCACCATATCACGCCTGAAACGTCTCTTTTTATTGATAGAAGAGGGGTAATTTTGAACTAACTTCACGAAAAAAAATGATCTCTTCCCTTTTTGAATATTCAGCAGCACTGGTTTAAATTCAAAATATAGTTGTGGAATATCCTACTTAAGGATAAACGAAATAGGTGCTCGGATGTAATACGTGTAATTCCTTTTTTCATACGGTGCGACGCTAGCAGTTTTTGGGTTGCCTCGGTGTGCGACGGCTGGGCAGGGGGGTCGTGCGTCTCACGCGTGTATTTTCATTATGCTAGGCGTCATCAACTTTAGAAGTGACTCTTTGAGTGCTCGGGAAGAATGCTGTGCTGTGCTTGACGCACGATTCCCCGTCTAAGCGTCTGTCTTGTGGAAAAACAAAGACAGCGGTGCAATGTATTTAAGTGCCCAAGGAAAATGGAGCACATCTCCATTACTACGATTCAACTTCGCCGTTGCTCTCTTTCATTTTTACATGCAAATGACGGACGCATGACAAGCCTTGTCCGGGGTGCAGACACGAATCCAGAAGTGACTCCAGCTTCTGAGCCATTGGCGGTGAAAAGATGGTTAGTGCCAGAGAGTCGAGAGACGTCGTGGATGTGAAGACGTGGAGATACAGGAGAAGGGAATAATAGAAAGAGAGAGAGAGAAAGGGTTTGAGACAAAACGACAAAGATGACAGAGAGAAGAGGAGAGCAATGGAAAGTGAGAGGCAATTCGTCAGTCATAAATTTATTCAATAATTATAAGTGAAATGCATGGCATGCCCATACTTTCCCCGTATTGATTTGGAATGTGAGTTGACACATCAACGCGGAAAGAAAAATATGTTAATATATTTTCGTTCCATTCAAGTTTGGTTTTATTTCATTTTGTTCCAAACACGAAAGTCAAATTATTTTAATTAGCTCTAAATCATACCAAAATTACCAATAAACCGACCGTCGGCGGTTTAAAGAAAAAAAGTGGAGAGGGTCTCAAGACATTGAGATCGACAAAGTAAATACCCACGTTTGGTCCAGAAACTGAGTCGAAAAACTAGTCATTGGACGTATTTAAATAAATTACCAGCGTGGTTACTTAAGGAAAATGATCATGGCGCCAGATGTAAAATATTTAAGAACTAAAATGAAAATCATCAAAAATTATTGAAGTGTAAAATATAAATTTGAAGTTCTACCAAATAAAAACTTCAAAGGCAGTTTGTACTCACAGCTTAGCCCGTAGACAAACAAAAAGAAAAATCAATGTGTCATTGATAAATATTGGTTACGTCTGGCTACGGCACAAATTAAACTGGATACTGATGTCATTTTCATTTAACAATTACCCAACAAAGCCATAGCCATAAGTATTGACACGCTCTTCAAATCTTAGCCCATACTAATTTAACTGCAGCTGCAGTGTATCTAAATTGTGGAGCTGAGATAATGCGTAATATCAATGTTCTTATGACGATACTAAATTAAAATCTTCCGCATTAAGAAAAAAAGACAGAGGGTAGCAGAGAGTAATGGTAACAGCAGAATGGAGAGGCTTGACGAACAGGAGAGGAAACGAGCGAAGAAAATGGATTTCGGTTTAGGCCTGGTCGACGGAGTCACGCCTAATTCAACGCGATAATTCAACCAAATATCTCGCTAATATAGGGTGGAAACTGCATGCCGAGGGGATGCGTGGTGATGAATTCCAGAGTAGAGGGGGAGCTGGAGAAGGACGGTGGATTGGAAAGAGCTGGAGGTGAGACGAATGTGGTGAGCCGAACATATTGTGCCGCCCATTCCGAGTGCCTCCGCTCGTGCTGCTCATATTATTTGCTTTTAATCTACACTTTTTTTTTGTTTTCTTTTTCTCAAGATTCAATCTACTGTACCTCATGGACATGATGGTGGACACAGCGTGGTACATTTGGTTCTTTCTGTAGTGGCGGGAAATGGTTTCAAAAGGGTCGGGCGACATAAGGGCACAGGGTACGACGGATAGGAAATCAGGACGAAGAAAGTTACGGGGGAATAAGACGGGAAGAGAAAGGATTGGCCCAAGTAACGAGGACGTTTTAGACACGTGAACGAACATTTAGCGGCCATTCCGGCAACGAAAGAAATTATTCACAGTGAACAGTGGCCCACGATGAGAAAAAAACCGGAGCAAAAGGATTTGAGTTTTTTTGTTAAGAAACAAAAATATTTTGAGATGATTTTGATAAATTTGAAATCATAAATACATAATGATCATAAAGTTATCATGAATTAAATTTGGTTCCAGACGACCGTGCATAAATATTCGAGGAAATTTCGGACGGAAATTGAAGTTTGGAGAGAAATTTCCGAGAGGAAAATAATTATAAAATGTTTCAAGTACACGGGAATTGACATCCCAGCACAGGAAAAAGTGGACGGCGAGAAAGGAAACAGAGAGAGAGAGAGATCGAGAGAAAGTTTGTAAGAAGAGGGAGGCCCGTAAGGTACAGGAAGGCGTGATATGGTGATAGATGATACGATTTGGACGAAATATATAAAAAGAGAGGGAATATTGAAACGATTCAAGACGAGAATCACATGCACATTATGTAATTGTTGAGAGAGAAAGAGAGATAGAACGTAGTTTAGAGAGATAGAGAGAGAATTAAATTCGAAGAATGAGAAATAACGTTTAGACGGATACATGAGGGGCGGGATTGTGGAAAATGGGAAAATTGGGCGGAGAGAGAAGGAGAGGTGAGGGAACAAAGGCATTCATTGGTAGACACGGTGACGTTGAGACGAGAAAAAGATCGAAAGGAATAGGAAGGATTCCCGCAAGTCCGAAGGAAAAGAAACAAAAAAGGAAATGGAATTAGTAACTCATTACTCCATATGAATGCGGCACAAGTTTTTAGAAATAGACAATTGAAACACTCATAAGATAAATATTCAAATGTAAACAGTGATTTGTAAGAGATACTCTGCAATAGGTAGTATAAGATAATATTCCAAGCAGAAAATGGAGAATATTTGAAAATGCAAGAAAAATTAACAATACCAGTCGTGCTAAGAGTTGGCAGTGGGCATGACATAGGTGGTGTGGGTCTGGCATAGGGAATACCATTCCCTATGCCAGAAATCCATATTACTTTTGAAACAAAATTTGAAAATATAACAAGTAAATATGAAAAGCCGATGGCAATCGCTATTACTTAGATCACGTTACCGGTCATGAGATTTCAATGTAAAAGGATATTAGGAGATTCTTGGAGAAAATAAGCCATTGCCAATTCTTGTCGCGACGCATGAAATCGATTTAGTGGCAGAAAGCCGTTACAATTATTACCTTAGTAGTCCAGTAATGATTGATAAATGATTTACACATGATTAATTAATGCTAGGGAAAACTATCTCATAAAATGGGCAGTTTTTACAGCATGGTGCTTGTAGACCCTGTAAGATGTAAATGGCTTCCAATATCAATTTTAAACATCTCAGGTATTTAAAAAATAGTATACATGCATGCATAGTTTATCAAAGCACTTTATAACAAAGGTATATATTACATGTTCTTAACATTTTTTACATCTTGCATATCTGACAAATGTAGTGGAAGCCAACAAAAACTTATGCAGCTCTTTACCAAATAGTTTATAGCACATGCATGAGCTTGGTAATGAGTAACCTGGAATAAAATACAAATAAATTTACAGCAGAGTATAGACAAAGGAAGACAGTACAAATTGAAATTATTCATGTATCAATGGATAATAATACTACCTGTTTAACGTTATAAAATGAAATTATTAACCATGACACTGCATTTAGAATTATCCTTGAACAGAATTAAAATTTTAATAGAAAAGAAGACGTGGTCAATGAGCCATCACAATAATATGTTTGAATACAGAAAATGAAGGAAAAAGTTTTGACGTGAAGAATCCTGTGAAATAAATTAAAGAGGAAATTTGCTGTTACACATTGAGGAAATGAATCATTTAGAAAACCAAGAGCAAAATCTGTAAAGAAATGTTTATTAGCACAATCCAATTAATTATGACATCACGTGATGAAGCATAATGACTGCTGTTAAATGAAGTGGCGTCGTCTTCGATCAAATTTTACTGTTGGCCTATTTGCTATTCATTAACAGAAATTGACCTAGCAAATTCAAATAAGTGGCTCAAAACTTCTATTTCAATCGTAATACACGCATTATTGCAGTGGTTTTCCATGATGACGACTTTTTCATTGACCATTAGGTACATTATCGCCAATAATTTCAGTTTGCCATTATCTTATTTGAATATTTTCTTGATTACCAACACATTTATAAAATTAAAACTTAGAGTTATTTAACTGTAAGCATTGAAATTAGAAAGGATATAGATAAACTATATTTCCCTTAACACCCTAGTATTCCGCTTTCATAATGGACCATGTAAATTGAGAACCAGCTCGGTTTAAAAATAGTATAAAAAAAATGAAGAAGCCACAAAATACATAACTAATTATCAGAGAGAAAATTGCTAACAATTTATTTATCCAAAATATTACGGATAAGAATATTTGTAGGTTTTAGCTCGGGAAACCAAAAAAAATGGCGTTTGAATTACACCTGAATACTGGAACATATCAAGGACACTATTAAACGCATAAGGGAAAGATGTCATGAAAACAGGAGTAACGTAATCGATTATAACGACAACGAATGGGATCAATGAAATCATGTCTCATAAAACATTGATTTAAAAAATATTCGTATCTACTAATTAAAAACACGTAGAATTTCATAAACTGTCACAGGAAATGTCCGCTATGGCCGAATTATCATCGCCTACGTCATCCCTCATCGCCTATCATCAAACACGATCAAGTGGCCAAGTCCGAAGGGAAAGTTGTACAAGAGATTTTTATGGTCCCTTCCAGACTGCTGGAAGGAAGTTGACTTTCTACAGCGAACCTATTTTAAGCGAGCTACTACGGTTTCCAGAAAAGATATCACGGAAAAGAAAAGACATTACGTAAAAATTTATGGAATAGGAATTTAAAATTGCGAGTCAGAATACAGTAAATGAAATTCTTCATCATTAAATTAAGAACTCAATGTTTATTTCCACTGTTCTTTCATCTCGTACAACTAGGTTCAAACGCTTAGGCGTCATCATCAGGTACTGTGGGCAGTACCTGATGATGACGCCTAAGCGTTGAAACTAGTTGTACGAGAATAAAGAACAGTGGATATAGACATTGTGTTCTTAATTTAATGAACATGAACTTCCGCAAAGTTGAGCCTGAAACAATAGAAAGAAATTCTTCATCGCTAATTAAGACAAAAAATTTCAATTTAAAAAAATAGTAAATGTCTTAGAAACTTATTTGAAATTTGAGGAATGAATGGCTCTTCAGTTAAAATGAATATATATATATATATATATATATATATATATATATATATATATATATATATATATATATATATATATATATATATAGAGAGAGAGAGAGAGAGAGAGAGAGAGAGAGAGAGATAGAGAAAGAGCAACATAATAAAAACACTGAAAAAGTGATTAAAAAGTAAGTATGGTTGGAAATAAAACTTGACTGAGATCATATTGGATTTTTAATGCAGGAGCATATATTAATTTTTTAAAATTAAAGCACGCTACGGCATCGAAAAATTAGCATAAGAATGAAGCTGAAATTTCGCAGTTAATTTACTAGAATAATTTCTATGATAAAAAGCATTACCATGCCCCTTCGAAATTTTCCGTGGTAGGTTCAGGGAAATAATACATTTCCCAGATAAAACAACATATTTAAGAAATTGAAATAAATTTAATACAAATTTTTCTTTCCAGTCAAGCATACACAATATTTATTAGAGGTGAGAGGAGAAAACGGGCTACACTAAGTATTTCCATTGATTTATGAGACGATCGGAGTGGGCAAAGTAATCTTTGTCCAATATTCCAGCACAAAGCAAAGAAACTAGTAAATCAATAGGAGATGATTAAGATTATTAAAACCTGGGGAGTCAGCTTAATAATTTTCCGGATCCTTTCTTTGTTATAAAGAAATGAAACTTCGTTCCTTTCTTTCCACCAAAGGTCGCCAACCCGATTCCTTACGAGGAAATTGCCTTTCTGTGAAAGCGTGTTTCTCTTGGAATGGATGTGCCCCGATTAAAATGAACACATGACGGAGGCAGCAAGGAAAACTTAAATCGATGTTTCCCTTGAGAAATCATTTATACTGGCACTGTTCGCTGGACGATGGCACGAAAGCTAGGACTTGACTTTTTTGGGGGCAACATCGTCGTCATAAGTGACGCAGAATCTTCCAAGAACATGCCCAAACTTTTGGTTCACTTGCCCTCTGTCGTAAGATTAGAAATGACGATTTTAATGTGTTGCCGTGGGTAAACCTTACTGAAATCACGACCGTCTCTGATTTTCAAAATTGTATACGTGCCACTCTCGTTGGAGACAAGGTGGCAACCTTTCCGGGCATCTGAGATTACCAGTGAGAAAGACGAAATCTTGACCCCGAATCGAGTTGGCGAGCAAGAACATGGCATTGTGGAAGAAAATAGAGAGAAAGGCACGGAGGAAGTGAGAGCGAGGGAAGGGGAAGAGTAACGGTAGAAAGGAATGGGTGCGATTGCACGCGAAGCTGTGGGGTGGCGATTGAATCGGATGCCGAAAATGTTCGATCGGCCGGGAAGAATGAGAGGGGACGCACGTTGACGAACGGGAGGAGGAGAAATGGGAACTGGAAGAGTCCAAATGGGTGAGTAAAACGGGATGGGGGAGGTGTGGGGGGGCGCCGGTTGAGGCGGAAGGAGGATGGGGAGGACTTGTGAAAAGGGAATGCCATGGGAAGGCCACGAGACGTACGTACTTTTCAAAGCGGACGAATAACGACCTTACGCTTAGACCATATTTCTTCCTTTCTACGCCAAGAACTTGCTCAATAAGATTCGATACAGAGATGAAGGCACAAAGGAGACGAGACAAACAAAAAAGCTCGAAAACTGCAGTTTATAATATCCTGGGAAATGGCTGACGAGCCAAATATTTATTAAAAAAGGAAATCGTATGCTTATGCAAATACGAGAAAGTATTGCTCAAATATATTCCGTCTTTGAAAACGTCGAAAGATTTCCCATTTTCCATTATTCCACTCTTCTTAATGGATTCATTACGAAATATGAAGGTATTCCTTTATTAGGAAGACTTAACAAGACATTTTGAACTTTACAGTATTCATTTTCCAAAGTAAATATTTAACTAATGATTCCCCTTCTTTTGTGAAAATACCTTTCTTTTAGTACGGTGAGAATTTTCAAAAGGGGAAGAAAAAAACTATCAAGAATATTCAAACTTGAATTTAGACTTCTCCGCAAGCCTAATATTTCCATTTCCATGGTACCAAGTCCACTTTCTTATTATTCTGGAAAGGAGCTGAAGGATGAGTATCGATTTCCTCCAATAAAGCTTTTAGTGAGCTTGAAAGAAGATAGCGATTCTTACGAGTATTCAACCAACTTGAGGGGATCCTGAGTATGTCATGAAAGGAGCTTAATCTTTTGAATGGAGTCTTCCCAAAAGAATGCTTCCTGGGACAGGGAACTTCAATTAAATACGGAGAGCTAAATCTGTCCACTTTCGTTTTTTCTGTCGCTATTACTATTGAAATGAAAGAGAAGAGAGTTTATCGCTCAATATCGTGTCCACTTGGTGAGTGCCCATTATTGGATATTGTAAAATCTCCTTAGCAATTGAAAATGAAGTGATGATAAGGATTCAGAAACAAAGGGAAGGTCAATAATTTCAATATAACGACTGCTAAATAACTAAAAGAGAAATACAATTAAAATATAAGCCTTAAAAGTTAAAGGTGCATCGTTTTTGGTGATATTTACCACATTTGGAACCATTTTGGATAAACATATCCCATAATATCCCAAGGGAAGAGAGTAGCTCAAAAATAGTCACCGAGGAAAATTATAGACCGGTAGGTTTTTTTTTACAACCGTTATAAGGAGATGGGAATCTAAATGGAATGAGGAAAAAGGGAAGGAAATTGTGGTGTTGGGGTAGATGAAGAGAGAAGTGTGATCATAGAGGCTATGGAAGGCATTCGTCTTGTTTTTAATGTGACAGGCCAAATTTATTTTCCTGCAAAGTAATAAAAACAAATGGGATGTTCGACAAAAATATGCCCTCACAGGATATGTCTTTGCGGAGTCGTAGTTACTTACATAAGGAATGAGAGGCTTCTCTAAGAAAATTCACTCCGATTGAAGGGATACTTAACGCCCATTGCTCTGTTTTCGGCCAAGGCTTCAAAGTGAAAGTGCTAAACGGTTCATATTGGCGATTCCTTACGTAAATAAATCAATAAAATTTAGGTTGAAATTAAAAGCTAAGAGAAGACTGAAATAAAAACCAAAGCGATATATCGGATACTAAACTGGCATATCTAATACTAAATAGATACAATTGTGAATGTACATATGTAGCCATGGAAAATGATTCTGAATAGAAGAACTAAAAGAATTAAGACACTCTAAATGAAAGTCGAAATATTTCTTATTTAGCAGACAAATAATTTTGTTTTAGTTACATTCTCCCGTCACTTTTACCGCACCTTATACGTACCTATTCTCTATTCTACAGTTTAACAGAATCGTACAAAAATTGTACCATGAAATATAGTTTAGTGTCTCGATTAAACAAAAGAGAATAATATTTTGATTCACTTCTTTAATTATTAAATATAAAACTGATACTGTCAGTCAGTTAACTGTTAACTGTCAGTACTTTCTGTTAACTGAAACATCAGTTAATAAATGATGGAAACCACGAACGACAAAAGATCTTCTTCATACCTATACGATGTTTAACCTACAATTCATTTACTCGACTAGAGAACCCCGTGTTAGACCAGACAGTTTGATGTCAGCAATATTTATTGATGTGTTCCACTTGATGCAAGAATGACTGAAATCGATAGGCCAAAACTTAGCCAACTCATCAAATTCGCTTTCCCGAGAACGATTCCTGTGATATTGATAAGTGAATGAAAATAAATGTTGGAAAACTTGGTAGTTTCTATCGCCCTTCTATCCCGAGCCGAATAAAAACAGAATGAAAAGTCTATTTTTAGTCTGGATATTTACATACCATTACTTACCCGAAAGTTTTCAGCATGAGTGCAGCTCACTTTGCTTGACGATACCGATATTAGACCCGCATAATGCTCTCTGATAGTCCCAAAGCCAAGGGAATCAAACGCCGCCTGTGAGACTCCCTCGCCGGCTAAGGGTTGGGAAAATATCCTAAAGTTCTTGGAGGGCTATCCTCTGACTTGACTGCCGGGATGGGAATCTAGATGCGCGGGGGTCGGATGAGTTTGAATACCCACAGAGGTCGACTAGGGAGTGGAAACTTCCACCAACTCTGAGCCAAACTAGTATTCACTTCCACCTCCACTTCTATAATGGACCCTTCCAGCCTCCGCCGTTGGAATCCCCTCCCCTTGTTCCTTATTCCGCCTCATTCTCCCTCACCCCTTAACAATCCACTGCAACCGAGCGCAGACTAATTTCCCCTCAGTCTCTCTTTAGTCGTCCTTCCATTCACAAATGGACTACTCCCCGTCTTCTTCTCTGCTTGGTCATTCAATTCATCTAGCATTTTTTGTCAACCATAGCCGGAGAAAAAAAAAATTAACAAAGGAGTCAACGAAAAAACTTACTCTGGGGATGGAAAACCACCAAAGCAGTAGTTAGGATCTATCAAGTTCAATGATGAATTGTTCAATTTTCACTCATCACAGATAATAGAACCCATTTTAAAACATTAATGCAAAATCATGAGTACATGCTATTGAAATTATGTTAGCACATGATCTCCAAGGATATATTATTAACCGTCAATTTCAGCCCGAACAATTTACTCTTCAATACAAATCACTGAAAATCCCCAAATGACGTTAAGGCATAATGTTACTGCGGAGTGCAATATCTGATGAAGACGCAAAAAGTAAGAGCTTATGAATTGAAAATAGTTCACCTACATTCCTTACGACACTTTTTTTCATATACTAAAATTATTGAGAAGGTTAGAATCTATTTATCACTCATGGTATAGTATTAGTTTAAGCCTGTCTTTCGCTCACATTTGGGCCAAATGTTTTACATTTCTGAAATAATAAAATTTTCTGGAAAATTGAAGTGAATAGATAATGGATTGAAATGAGGCGTCAATCTTTTTCAAGTACTCAAATTGCCATTCTTCTAGCTGGCTATTGGTGCAGAACATAGAGAGCTGTACAGTCTGAAAATATTGAAATTTTTGGTCGGTAATGCTTTAACGCATTGCAAGTATACAAATGAATATCCTTTTTTTTAATTAAATAATTTTGTTCGAGAAACATGAATCAAGATAAATATAAAGTTTTTGGAATAGAAGAATCCGTATTTGCTTCTCGATACAACGAGACCAACTCGATACCAAAATCATGGTGTCGCCGCCCACCAGGGGTGATTAGGACCCGGAATACAATAAATGAAAATCTTGATTCCTGTGTGATCGAACTCTGATTCGACAATCAATGCTATTTTGTTCCCCGAGTAATTTTTCAGGAACAACTAACGTTATGCTTCTTAGAAAATTTCTATTCTATTTCTGAGAAAATTCTCGACTGAATAATTTGTTTCCTTTCTATTCGAGAAAACATGTCGATAAAGCAGCCGTTAATAACTGTAATTCACGGTGACCTATGGATTTAGGAACAGGGTAGGGTGTAGTTTTGTTTATAATACCACATGCTCTAACAAACTCTTCCTTCATACCCTGCGTCAATACCCCCGTTCTCATCCCTCCTTTCACTGAAAATATTTCTCCTTTCCCATTCTCTTTCCACCCCCCACGAGAAAAGAACGAATGCGATAAGGCGTCCTGGGAAACCAAGCGATCGATGGGTGCATTTCGCCGCTCTTTCTTCCCCGCTTACACCGCGTCCGAGAGCGACCTTCCCGCCACCCTCCCGCTCGCAGTCTTCCGCCCACTTCGACTCTTTATCGCCCAATTTTTTTCGGCACCTATTCGTCCGTCCCCCACCCGCCCACCAATTCTCCCGTCCCATTTGCTCGGTAGCTCGTCACCCACCGGTGCCCTCCTTGCGTCATCTCGCACCCTCCCGCCACTCCACCCATTTCAACCCGTCCCTCTCGCTCCTTCCTTCCAAGGACGCTCTCCTCCACCGCTTCTGCCCCCACACTCCACCCGGACTCCTACACTCTATCTATCCCTAATCCTCCCGACTCGTTCCTTCTCGTCCCATTCCCTTTCTCCCGCACTCCTTCTTCATTCTCTCCTAACCCTGTCGATCTCCATTCGGTCAAGGCGTGGGACGGCCGCGAATGGTGGAATTTGTGGATTCCATTCACTTCCCGTCTCTCCTAAAACCCATGCTTCTTCTCAAGCTCGCCTGATCTACCCCTCAGTTCGTCAAAACAAATCTGAGACCCGTAGCCGTTGCGACGCCTGTGAGCGGAAAAACCCCTTTGGGAAACGAACGCAATTGGGATCGAAATCGTACTTAGGAGGATATGAAATCCAAAAGCCCAGTCGTCTCAAGTTACCACTAGAATTTTTACGTAGATTTGCGTCGTCAAAATCTGAAATATATCATGCAAGGCTGTAAAATATTATAATGAAAAAGTCAAATTTTCATTTGGTACTTAGGAAAAGTGATTTTCAAAGTCTCTCTTTTCATTTTCCATTCGTAGCGGGTATGTTTGAACGATCTTATTTGGCTGTTAATGGGAATGAGAGGGAGGCAAACAACGCAAGGCATGGGCTAACAGGGGTATATAACTGGAATGGTCAACAATTCCTGCTCACATTTACCTCATCGATGAAATCCGAGCAGTTTTAGGTAATTTAAATGGGTGTTTTTAAGCCGCTAAGGGTCTTGGTCAAATTACATGGCAAACTCATCTCTTAGATACGTATTAGGTGGCAACGCCCGAGTGAGAGTTTGAAATCGCGAACTTCGGGCGACCCAGCTCATTGACGCTATTTGGGTATACTTGGTTTAATTTAAGTCGTCAATAATGCTTTAAAGTAATATTAAGGGCCCCCTATTGAGGTCAGAACAGCCCAAGAAATCATAGAGGAAATCATCGTTGGTCATAGCATATTCACACGTAGCATGAACATTCTATGATGACACATAGAATTGTTTCATTTGACTCGTTTTTCCATCGTAATATCAATGGTATATGAAATCTTGTTCGGCTGAAGCAGTTTTAACAGATTACTAAAAAAAATCTACTGAATTATTTACTTGCTTGTATGATGCTAATTGGGATAATTATTTATGATTTATATAATTTTTCCACCATATACGAAAACTGCAAACTGTCTGATAAACAGTAAATATACTACTAGAAGTATAAATGTACGCATCAGAATAAAACTTAGGAAACAAGAATGTAATTTACATCCAGACCAAACTAAGCCATTACTGGTGCCTAGTGAAAATTCTATTTCAGTTCGGTCACCCTCCAAACTCAGGAGGTCACAAATACTCACGAGAGGGCCAAGGTCATGCCCACGTTACAATTAAACTTCGCTTATTATAATCAAAGGCATATCATTCCATTTCCAAACTATTTTAAAACTTTCTGGGTAACTACTGAACAACCTACGGTTCAAAAGCGATTATTCTCAGTAATTCCGTCGTTTTCGATACAAAACTTAATTAAGTAAGCCAGGATTGATTTTTAATCCTTTGGATATAATTGAGCTCAGAATGAGCTCAAAACAATGAGTTTTGAGAAAAACATTGCGATATTTTCAGCTACTTCTCAGCGTGGGCATAGTTACTTCGAATAGATGCGGTATTTCCAGAAAGAAAATGATGCACAGCCACCATATCTCAGCTTCTTTGCCATGAATCATTCAAAAACTAATTCTGCTCGACGTGATTCCTACTTTTTTAGATTATTCCTGAACAAAGAGTTCAATTGAAACTAATAAATCCTATTTTCACGTTTTGTTGCTAAATATATTTTCCGTTTGTATGACATATATTTGATTATTTAAGGAGTAAATTTACATGTGACAATAAACCGCATATTTCCAGTAGTTGCAAATCGCATATAGGCCACATGGATACCTATGCCAGTTTTTTCCGAAGAATTAAACTCGGTTGGGTCCTGAATGAAATATCAAAATTTATTCGTTCCAAGACGTATTAAGGGCTCATTTTTGGGAATTTTCTTCCTAAATACGTTCCAACTGGTTTGCCTCATGGAATTCCAAATGGTTTGCCTCATATTTACTATTCAGATGCCAAGTTTTCATGAGACAAGATCTCTAAGGTTCGATGTGCTTCACAAACGGACCAGCTAGCCATAAGTATGTCATCGTGATAACGACATCCTCTACGCAACTGAATCTTCCCCAGATTCTTTTTTAAATACCTGATGGTCCAATTCAGTTTGCAACAAACTTAATTTTTTTAAACAATGCCTAATTTATATTAAACGTCCGGAGAGGTTCACAACAAATAGGTCCAGCAATGATTAGGTGAAGCGAAGGGGCCAAAGCTTTGTAAAGGAACGTAAGGCAAGCCAAATACCTGGTCATATATTAAGGCATCAACACGTAAAGGAAACAATAACGACGTTGAAACGAAAGAATTAGTGAAGGAAAATAAAAGGAATGAGTTGTTCTCTTATGGAGGGTAGGGAACCTTTCAAAGCGAAACATGACGGAAGGAGGTGCTTCAGACGATATAAAGTTGCATGGGAAAGTCTAATTATGCACGTCGAATATACCAGAATCATTATAATTAGTCAATTATATCCTAAAGCATGAAGACGAACATGGAATCAAGTGTATAGCTGAGAACACTGACTGAAGTCGGAAAAATAGGGCGGGAGGTGAGTGCGGCTTTGCGATTCGGTAGAAAGGTTAAAAAACTTCATAAACATGCCCTTTTGAAGACTTCCCGATTGGGGAATTTCTTCTAAAAAATGGGGAAATTGGGGATTAGAGAATCGGAATTCGAGATAGAATTTCGAGACAATCTACAGAAGCCACATTTTAGAGTCAAGAGCTAAATAAAATCAGTCCTGCTGAGAGTTGATGCCTCTAACTTTAAATCATACCGAGGTAATTATGCATTTCACCATTTTCATTATTATTTCTTGGTTTACTTGGGCACATCTTTTAACTGAGGAATTAATAATTCAAAATACGCCCTTAAAACACGGGGCAATTGGTCATACTAACTCGGACTAACATGAAGGACGACCTGCCCTCTGCAGCTAGAAACAGCGACCCTACTTGGCAGCCGCGTGCGCCGCCCTGAATCTGAAACACACGGCCCCCGGGACAAGGGGTCCCGCTGCCGCTGCGAGGAGAAGATGGCGCGGGGCAAAGAGGGGAGAGGGATGGAGAGGGCGTGACCTCAGATCGGGGAGAAGGGCGGCGAGGGGGAGCGGCTGTGGGAGGCGTCGCGGGGAGCGAGCGGACGGCTGGGCGAGAGGAGGAACGAGAGAGCTCCCTCTCTCCACACCTTTCTCTCTCTCCCCTCCTCTCTCTCCCTCCCTCTCTCCTTCCCTCTCCTTTCTGCGTGTCCTCTACCTGAGGACGTTTTCAACCGATTGGATGAGAGAAAGATGATTGCGATCGCATTCTACTCTGCCGCCCCCGCAATTCTTAGCCCACCCCATTCTCCTACCTCCTAATATCGTATCTCACTATGGGTGAAATAATCCCGGACCGAATTGGAATTTGTTCTCTTCTATTTTATCTTCATTTTCGGGGTCATACTCCTTTTCCAGCTATAAGAATTTTTTTATAGAAATGCACATTGATTACTGTGATTTTCCCGATTGGTACTGGTTATTTTAGTACATTTAGCAGCTGCGCATTATCCCCTCACCTTCGCTTTATCTATGTGTAAGTAATTTATTCTGTAGGAGTTTTAATATCAATTTAGCATTGCGCATTTTCTAGAATACTGATTTATACTGATTCTTCGGAGTTAGGTCCTGAAGTCACCTATTCAATGAGACTTACAATATTTATTCCATTTTCGCGCTGCTTCCATCTTAGGCTGCGCCGGTATGAATACCAGACGAGAACTCAGTACTGGGTACATCTAGACTTTTGCCAAGCAGTTAAAACTATTTTTAAGTAAAATTATCATTTTTGAGCAACTCTTCGGAGGGAATACCTTCTGGTTGTCACACTACACATCCACTCTTTTTATTTCTGCGCTGGTCTGATAGTTAAAAAATGGGTACATAAAAATCGTCCAGAGTCCAAATCTTTTCGATTGAATCTTCTGAATTGATTCTTTAATAACAAGACCTGATTGTAATGATTATAATTTCTAGCGGATGGATTGAATAGCCGAAACAATTATCCTTAGCTTCGACATGGGAAATAAAATACCTTGATAAAAAGTGCACTTGGATGAAATAAAGGAAACTAAGAACTTGACCGTACGCTAATTTTATTTTAGTGTGTTGGGTAAATTTCGTAATATGTGCTTAATTGTAACACAACTGAAGAAAACTGGGATCAAGATGGTGGGGTAGCTAGACCGAGAGGGTCCGGGTTCAAATACAGGATATGTCAGATATTTTTCAGTGTTATCTCGATCCTTACTTGAGGTGTTTTGTGTAGAGCACTTTGAGTGAGTACGCCGTCCGTCGGATAGGACGTTAAATTGCGAGCCCCTTGACGCCTTTAGTTTACAGTGGGCTAATGCCGACGCCGGGTTTCTCTCCACCGTTCCCATCCTTTTCTATCAATTCCAAATGACCATAGCCGTCGGTCGCCTCCCCTAAAAACTAACTAGCTTGAAGAAAAATCCATCAAGAAGCAACGCTTAGTCGAGCGTGATTGTTTCCGACCTCAATCGAAGCGCGGGCGTTACACTAAGTATCTATCCTCGCCTACCTTTTTTACTTGGGTGCCTGTTTGAGAGATGAAATTTGATAGTACCCAATCTTTTTATTCGAAACTCAGCGATACAGAAGGTAGGGCCAGTAGGGATTCCGTAGTCCCAGGTGTTGTATATCTGCTGATTCCACCATTATTCATGGCCATTTCAACGTCTATATACTGTCTCTCTAGATTATTCATGCCTTTACGTTTACCTATCTTGGCTATCCGTCTCTTCGCTCCCGTCTCTCCCTTGCCTTCCCTCACGAATATTTTATTCCCTTTTGCTGCATCTCCTGCTCCCGATCTCAAATGCCATCCTCCTCCAACTCTTCCGGGCCCTACGCTCTCAACGCCTTCTTTGAAAACCTTTCCTCCCAGCACCATGCTCACTCTACCCTCCTTATCCCTCCAAGTTTTTTTTATAACTCTTGGAATGCAATGAAACCGATCTTCTTTGATACGACGCTGGAAGATGTTCCCTTGCTCTGATTCTCGTGCAAAGACTCGTTCTACTCTCCCATGCTACGCGCTTATCCATTTCATTCTATAATCAAGGCACTATGCCTAACTTCTTTTAAGTGTTTGAAATTTTCTATTCCCCTGATCTCATTTCCTAGGCGGCCTATTTCATATCATTCATTTTTTCTGTACCAATTACCTCATATCAAAGGCCGAGTAATGGGAAAGCGTGCAAAGCGAATGGTTGAATATCTGAAGGATTGTGTGGGAAGACGTTATTTTATTCATAGAATTTTTTTTGTTCATGTACTCAAGAGCAGGGTTTCTAAGCGACAAAGGGGCATTGGGGCAGTAAGGATGAGGTCACGTCATCGTTGTGTATGCCCCTCTGTCGCTTACAGACGATCAGCCAATCTCAGAAACCTTATGAGATCCACAAACCCTTTGCGCACCGCCCCGACAAAAGTTCCTCATATTTCCCCAACTTGCAACCGTCCCCGATGTCTGCTGGTCAGATCTGCTTCCCTCTCCCCACATCCCCTCATTGTCCCTTCACCCCGTTTTCACGCTAATTGCCTTTCGAAAAATATTGTATATCTTTTTTCATGCAAACAATGCACTTAATTTTACATAGGCCAATGCATTACCCCCTTATCCATTCGAATGAATAATCACCGATACTCCTGTATTTCTGCATCACTCTCTTCTATTCCTATTCCTTCACACAATCTGTCATTCGACGAATGTTTTTCCGTAACAATTCTAGAATCCCTACCCGATTCAGTCACACACATAGAGGTAAGAACTCGCGAATCCGTATATAGTATATCCTAGCTCTCCGATCCTTCAAAATTCCCACCCTTAACGGCCATCTTCAATTCCCCTCCCAGCATTCCTTGCACCTTCCCCCCTTATTTTCCCTCCCCAGACATCATTATTCCCTCAAGATCTTTCAGTCTGACCTGAAGAAGGCCTCGGAGTAGGCCGAAAGATCAAATAATCTACAATGTGAGTGTCCTTTTACGTGTTTTCTATTGTGCCGTCCAAACGTTATATTGCTCTCGTGGATACTTCCACATCATCGATATATACATATATATATATATATTTATTATATATTCTATAAAAATACACATATACCTACAAATGCATAAATATTAGGTTGGGGAGAAAGAAACCCATTATTTTTTCGTGCAATTCAAAACTTTATATAAAATGTTTCAGATTTTCCGGTTTGGGTCAAATATGCACCGTTTTGTTGCATAATTTGTTGCCATTGTATAGGTAGCTTCATAATGCCTCTCTCATAGAAGTCTTGGTCCTTATTGGCGAAAAACTATAGTAATCTATTTTCCCAGTCCTCTCTTGATCGCAATTTCACTCAGGAAGCCTTGCAATGCGAAAAAAAGGTGGTAATCGCTTGGTGCCAGGTCCAAACTAAATGATGGATGCATGAAAACCTCCAAACCAAGTTCCAGGAGTTTTTGGCGAGTCACTACAGATGTGTGTGATCTTGCGTTGGCTTGATGAAACACAACAATTCTCCTGTTGGCCAACGATGGCCGTTTCTGGTCAATCGCTAGCTTCAAATGGGCCAGTTGTTGACAGTAGAGATTTGAATTTAGTGTTTGACCATGCGGAAGCAACTCCTAATAAATGATTCCTTTGAAGTCCCACTAAATACACAGTAGAATCTTTCTGGCTACTAGTCCTGGTTCGGCCACCGTTTGAGCTGCTTCACCACGCTTTGACCACGATCGTTTTCGCGCAACATTGTCGTATGTGACCAATTTCTCATCCCCAGTCACCATCCGTTTAAGAAATGGGTCTAGTTTATTCCATTTGGCCAAGGCTTTGCAGATGAAAATTCGATCCATCAAGTTTCTTGGTGTTAATTGGTGTGGCACCCAAACATCGATGTTCTTTTCGAATCCATCTTTGCGCAAATGGTTTTAAACTGTTTTATGGTCAATCTTCAGCTCCTGGGCGATGCTACAACTACTAACATGTCGGTCAACTTCGATTATTTCTGTGATTTTATCGACATTTTTGACGACGGACCTGCCTGTGTGAGGTGCATTTTTAACATCAAAAATGCCTGAACGGAATCGACAAAACCAAAATTTCACGTAATTAGCTGTTACAGTATCGGCACCAAAAACACGATTCAAAATTTCAGCGTCCTGGCTTGCATTTTCGCCTTTATCAAAGAAAAACTGTAAAATGTACCGAGTATTCTCTTTGTTGACTTCCATTGTTAACAACCTGTAACTCACCACTGAATGGAACAAACAAAAAACGGCAAAATAATTTATTTGGTGCCAAGTATCACCTTCACAACGAGAATAAACTTAAAGAAATAAAGTATATATTTATGTATATAAATTTAATTTTATTTATTTATGGACTAAAATTCACGAGCTATAATCGACAGTTAACATCGCAGTAATAGAACTCGTTTCAGTAAGAATTTATATTTCCTCCTTTTAGATTCCATATTTATTACGCCGGCAGCACTGTTCAAAACACGCTAATATTCTCACATATTAGTGTCATCCCTGACGCCGCATTGTGTGAATTTCAATACCTCACCCTTATCCATGGGTATTTTATCCAAAACATCTTTCTTCATTCAGGATTCCCTCCATTCTTTCTCCCGCCATCATATCCACCTACCGCGAATTACCATATACGGGTGGTGGTGGGAAGCACGATGTTGAGCTCGACGACCCTCCCCGACTGCCAACCCTCCTATTTCTCTCCTCCAATCCCCCAACCCTCTTTCATCCCTCCCCCTAAACACCCTAGTGGCGGTTTTGAGTATGAAAAAATACGACTCAGCGGGGTCTCCTTGAGTATTCATATCACACTGTGAATCATGTCCCTTACCCCTCGCCGCAAAAAATGAGACGAATGAGGTAGATGGGCATGAAAAATAAAAACAAACGACATACCGCGGAAATAAATCGTATGTTCGGGTAAGTATGCGAACGGAGTGGGAATGAGCGATTCTCTGGGCGGAGGTTGGAAGAGTGTTGAGGGTTAGGGACGCATGTAAGACTGGATTGACGTAGGCGAGACTTGGATAATACGCATGCGAGAGCACACGTATACGTAGAGACGTTCTTGTGGGGTCCGGAGAGTCGACTTTGTTCCAAGTCGAACGGAGCGAGACACGGAGCCACTCAAATCTCCCCGCCGCCCTCGAGGGCCACTCGCTATTATAGGGGGAGTGTATTTCCTACCCACCCTCTCCACCGGTGCTCTCGTGTCCGGCTCTCCCGGTGCCCGCGTTGTTGCTTCACTCCCGAGAACGACATCCTCAACTTTTAATTAAGATGGAGTCCCGAGAGAAATTTTCGACCTGCAGCTCGCTTGCGTGCTCCGCCGCGTGCACCTTCGTTAAATTGATTACCTACTCAGGCGAGTCTAGATCCTCGGCCGGGACCTGGTAAGTCTTTCATTGTCCAGGGTGCGAAGCGAATATGTGGATTCAATTCTTACCTAATTACGTTGCCCGCCAGCGAGGAAGTGCGATCCCGCTTTCCTGGCCCCCTCACCACTTTTGGTGGTTCGCGCAGTGCAACCCTTGAAGCCAAGCAGTCCCCGAGTCTCGAGAGCGAAGCGTTCAGCAAGAAGAGAAGCGAACGGAATTGGACGAATTAGCAGGATTAAAACAGATTCGGTGACGCGCACGCATGCGATGACTTCGGCCGAGTTGCTCTTCGTTATTATTTCACGCGTCTCCTCAGTCTCAGTAATTCACTCAGCCTGGCCAGTTTCCAAGGTCGAGGTCACGTTCATGCAGGATGGAAACGCGGAATAATTGGATTAAAACATTCTACCCTTAAAGGCACAAAATAATGAGCACTTTTATACCAAATAGAGTGTGAGCTTTCACTTTTAACCGAGTCATATTAGGGAGTTTTTATATTCCTGCCGATAGTTTTTTTAATGTATGGAAATTGAGAGTGCTTGATAATATAAATGCTCTTGATTAAAACAAAACTAATTTCATTTAATGCTTTTGTCATTCATCCACGGAAAAAATATATAATTTTCACGACGATCATTCACGTAAACTTTCAAAGCATTATAAATATAACAAACATAAATTCTTTGCTAATTGAGGTATTGTGCTGAAAAAATAAGAATCTACGCGCATCGTATATATTCCTTGAATTTATATTAAGCTTTCATTACTTTTTTTGGAAACATATCTATCATGAACACCATCAATCATTTACTTAATTCCGAACGACTACTCGATATTTCTTTTGGTTCTTGACGTAGTCCGGGTGCTCTTAACACAGAATACCAAGAAACAATTAAATTTCAGGATGCCTCGCTACAATGTGGTTACGTAATATTTTTATGCATATTGATATGACTCCCCTTCTTCTCAACTAATTATTTATCTTAATATAACTGCCTGAAGAGGCTAGTATGGCCGAAAAGAGATCAAATATCTTCCTAAATGTCAGCCATTATTCATCGTCATAACGATCTGCCAAAGTGGTCAAAGTTACTGAAAAATAATAGAATTCAGCTGTAATTTCCACCCAGTTCTTAGTTGAATATCTGCGCCCCGAAAATTTGCCTGCAGTTAGGAGCATAATTTTGGGAAATTCCATCAACTGTATCAGTTCTCAACAGCACTCAATCTTCATTTCGTCTTTAATTTCTTCATTAATCAAGAAAATATTCTGATCACAAAATATTAAGCAATCAGTGCCGACAAAGATATTGTTCATTAACTAATATAATTTTTATGCTAGAGGATCAGAAGCTTGAAAAAACCGGGGATCGAAGTCTACCTCAATTTTTAATGAGCATGGAATGGAGGGACTGCACTAAAGCGAACGTGACATCGATGTTATCAAATGAAATTGCGCAGCAAAACTTATACTGTAACAGCCACTGGTAAATTCAATGGAGTTCTGAGTATAATGGTTGTAAATGTACTTCACAAACGTCGCAACTGTCGAAACCGTGTTGTATGGAAAGATGGATAAAGGCGTTTTGTAGCCTCCGAGAGACAGCTTTGAGTCTTCAGCGGTTTATAATGAAAAGAGGTAAAGAGTGTCACGCTACAATTTTTTCCCCTCGGATACCAGTTTGGGGGCGGGGACGAAAGGAGATGTCATGGACACGGAATGCGTATCGCTGCATCGCCAAGGTTGTCGGGGCCAACCCCTTTGGGGTTAAAGGCTCCCCAAAACACACGCGCACTCATACTCAGGGCTACCCCAATCGTAACACAAAGATGTGTGAGTGTAAACAGAGGGGAAAATAAAGATAGATGAAAATGAGCGCCTGTTGGGGGGGGGTTGAGGTTTTAGGAGGGAGTAGAAGTGCGACGCGGTCGAGAGAGGGCACTCTGGATTCAAAGAGATTGCAGATGATGACGAACAAACCTCCTCTCCTCTACAACGACTCCTTAGGAACTAACTACTCCTCCTCTCCCTTTTTCCCTCAAGAGCGAAGGGCGGAGTCCCTTGAAGCGCGGGGGCCACTCCTGCTCCCTCGGGGGTATCGCATGATGCTCCTTTCTCGCTACTCCCGCTCGTGTTCATCCCCTGTGGGCGAAGGGTCTGGTCGGGACGGCGTGGGAGGGATGAAGGAAGAGTGGATGAGCGCGAGGGGGAGAAGTAAGGAAAGAGCACCGGTGACGAGGGGGGGGGTGACGGCGTTACAGAAGAGCGCAGCGGAGAGAGGAGGGTGGACTCCGGAACTCTGGGCCGGTCGTCCACCTAAAAAGTCGTCGGAGACTCCGCGGCGACCGAAGCTCGTCCTTTGCAAAAACGACCGATGGGACCATCAACCGGCTTTAGCCCGTAAATTATTTTTTACCTCTCTCAGGACGAGACGAGAGGCAAAAATCAAGGATTTCCCATTTTTTCCCTGTGAATTGCACGCCTGATTAATGGTGATGTCGCGTAAAACCTACTAATCGACCGAATTAACTTTCTCCGAAAAAAACTGGGGTTTCTTCATATTTCGTCAGCAAAATAAGTAAATGGGCAACTAGCGTCATTTTTTCTCAGCTTATACGCATGCTTTCAGAGAAGAAAATCGCTGAAAATGTTGCAGTAATAAAATGAATAGTTTCGGAAAATTTTTGGAGATCGTATACTCGATACCCGTGTAAATTAACAGCATTTTTGCTGAAAAATGTCGTGAAGAAAAAAGTTCAGCATTGTATGAAAAACTTTAATCCTAAAGGAAGAAACCATCTAGTCATCCAACCACTAGTAATATTTTCCGTTGGGGATAATATGTTGAACTGGAACTTTGCTCTAAAATGAATCCATTGGACCTTGCATATTAAGTATTATTTCTGCTACTTAGTCTTAATTCATGCGGTATACATTCGTTATACTCGAATTATTACTTTCAGATTTCGCATTTGCGTGTGTGATAATTTTAATTAATCATGTTCCACCATTCACCATATCCACCAATTCCACCATATCACGCCTGAAATGTCTCTTTTTATTGAATGGAAATGTTCTTAACAAATGAATAACTCAAGATATAAATGTTGAAAATTGGCCAAATGAATCATTATCACTTTTTATGAAGTTGTTTTAGCACTTACGACTTTTTATGAAAAGTAAGGGAAAAAATATTCAGTACAAAATCCATTTTCAAGTATATTTGAAAGATAACTCCTAAAAAAATTGGCACTCTTGTCAATCAAAGGAAAATATTTATTTCGTTAGTTGACAAGAAAATTAATATTCATTTACAAGCCAAAAAAGTAAATATTGTAATTTATACATCATATCTTAAGGTAACTTTGTCATTGCCTACTGCAATTGAATCGACCTAGGATGCATTAGCTGTATGACGGAATGATAGGACGAGTATTCATAAATCTTTGCAAACACAGGTCTGAATTCAGGGTCAACTTTCATCATAAAGGGAGCACCGAGTTGAGTGAAGTGGGTGAAAGAGGATTGAATTCAGTACCGATTGTAAAAATTTTGTAAAAATCAAAGTTATTTGGTTTATGGGTGCTTGGTAATTTGAAATAATACATTACATTCGAATAAAAGCAACATTATATAATGGATGGAGGCCTCGAAGAGAAGGTAAAGTAGGAAAAATGAGTTTTGGTGGGGCTTCTACCACCCTAGATCCGCCACTGCCTGAACGTCGTTGTAAAATGAAACCCACGTGAAGGATTGCACGATTGTAATTATCCAACAGAAAGCAAGAGTATCAATGGGTTAGCCATCATTAGTAATGCTAATACAGTGGAACTGATAACATAATTAGGGAAACAGTATCGTTTTTTTATCACCTGAGGTATTATTTGGAAAATGAACGTGATATTTTCATGAAATGAACTTGGTATTGACTTTAATTATTAGTTATTACGCGATGTTGTCTATCACAAAAGAAGTATCACTCATAGGTGATTATGGAAAGAACATTGTATCGGCATTATCACATTTTTATATAAAAAAGAGATGTGCTGCTGACGCTTTTAATCGAAATCAGTGGGGGAAAGAGAACCCAAGCGTGGGAGCCTGGAATTCACGACCGACAAAGGGCCGGCAGGAAGGCTGGAAAAGTCAGCGGGGCGATAGTGAGAGGGACGGAGAGGGAAGATTCGACGTTAATTGGGGGATTGGAGGGAAAAAAGGATGAAGCGCGTCGGGACGAAATGAGCGATAACCGAATTCTTCTGCGGCAAATGGTGAACATATAAGTAAAAAAAATCGCGCGAGAACCCCATTAAACGCCATCATCCGTTGCACTTCGCGTCATCGTCTGAGGATTAAACGAATTAAAATCAATCCCGTCGCACTCGTTAAACCAAGTGCCGTTCAAGACTAATGGGAAGTGGAGTGTACAGGAAGAATGGACGGCATTCCTAACGAGATGAAGTTGACCAAGGGAAAAGGATTATATGCTGAGTTCGCCAGAGATTAAACAGTTTTGCGAAAAAGTTGCTTTAGGCAATATAAAAAAAGAAAGCTTCTTTACGATAAAGGAGGGATCAATCCTGTATGGGGTTACTGTTAGAGAGAAATAAAAAAAACTCAGAAATTAAAAGATTAACGAGAACAAAAAAAGAAGGCAAGTTGAATGGAAGTTAAAGTGAGTTTCATAAAGTTTAGTCGAGATAAAATGGGTGGATGAAGAGAGAGAATGGATATTGTGAGTACCTGCTATCATAAAGGGAGGGGGTGAGCAGGAAATTTGGAAATTAAAGAAGAGAAAGGGGATGGCATGGGGTAAACAGGAAGGGAAATTAAAAAAAAAAGATCAAATTACTACGATCGGAATGATGAGGAAAGAATTGAGTGTCGAGAAGGGAGGGTAAATTAGTTGAGCGAATCGAAAGGGTCCCCTCGAGAGAGAAATGAGGGCCGGAGAAGTAGAAAATAATAAGCTGAGAATATTAAGGGGAGGAAAGGCGTTTTTCGAGCAAAGAAGTCTTCTATTTTGGGACTGACTGTCAAAACCCGCTTCGTTTTCCCTCCCACGCCCGAGAGATCCCTTAGTGGCATAATTAGCGGTCGTCACTATATGAGGGACTAAACGACATTCCAAGAACCGGGCACAAATGCATGCCTATTGAAAGTAAGAGGCTCTTTTGATAATTTTTGGGTGATCGCTTGCTGTTCAAGTGACACATCGGCAAACGTTTTCGCTACGTTGCAGTTTAGTGAAAATTAACTCCTCTTCTTAGTCACAATAAATACTTCGTACTTCATCACAGCTGAAGGAAAGAAACGAAATGCACGAAATACTAAAATATACGGCCGAGTACAATGGTAGCAAGATCTTTTAAAAATTTAAACTGCACCCAGAAATGCGGGATTATTAAAATTTCAAGAAACTGTAACAGTAACTTTAACAGAGTCACCCGCTTTGCGTGCATTATAATGCAACCATTTCAGAGAGTAAAAATCAAAATTTCAGAGTGTAAGAGGACGTCTCGGTAGCTTAAGTGGTTAAAGCACTCAGCCGGATATCGAGGGATCCGGGTTCGAATCCCGGTCAAGGCGAATGATTTTTACTCTCTGAAATGGTTGCATTATAATGCGGGATAATTAGTTTCTCATGGGATCCTCCAGCGCTCTAGCGTCAACCATTTTTACATTATCTTTTTAACCTTTCGGCACGGCAACCCGCATGGTCCCAGGAAAAGGCAAGGCTCCATCATTAAAGTGTAACTGGACCATGGAGTCTTCTAGGTCTACCAAACTCACTCGCATATCAGATGGCAAAACTATTACAAAAAAATATTAACCATTATAAATCAGATACATATTTACTCTTTCCATATCAACTGAGTTTAAAAAAATATTAATGGTTACCAAACCATTAGGTCTGATGTGCTCAATCGTATTATTAAAACAATCTTTGACTGGATTTTTTCTGAAATATATGCATGCCAATAATTTATCGATAAATTAGTTTAAAGGAAACAGCATATGGTTTCTTCAGCCATTTCATATTCCATTTTTTTCACAAAATTGTGGATTGTTGTGTTATAAATAGATTATTCAATTCAAAACAAACTGAATATGGATCTCACTGAGGATCCCAAACGTTAACTATTATCATTCCAGTAACAAAAATTTATTTTTCATTCGAGTTATGTACCTATGTTGTGCATAATATTTAACGAAATAAAATACAAATTTAAACGTTGAGTACTTCTTAACGCTATTCAATGCGGGGGACACAAAACACTTCTTCTCAAATGATGCCCCTGTTGCAACCCCTCGAACACACAGAATACAAGTATAAAAATCACACTTCTCTTAGTTATTAGAGCAATAATTTTAACAGAGCTCAATGGTGGAGAGCTACCGCTGACTTATACAGAAAAGTGAATATTTATCCAGAAATTCTGAGTTATTAATGATAACATTTTTGATTCAACGCGATCTTTAAGAGCAATTGATATAAAGATATATTTACGTTAAAATATACGATGACTATTTGTCAAACATAGAACTTAACTGCTCCTCAGAATAAGACGATGTATTTGAAAAAAATATATCTCGAACAATTTCTTCCTTTACAAATTTATGCTCCAAACTCAGAATGGATTTCTACGATTCAAAAAGACAAATGTCAGCCATGCATAACAGAATAATAACTGGATGGTGTTCTCATAGTAACACACTTAAAAGGAAAGGAGTGAATGGCAGACTTTCCTAAGCGTTACTCATAGCTAAAAGACAAAAATTGTTTAAGGAGTCAGTAGCAATCAGTCTACCATCCTTGGAAAAATAAATCGGAAGTCCCTGAATGTCGGAGCCTAGCTGGAAGAAAGTTCGATACGTCAAAGTTCAGAAAACATCTTACATTATTTCCGTTCTTCTTTCCTTGTCCTCGAAGGCATCAATGGGATGCACCGCCCTCGCCGTTCATTGATTCGTCCATTAAGCTTTCGCCATCCCGCCCATCCTCATAAACCTTAAACCTCCCCGCAGGCTCTGATGGAGTCCATGAGCTTGGCACCAATTTCCGAACGACCGAGGAGCATTCAAAAGCTCTTGGAACTTCAAACGTGATAGATGAGTGAGAGAGCTAAATGATTTTGAAAACAAACTGCGACCATGGTCGTTTACCGAAAAAAATGATGCGAGGTTGGAGTGACTGAAATCGTTTCCCTTTGCCGTTGCATCGTGTACGTTTTATTCTATACTATTATATTAAAAACGTTCCCAACCAAACGACGTTTGGTGAACAATTTGCCTGAAAAAAAACTTTTTATTTATTGACAGTGAGTTCTGTTAACACCTCGAGGAATTTTTTACACACTCTGTCTGTTGTAAAGGTAGTGGCAGTTATGCTTTCTTTAAGCTCAAAACCTAACAGAAATATTTTCGTACCTCGTGCTACCCGCTGCACCACATATCATAAAAAAGTAAGCAAACTAATTTAGCAAAGAAATACAAAACAGATCCATTTTAATTTTGAAATGCACATAAACTATGAGAGCTGAGGGATATTTTACCCATTATTTTATCGCGAGTGGGGAGGTTTCCAAATAAGCAATTTTGTAAACAGACCTCGACTTAGAAAGGGAATAATGCGAGGTTTCACGACGGCACGGAGTGATCTGGTAACTTACGACACATTACTTCCAGCATCCTTGAGAGTTCGATCCTACCGCTCACTGCGGGAAACTTCTCCGCCGTCAGCCGTGTTGAATAACCCGGGTCGAATGACCTACGCAGGCAAGACTTGGATGGACTTGGATGGAAGAAAATGGATGACGATCTCATGGATAGCAGTGTTGTGAGAGCGGACGTAAGAGGGTTGAGGTGCGAAAGGCAAAGAGAAGATCGCCAAAAAGTGAAGGGGTGGGGGTGTCACCAACGTTCACAAATGTGATCAAAGGAATTCGTACTTATGATAAAGAAAGATGTAGATTTCAAAGAATCCATTGTAAAAAGTGCTGTTTACACCTGCGTTTTCTCTCACTCCGATTTTCGTAAGAAGATAGAAACCGATTTTTGAATCTCTTACAATGCTCTTGCATGATTTGTACCTCCTAATCTTCTCTTGTTCTTGATGTAGAGCGGAGCTGCATCATTAGCAAGTACCCGGATTGAGAGGTAGCGTAAAGAGAGAAACATTGAACGGCCACTTGTCAATGCCAACCAATTAATGTCAACGCCATATTTCCTATCAGTCTCTTTTTCCTCACTGCCTTTCCCTCTGCAAGTCACCACGCCAACCCAACTGATACAGTTGGTAGTCCTGTTTATTTAATTGTATGTAAAAATACAATTTCAAAAACACACAGAAATCGCAACTGTATAACATTTTTCCCAAAAAATTATTTTCTTACTTCCAGTATAGGTGACTGGATTAGAACGTTTCTTTGGGATAAAATATTAAATTATTTAATTATGTTATCTCCAGATTTAATGCATGTCAACAATACAAACTTTTAGAGTTTTACGGTAAACACAAAGGTGTCGTGTTTAAAGTACGGAATTTCCTGCCTGCTGGATTGAGGCCTCCACTGTCTTGGCTGAAAAACACATTTCGATGGGGGCAGAGGATTTTTCTGCTGTGATGAGATGTAGGGCTGGGGAACGGTTTGCAGGGAGAGTGGGAAAAAACGAGTTGGTCAACTCGACCCGGGGGAATCCTACCGGTAAGTTTTTGGTGAAACTTCGTGGGTATGTCTAAAGACGGAATCTGAACGTGACCACGGTGTGAATGCAGAATAAGCGTAGCCAGTGAAAGGCTCCTGATCCCCTACCTTCGTGCTCCCGTTAAAAGCAGGATTGGGGCTTACGAGCGGGTATGGAGGGAGCGTTAGTGGAGAGAACGTTAATGGCGGGAGGGCTTGAAAATTCGATAAAAGATCGACACGGAGAATGAATGTTATTTGCCCCACCTTGGAAGAAAACTCTGATGCAATGAGAACGCGCCGGAAAACTGAAGAAACGTACATTTCGCAGGATCCTTGTTATTTTCCACCAAAGGAATCAAAACGAAAATCGAAAATTAACTATTAAAAAAAGAAAATAGCCGATAAATTCTTACGAGAGAAAACAAGAGAATTCCTATTAGCAACAGAAGAAAGTGTATGAAAATTAAGAGAAGACTATTTTATCTTTCGCAAAAGGCGTTTTAGGGTTGACTTTGTATAACTGATTGATATAGCACTTCGTCATTGTACTTATAAAGATCATTGAACGGCATACGGTATATATATATATATATATATATATATATATATATATATAGTCATATCTATATCATAGGAGTCATATCTTATCTTCCGAAGAAGACGGAGCTCGAGTCCGTCGAAATTATCAAGATATTATTGTGAGTGTTCTTTTTATGTGTTCTCGTGCTGTGTGTTACTGTCTAAGTTATATATATATATATATATATATATATATATATATATATATATATATATATATATATATATGTACACAAAACTTAGACAGTAACACACAATATGAGAACACATAAAAGGAACACTCACACGTTATTTCTTGATAGTTTCGACGGACTCGACAATTTTGACAATCATCGCGCCTCATGTAATCCCTCTTCCCCGTCTGCGGGTCTTCCCATCCCAAAACATGCCTCCCACCACAACACCCCTTTCAACCAGTATTACAGTGTTTCCGGTCTAGCATCCCTTCCTCCATCCGATAACCATATAAAATTAAAAACGATGGAAATGGCATTTATATGGCTGTGCAAAGCCTATCAACATCCAGGCCTCCATGTCATGCACTAATTGTAGAGATTTGAAGTGGACAATTTCAGATTTGTTTCATGCAAGATAGTAGGATATTTTGTTTTTCAAGAATTTTTCTCGGGTTTCCCACCGGGTCAGGTTGATGAAATGCACCGACGTTTCGAAGGCTGACTCTGCCATCGCCTTTAAGTGACTTCACCCTGAAGACGATGGCAGAGTCAGCCTTCGAAACGTCGCGACTTAGCCTTCGAAACGTCAGGTTGATTAAGTGCACCGACGCGTCGGTGCACTTAATCAACCTGACCCGGTGGGACACCCGAGAAAAATTCTTGAATACCATACGCCGGGAAAACCTGAGATCCTTCGATATTTTGTTTGTCCGCATACATTGTATTATTCTTGGCCTGGGTTGTGACTTGTTGAGTCCTGATGATGACTTTGTAAGTTGACGCCTGCGGCGTAGATGTTGCAATGTCTGCGGATTGACTGTTTTTTTGCTGTGCCGCTTGGGAATTTTTTCTGCATCCTCCCTCTCATGCCTATCCCATCTCCGCTCCCCTCTGGCCTCCCACCCGTTCTCCCCTTCCCCCGCCCCCTTCTCTCTCTCTCCCACATACCTTTTACCAGTCAGTCCTTACTAATGTTCCGAGGAAGACGGAGCAAAATTCCAACATATATATAAATAAATAAATAAATATATATATATATATATATATATATATATATATATATATATATGATGCGGAAGTACTCACGAGAGCAATATAACTTTTGGACGGCACAATAGAACACAGAATAAAACAGATAACACGTAAAAGGACACTCACACTGTAGATGATTTAAGCTTTCGGCCTACTCCGAGGCCTTCTTCAGGTCAGACTGACCTGAAGAAGGCCTCGGAGTAGGCCGAAAGCTTAAATCATCTACAGTGTGAGTGTCCTTTTACGTGTTATCTGTTTTATTCTGTGTTCTATTGTGCCGTCCAAAAGTTATATATATATATATATATATATATATATATATATATATATATATATATATATATTGCACCGCAGTCCGTTATTATGATCATATTTTTGGAAGAAATAGTAGATTGACTGGATACACGCATAAGTATAGGTGATTGTTCTGAGAAGAATGAGAATTAGTTTCAGGTTGTCACTAAAAATGTCAATATTGATTAACCCATCCTTTTCCGCTCTCCTACGTAAATGTCATGGATTTATCAAGAATTTTGTACTTATTATTCTGGATTTATAAAATATTGCTCATAGTCTTTATTTTCAAGTTATTTATTGTACTTAATCAATACAGAAACCTCATATGTACACCTGTCAGCAAAATATGTGTTACGCAAGCTATGCTCACAAGACCAAATAAGGAAACCAGAAAAAGAAAAATAATAGCAGTGTCGTTATCTACCATTAATAGTGGTAAATACACACCTTTATAGTCATGAATGCAACTCAAACGATGCCATTCTCGAAGTTAATATGCGTCAAATGTATATACATTCCTTTCTAAGTGAAACTGTACAAATATCTTAAGGGGCCAGAGGGATGAGACGTGGTTGCGGGATTGGAAGAGAGTTTATAGGGAGGCGGGATGTATTTACTAGGAGAGGAAAGAGCAAAGGGAATGGAGGGAGGTAAAAATGGGTCGGAAAATATGGGACTTGACATCCACTCAGGCAGCAGTTTGTATGTGCGCGAAGACACTACCACTCGTCCGTTTGATAAACACATTTAGACTGTCTCCAACGCTACTCTGCTCTTACCCAAGGCTCCCCCAAGCCTTTTGCCCACAAAAGACAAACAAGACCACACATATACGTTAACAAACAATCGGCGACGCCTACGAGCACCGAACAACGCCACTTGACCGAACCATGGTGGATGACCCACACCACTAATTCTTTCCCTCACTTGCAGGCCGACCTCCCTCCCTCCACAACATTCAGCCCACTATACTTCGGGAGAGCATTACCATCCGCCTTTCTCCCTATTCCTCCTGTTTAGGTTTTTCCATTCCCGCCCGCCGCCTATCGCTCCCTTTTTGGCCTCCTTCCGAGAAGAAGCGTCGCACCACGTACACTTGTGTGTTTCTTATTTTTCTGCCGAGTCTCATGGAAAAGAAGTGTGGAAGGGAGCATGAGAGGATCTCGAAACTTCCCGTGGATCAACAAGAGCAAAGCTTCTCTATATCTCAGCCACCCTCAGTTGTGCAACGACCGTCTTCGCATCACTAAATGCTCCGGTAATTTTTTGTCCCTCGTGCGATGTTTTCTCATCGCATAGCTGAGAGTTCGTTGACCTCTGGTTACATTTGCTCAAACTCACTATTACTCAGTAAACGGATTCCTCAGATACTATTGAATATCTTCTGCACAAAAACTATGAGTGCCGAAGTTTTCTTTTCAATTTTGGGGAAAGATAAAATAAAAAATCTTCTGCCTTTAAATAACCTTTCGGTTAGCAAAACCTGGGGTCAGCACGGTTTAAAATTAAAAATCTATCATTTGTAAACATTTGGAGTAATAAGTAGTAGTGTATCTGTATAATATTTATTTAATAAACTCAAAACTACCGCAAATTCACAAAAGCTATGTGTCGGTCACGGTGGGCGATACCAAAAATATTTTATTTTCAATCTTTCATGGAGACAATAACTATTCGAAAGAGTATTATACGAGACATGTACCAAGAACATAATATTGATCATACAGCTAAAATATTCCGGATTTCAACGATCAATATCGATGATTATATATCAACCTTCTCTTCCTTGTTGACAGACTACCCATCCGATAGAATAGGATCTCCTAATTCGTACATTTCAATTCGTGGAACAACGTACGCGCTGTTCATTCTTACTCCTCTGAAGTACTTAGTGAATAGCTAACGGCTTTCCAAATGTTTCTCAATTACGGGGCTTAGAGACTGAATATTTTACACTTCTTCCCGAAAGGCATTTGTTATGTAGATGGCGACGGACTAGTGACCCATATCGCGCCGGAGACATAACAGAAGTAGCGGAACCTACTGCTTTCCTCCCTCTCCCCGCTTCACGTCACACACCAGGAGTCATTTGTTGATAGAACCGTTCTAAATTTTTTTCTCACTATGCGAAGATCTTCCACTCAGAATGTGGGAAATGTAAACGAATGTTGCATAGCTAGCTATTTAGAAGAACTGAACATAACAAATACTTACGACTAGAACCCTAAAACAAGAAATCACAAATGGAAATGGTAAAAACTTCCTTACTCAGTATAATACGTAAATATTGTTGAAAATTAAACATTGGAAAGTTGACGATTCTTTCCTCAAACCGATAAGAATTATCAAGATTTAATTCGGGTTCAAAGCAATACTATGCAAAGGTAGCATTAACATACCAATTTGTGGCATAGTCCTAACAATCATACACCATATGCCTTTATCTAGAATGGAAAACATATTGATTTAAATTTTCAACTTAAAAACAACTAATATTTTTCAAATTTCTAAATATATTCTCAGCCAATTATGAACGACAATGTTGAAAGAGAAGGCTGTGGACGACACAAAAACAGATCACTACCACTGAAGGGGTACAGAGTCCCCCAACAAACGCTCAAATGCATGGCCTAAAAGGAGGGCTCCACCGTGATCGATCAACCACCGACACGCACTCGATACCCATACTCCGTACTGAATGCCGGTTCGGCCGCTCTAAACAAACCCACGCCACCCGCACTGATCCATCTCCACCCGTCCCTCGCATACCCCCTCTGGATGGCGCTCTCCTTCTCTCTGAAACCACTCCATTGCCCCAATTTGACCTCTCCCTCCCTCCTTCTCTCTCTATCTTTCTCTCTCTCACATACAAACCACCTCCCCTCCCTTCCAGCGCCTAGATATGCTCTCGCTTCCCTTCCCTCTTCATTCCCCTTCCCATACCCGAATCCCAATCTCATTCCCTTAACCGACTTCTCTTCTCCCTCGTGCCCATCAGAGAGCTTCACCCAGCCCCCGGTGTTCTCCTCGTCTCCTCCCACGTACGTAACACGTCCTAGACACGCGAATATCCATCCCCGAACAATCCTGGTCAGACCAACCCCACTCCGCCGCGGTGAACCCCTTCGTTTCCCTACTACCCCCTCCCCTACCTCCCTCCTGGGATGCATAGACCCGATCGCGATAAATGAATTTTTTCCACTCTTCCTTCTTCGTTTTGCTCTCCGAAATACACAAGCTGTTTCCATTCTCGCTCAGAAAAAAGGTGGCGGCAGCGGCTTCGTATCCTTGCGATTTTGTTCGCTTTGGTCTCTTGATTTCTCTCTCCTTCCGCTCCATACAAATCCCCATCTCATTCCCTCTTCCACTGCACCCGCTTACGCGCTTCGACCGCCCCCGACATCCCCTTTTCTTCCAAGAGACTCCCATCCCCACCTCCTCAAAGTGTTTTCGATCTCGAGAAAGTGATGCATCTCATTCCTCCTTTCTTTATCTCTTTCACACACACACTTTCTGCCTCCTTTTCGCGATACTGATACCTCTCTCTTCCTCTTCACCATTAAGGTAAACCCTTACCTTCCCCTTCCTCCTACCGAACTTCAATCCCAATTCTCGTTATTGTCTTTAGATCCTCCTTATTCCTTCCCACATCTTGTTTTATTCCCTATCCGTTAAATTTGTCCAAAAACTGCTGCTTTCATTTGCTAGACGAAAAACCATTCCATTCCTCCCTCCGCTCGTGCCTTTCATACACATGAGACGGTGAGATCATGACCTAAGGTTTGTCGATAGCTTAGGGCGCTCGAAAACTTCCGTATTACTCGCTCTGATTAAATGAGAAAGGCTGTGGCAAACTCCAGTGTGCTTTCGTAAATAGGAGAATATGCTGATCACTATAAAGTATCAGTTGATCCGATTATTTAGACTATGGTTAATGCTAACCAGAAGGCTGCGGTTTTAATTTATTCTTTAACTTTAGGCGCTGTGTAGCCATGCAACTGATTTAAAGCTACATTTTCCCTACTAAATGATGCCCATATACCATCCTCACCTTGGGATAAAATTATGAAAAACTACTCAAATTACATTTGACATCAAAAACAAATACTTGCAATTCTACATACCCCACCGTATGCGGCAGTTAAAAGCGAAGGAAAATTCAAATGATATTAAGAATTTTGGGAACATGGAGTACAGCCTGTAAGTAATTTCTTTTGGGCATTGGCAAAGAGACAAAACCCAAAAAAAGAATGAGCGTTTAAAGCAGATATTTTGGTAGCAAAGGTTAATGCGGTTACTAATTACATACGTAAAAAGGAGCTATTAAACGAATCAAAAATTAATTGTGCTCAAACAAGCGTCTTCGAGAGGCACTTTAGAATGGAGCAGGGCACTATGATATTCTGTCCGTTTAGCAGAATACGTCAATGATTCCAAAATATAGTTTAAAAAGATTATGTAGGTATTTGGTTTCAAGTAGCCTTTGGGTTTTTTGTTAAGTGAACGCAGAAGCCATATTTTATGCTGTAACATATTCAAATTATTACTAATTTCACTTAACGTTGAGACGCGATGCCGCAATATAATTATGTTAAGCCGCTCGAAAACCTCACGGAGTCGCGTAGCGCTTCATTGCTATTACGGCTCATTTTATTTAAAAACAAACAATCCCTTAATCCCAAACAGTGCTATATCAAACCACAAGAGGCGGATTTTCCGGGATTTAATCACGTTTATCCAACCCCATCCCAATACATCTTGGACTACCTTCCGTATCGCGTTCATTCACCTCTTCCACTCCGAACTCCAAAGCCCGCAGTGGGATTGTAAAAAAGGATGCTCTCGAGTCTTCCTTTCCCTCCACAAAACTTTCCCCATCTTTTCTCTCTTTTGATGTTCAGGGCGCTCCATCCGGGTCGCTCTCAGATTTTTCGGCCTTCATTCCCCCGAGGCCCCAAAACTTCCTCCGGCACAATTACTTTCCGTGCCGTGGCTGCGCAAGGAGGACCGAGATGGTTTGGTTTTCCTCAGAAACAATGTTACATACTCATCGCGGAGGCAGAGAAATATAAAAGGGAGCTTACGCATCTGGGATCGATGCCCTGGTGGACAAGGGTGAGGGGAGGAACTTCATCATGAAACTGGGGAAGAGTGTGGGTGAGAGGCAGAGAAAAGGGCGTGACGGGCGAAGCCCTTATTTCTCGACATTCATCCCCACTTCCGCTTAATTCTCCCTATGTATCTGGGAGAGTAAGCCGAAATGGTTATTAATTATTTAGCGGCGGGTGCCCTTGCTCCAAAATGCAGAAAGCATTTTGCAATTCGCCTCAAGTATTTAAGCTCCACGCCGGTGGACGGCGCACGGATGTTTCATGTCGGGGAGAAAAAGAACGAAGAGAAAACATACGTACGTGAGCGATATACATCACATCTAAAACCCGATATTTCATGTCATTTTGGTTTGTTTACCAACTTCCTACCATTTTTAAATCATTAAAAGACTTTTTTTTTAGATCCGAAAGATGCAATAATGAATCATAATTAATTGAAATCAATTCAAGCCAGTACACATGAGAAATAGCAATTTGGGAAATAGTGAATTCCTAGAGGTGTCTTTTCTATTAATTATAACCCAATTCTGGGTCTGAATAAAATTAATCACTTCAAGATATACCTATTTCAAATGTTAACAATATCTTGAATATTTCACTTCGAACAATGCCATTTTTAACAGTTTTTAATATTTGTAAAATACATAAAAGTGACAATGAGAGCAAAAGTAAATTGAGATGCCAACTCAAAAGTGGACAGCGAAATGTAAACATAGGTTTATTTAGCACGAATAAAAAAAGAGAAATTCGGAGGATGAACACGTTTGTACAGGGTTGATGTGACCTCCCACCCGGCAATCCACCTTTTCCATTTCAAATGTTCATGGATAAACCTACTTTCGGCCAAATAAAGGTTTATTGCTCCTCTTTTATTGGCATTCTTCCCATCGAAAAAGCCGTGGCGTCATTTCTGGCCGCGGTTTTATGGATTCTCTGTGACTACATCGCTTTCGTCCAAGGGGGCGCGCCTCCTCGAAAATGACACGAATAATATTGCCTTCGATAGAGGGCGTATAACTGGCGGACGCCTTTCGCCTCTCCCCCATTCACTCCCTTCCGTCCTCCATAGCCCTTCCCTTTTTCCCTCCCCTTCAATCGCCCTTCCTTATCGCTGTCTCGCCGCCAGCGTTATTGCGTCTCTGCCTCTTACATCCGGCGATTTACATCCGACACTCCCTCCGCCCTCACTGTTTTCCTATCACGCGCTCGATTCCCAGCCCACGGTTTTTTTCCATCCCATCCCTTTGCGAGAAATCCATTACTTCCGCTTTGCCTCTTTTGCCTCCACCGTCACACCATCGATCGCCAATTCCATCAGGTCACTTCTTCCATCCTCCCGACTCGAAAAGCTTCCACTATCCCGTCTGTCCGTTCACTGCCCACTCCCTCCACCCCCTTCCCTCAAACCTCGCCTCCTCCTTCCACTCACGATTCTCGATCTCCCCCATCTTCCTCCCACCATCTCCTCCTCCTCTCCACCAAATATTTCCTCAGCCGAAGTCTTACTTGTCCATCGTTTCCGAACATTACTTCCCCCTTACCCCTTCATTCTTCATTAAACTAACTTCTCCAGGACCGGAGAGTCTTTACGCCCTCTCTCTTCTCGGCTCTATCTCGCTCCCTGTTCATCCCTCTAGAAACTTTCTCTCCCTCACACGTTCCTCTGAAAACTTGACTTCGCCTCCCGCCCTCTTCGTCCTTTCCGCACGTGATCGCTTTTCATTCGTGCATTTCTCTAACTTCCCTCCCTCTTCTCTCTCACCGTCGATCTCCCCTCCAAATTCCTTCCCGAGTTCTTCCATCGCTCGAGTCCATTCTCGTTACCATTAATTTCCGCCCGTGTCACTCGTGGGTGATTTTTTTTTCTTACATCAGGGGGTTCCTCTATAGAAATGATGTCCTCTCCTTTGGGGAAGCGGGAATTCTCATGCCTCTGTCCACGACCGGAGCTGAATGCAAAAAATGGTATTTTTCTCCGTTCGTAGATTCTATTTAATTAAAAAAATATCCAAAGGAACAAAGCGCTACTCCCTTTGCGAAAATGTACGCTTTTTACTTGACCTGTCGCTGTTCGCAACGCTAGCGATGCTACAAATTTTTTTCTAGCCGTATGTAAGGTTTCATGTTTAATTACCTCGTAATACTTCAGGGCTTTGATTATGCCGATGAATTAGGTTTAATATCACCATAAGCTTGAAATAATTTTTTTTCGTTCTTGCAAGAAAAATGAAGCTAATAATGATCTCATGTAATCTTTGAAATACTCGTATTAAATAAATGGTTATATGTAGGCTTCTCTAGACTGGTGGCATGGTTGCTACACTAAAAAGATTTAGGTCACCGTCTTCGATGGTCTATACTTTTTGATCAAGCTGTAAAAAATTAACTTCAACTTTGCCCTTCCACAATAATCACATCGAGCTTAATTTAAATGTGGTTGTAACCGATTAATTACAAATCGTTTAAGAATTTAGTGAATCCGAGAACACAATTCAGGTTCTTTAATTGCTAAAATCAATTCGTTGGAATGCATGAAAAATCAAAAAAAATAATTGTAAGAGCATTTAGTTGACAGTTAGAGCATATTAGAATAGCATCCTCAATGTGAGTCTAAAGTAAATACTTATAATTCTAATATTAATAAATGGCAAGCCAATGTGACATGCCATGCCAATATGCTAGCTTCGTTATGGACAAAGGGACCATTTTGAGGGTCAAAGGCAATCGCAATGGTGAAGAAAATCCTACCAGAACTATTGTTAAGGATGAAACAGATGGACTGGATGAGTGAGCCAGAATGAAAAACGAAAGCTGAGTCAAAAAAAGAAGAATGTAATGGAGAGGTGAGGAGTGAAAAAATAGAAGAATGTAATGGAGAAGTGAGGAGTCAATCAAAGCTTCCAAACGTAACATGAGAGCGGAGTAATGTCCACCAGAGCGGGGGTATTCGATAAAACGTCAATGTAATGACAGCAACACCATGGGGGGGGGCGAAAGAATTGATAACAGCTTTGCTTCAATAGAAATTGAGCTTTTGTCTCTATCAAAGGACCCACCGACTCTTTCAGCCTTTAGAAAAAAATTCCTTTCGTTCTTTTAGTGACCATGTTGAAAGAATTCCATTTAAATCAACCATGAAAAAGATCTCATCTCAGTGTGTACGGAAAATTCATTGTTGAAAGATAGCAATCATTCGGAGAGCCAGGAAAGAATTAATTTTTCTCAATTTGAATAACAACTAAATACAAGTCTAATTGTAATGACTGGAAAATACGAAAGGTATTTGAGGACGCTAAGAGACTTCATTGTATATTGTTATCTTCCTTTGCGAATTGAAAATTTACACAAAATATTAATTAAAAATCTAGAAAGCAATTTAAATATATATATAAGAGGAAAAGAAATTGCGACGTTTACGAGAAGACGTTTTATTAAACTACCTTTCGTAGCTGACATAGGTTTAAGGGAAAGCACGGTAATGAGTTATTTATGAGACGATATATATATATATATATATATATATATATATATATATATATATATATATATATATATTATATATATACACACAAACGAAAGATCCCTAGTCTTGGTGCAACTACACAGATGGATAAGTATATATAATGAATCATGCTCTGTTAGGACAAAGTAATTGGAATGGATAACTAATATATCCAAAGGGTAGATTATAAAAAGAAATTGATTTTGAAAATAAAATATTGGAGACTCCTGTACTAGATACCAAGAGCTTATATCAATTAACACAACATCGATTAAAAGAAAAGTAGGGAACAGGATTGACATTGAGTTGAAATAACCAATTTTTCCAGGAAAAATGGTGACGAGGTTACAAACATATTGCAGAATATTTATTAGAAATATATGCAGGGTTTGTTTAAAGAAAATTCAATGATTGAAATTAGGAGATTGGGTATTTTGGATATTACCTTCATATCGATATAATTATAGCAAAATATTTTACGACATGAATTCTTAAGTTTTTTTTTAATTTGTCGATCCAATTCACGTATTTGGCTAAATAACTGATGTATACTACAAATGCTGATAAGCCCCTAAAGTAATACAGTAATTAATTTAATTACATTACATTAATTATAGTAATTAAAGGCTTCCTTATAAGCGTTTTTGTTTTAAATACTATTTTTTATTATTACTTCCTGCAATATTATAAAGTGTACCAATCGTCTTGCACTCACATTAGCGCGCCTGGCAGACTAGAAAGATGGATCAAGAAATGAAAGTATTTAAAATTACATAGACAAATTGTAATTTAGGAGCTAAGACTATATGAAATATTTATAAAACAAATGTAATTAGAAACCCTTTTTAAAATATAATTCAAAATGTTAAATAACATTTTTGCAGGATTTACCGCTTTACTGTTACCAAATAAATCTAATATGAAACAATTTTCTAATCGTTTTCGTCAGAAGTGATCGGAGAAAGGAATTATTACCCGCAACCTGTCATTATTGGATCCGATAATAGCTCCGTCATCCAATTACTCGAACAAATTCATCGTAGATTTAATGCGCACATGCCCTCTAGAATCCAATAAAAACACTTTTTCTCCAACTGCTTCGTAGAACTCCTTGCCCACTCCCCCACACCCTCGGTTCTCCCTCATCTCGGAAGAAAATATCTTCTTCTTCCTGCTCCATCCTTCTTCGATTCATGATCGCTCCTGCTTATAAATGCCCACGCATAAGTCGCACCTCCGAAGCTCATCTATCATATCGCAGCTCCCAATTCCAACATCCGTCGGACCCCGGGACAGGACCGCCTCTGCGTAACATTTGGCAATTTAACACAAAGAGATTACCGATCGTCGAGACGTGACGCCTGTATACCCACGTCGCCGGTGTGACGTCACTGATGACTGATCGCTTAGTGAATAACGATTTCGGTAAAAAAATATGGTGTTCCGCCAATCCAGTAACTACGCAATTCTTCAACGTACACTGGCAAATTGTGGGAACACATAGTCGACGCCAGATGATTCCACATCCGATGTGGACGTATTGGGAAAATGGTGTAACTTCGAAATAATTGTTATCACTGGAGGTAGTAAACAACTGAGGCAATTTTCCACACTATGGACTGATGGATAACTGGAGGGACACAACGAAATTCATTCCGGGCTTCAAGGATTAAGTTCCCAAAAGACATCCAGGGTGCAGCACATTAAGTGCCCTCCATATTGTGACCATTTAGGAGTTGTCGAGGAAACTCCCGTGTGTGCTTTGATCTGCCAAAGTCTCTCTGAACGCCCACACCGCTTTTAGTCAGAATTACCAATGCGTAACGGGAATTATGTCGACCAACTCTATCCACTAAGTGCATTCCGAACATGCAGTACTATTCACTACAAAGAGTTTCCACCACGCGCTTGACCCTCTCCCTCAAAATTAACTCATTATTCCGCGTGGGCAAAAACATTTCACCCTATTATTCCCCGTTGGAAACTGCGAGCACATCAGCGGAAATTACCCTTAAAAAATGAATCCGACATTGAGACGGAGTGGGCATTCAAAGAAAACATGCGGAAAAAATGCAAATATTTCTATGATATCGCAATGTTCGACGCAGTGCGCGCGTGGAGACAAATATTTTGTAAAAAAAAACCTCAGCATTACTAAAATTTAAACGCATGAGCTGCGTTGATATCTACTGGCTATCTTTCCATAAAAAAAATGTCAGCATCGTTCTACACAAGAAAACTGCGTAGAGAAGTCGAAGGTCGTGCCAAGGTCGGAGAGGAAGAAAAGGAAGCCACGAAATGGCGAGGCGACTCCTCCCCTCACGGCATCGCACTCCGCCTCTTCCGCCGACTCCCTCGCTCGCCGGCCTTCCTCCCGTCCACACATGTTCCCCCGCCCGAAAAGGGAGGCACACCTCTTTCACTTGTACTCCCGCTCTTCCCGGACCGGCCCCCGATATGATCCCGATCCCTCCCTTTCATTCTTTTCACCTCGCCTGCCAAATCATGAATTTCGAAATGGCATCCTTCGTCTTGTGGGCCGAGTTTAATTAAAAACTTTCTACGGATTCCTTCACCAGACGCTGGATTTAGTTGACTTCTTGAACTGAATATTCAGAGGAAACTTGCATCCGAAATCCCACACCCAGGTCAGCAAATAATAATTACGGTTGGATGCAAAGTTTTCTTTTGCATATTTTTTCACCAAGGAAACATAAATTTTGTCCCTTGGTCCAAATTTAGTCTCGGGAAAAAATGGAAACCCATTGTGAAAAATACTCAACCGTTCCCTTTCTCTTTGCACCAACCGCAAGTCTAGAATTCATCCCAGTCTAACTAATCTATTTTTTTTGCTACTTCAGTAAAGAATTCAAAAGTACATATTGTGTCGCTCATTTGAATTTACACCTACATGGTTACAATTAAAATTTTCCTGCGGTATGGCTTGGAGACCTTTTGAGTAACACTGCGAAATGTGACGGATTATTAACGTAGGAGGGCAAGATTTCATTAAATTTCCTAGATTTCACCACTCGTGTCTCCATCATTGAGAAAGCTGTACTATGAGGTGAGAAATATGTCTGCAAATTATTTTTGAAGGAGAAAGAAGAGCGACGCCATTACTTGGCACTGAAAGAATAAGTGCTCATCTCCCGCACTCATTCCCTCTTACGTCGCAGGATTCCATTTGCCATAAAATTCAGACGAAATTGCATTTCCTAACGAATAAACCCAAGGAACAATTTAAATGAGAAACTAAGAATTTTAACTCCTTCTTTATTGATCAGATGTGTCCAATATTAAATTATCTAACCCAACCTTGTAATTTTATTTTCAAAAGTTCACACTTTTTTTAATTCAAGGGATCGGAAGGGTTTTGAAAATCTTGAACTCTTGGTCTCTATAGTAGACAAATTAAACTAAGTTTAGGTGATTCTCCAAATCTGACAAATATGGAAGAGATGGTTTATTCCCATGATTTTTAAGAAACATTTTTTTTTCAAGAAAAAATATAGAAACCTTTTTTGCAAATATAACATGGTATAAGGGCACATGAAAATGCTTTGATTGAAATTTATCCCACAAAGGGATAGTGTGCCCAATGTTAGTTGTCCTAATGTTGTGCTAATATTAGTGCGAGTTTGTCATTCAATTCAAATTGTACACTTAGAAATTGAATTTGTTTACAACGTTACAGAAGTGAGATCATAGAAATGGAGTTTATTTAAACTAAACATTTTTAATAGCCCCTCGGGCTCTACTCGTACTTAAATTTTAAGATATGTGAGTTCGACGAATTTTCTTTAACTTCTCCCACCAAGAATGGATAATATTCATTTAGTGATAATGCAACGAAAATAATTAATGATTGATTCTGATTGTGGTAGGATTGTCAAAAGCTAACCAAAATTGTCGAAGAATGTACTGCTCGTTGCAGAACATGGACGATTTTAACAAAATGTAAATCTGTTTATCAGAACGCAAATAGCGTTTACTTTTGATTGCCAGTCCCTTAATGCATCAAGTTTCCTTTTTCACTGAAAGCCCTTGTTTCTCGACAGATTCCAACATTCTAAACCAACCACCGTTTTGAGAAATATTACGTTCATAAATTTAAATGGAGAACAAGACTGCATTTTGATCTGAAAAAAAACCATTTAACCCACCGAAATCAGAACTCTTCAGACCAAAATAAAAAGGAAATGAGTTTTCGTCAAAATTTATATGAATCCGCCTTGGTGAGTGAAAATAATTAAATTTTCTACCTACTGCTCGATCTCTACGCCTCTCTTAGGTTACGCCTCGAGAAAAACTTTCCATTTCGTTGTTCGCTGACTCAGGGAAGGCGTCCCAACCCGACGATTCACTTTGATAACGTTCCCGTCGCGATCCAACATAGCCCAATCCGTTGTGAAACGGCAACAGAGAGACAAAAAGAAAGAAGGAGAGGGAAAGGCTCGGGAGTGGAAGAAAGATGGGGAAGACCTTATGAACAAAATAAAGAACTCCACGGGAAATGTCAGAGCGAGGGCAGCGGGATAGAGGGAGGGGCAGAAGGGGTGATAAGGAGAATCATGGGGACGGAGATGTAGGGCTGAGGAGCGAGGGAAGAAAATGAAATAGGCGGCGGCGGGGAATGAGACGGTTTGAGGAAGAGGGGAGGAACGCCGTCTTGAATCTTAAGGCAATCTTGGAATCAGTCCCCTGGATCAAGGCCAAGAGCTATAAGGGTTCGCGCGCGCGGTGTAGCCCTGGGGCGGAAAGGTATCGCGCGAACTGTCGTGGGGGAAGCGGGAGAGGGCGGGAAGGAGGGGGTGGAAGTGGAGGAGGGGGGACAGAGAGGTGCGACGCGGGAATCCTGGGAGGGAAAAAAGGAGGTAAAAAGAGGAGATGACAGGGGAGGTCGCGGAGGTGACACTCAGCCCCAATGCACCTCGGGAGGGTGATGGCAGCTCTCCCGCCGCGAGAACAGCTCACGAAGAAATCCCACCGTCGCCGCTTTTTCCACAAACCTTCCGTGCCACCCCGTGCTCTATCCGAACCCCATTACCTTAAATGCGAGCCTCTGTCTGATTACTCACACTTTGGTGTCAACTACTCAGTGAACGTTGCTCACCGTCCTTGTCAAAATATTACAGCCATTACTTTTTGGTTTTCCCCCACCATGCTTCTCCTTTGAGAAAGGAGGAAAATCGAAAAGTTTTCTTTCGACGAAGAAGCTTTCCTTTACGATGATCATTTTCCCGTAATATATATTTGACATACAAATCCCGGCAGCATTTATGATTTTGACCTACCTCTTTACTCTAACGGAATGGTGAGTGTGTAAATACAATTCTACCTACTTGAGTAGTATACTAGTATTAATACCGAGTTAAATCAATAATAAGAATATAAACGTAGATATAGCAAATATAGTAGATAATTTTTTTCTCTGATAATATTGAACTAATCTCCTTTTAAGATACCTACGTGAATACTGAATATTGTAATAAATTCACAGTTATCAACCCGAAGCTTAGTTTGATTGGTGAAGTCAGAGCTTCACTTAGTGCTAAGCCCAACGGTGCGTGAAATCCACTAATCAGGGTAGAGGGGTCAGTTCCTTTTCCTGTGCTATCTACGGTGTCCCAGGAGTATTTGGTTCCCGAAGAAACCATACACTTTGGGTCAAGCGGAGGGTACCCAGAGGCGTCCCTGGGAATCAAACCCGGACCATCCGACCATTCGCCTAGAACGTTGATGAGACGAAGCCACTGGATTATCACGTCCCTCACTATTTTATCAACATTAATAATGAACATATTAATAATATTACTTGCTATTTGATCTCTGACCGTTAGTAAGATTCAGGAAATAGTTTTCTTAAGTTCCTTGAGATTTCATCAACCGTTAAATGTTTTCTTTTTTTTATTTCACAAGCATTTCTATTCTGACCCCAATATGTTTTACCACTACCTTAAAAAGCACCACAGATTACATTTGGTTCTTCTGTCTATAGTGAAGAAGTCACGATACACGCCTTCATTCGCGACCTCTCCTTCACTCAAAATTTCCCCACGGTGTTAAATGCAATACACGTGTGATATGAGTGCGCAGCACGGACACAAAGCGAGAACATCATTGTTTCTTTATCTTATTACCTACATATGGTCTAAAGTCTGATAAAAATCTCACATTTTCCTCATTCACCATTCAACCCAAATGCGCTCCCACGTTTGAGGGGCCAGGGGCAACCGCTTCTTAACTCTCGCCTCCGAAGACCGACCGCGCTATCGCAGTCATCGCCCGGGTTTCTGAATAATTAAGTGGCGAAGGAAGAGGAGTCGTCTCCCAGAAGCAACGAGAGTGGGCGACGGGTGGCGTACGGGAGGGGAGGGTGGGATGGTTCGGGGAAAGGCAGTCAGGGGGAGGGAGGGGGCTCAGTCGAGCAACTAACTTCCCTTCTCCTCTAATGGCGGGTGGCGTGGCCTTGCGCCGATAGAGCGGGGATGTTTGTGCACTACGCCCCCGGTTTGAGAGGGGGGATCCATGAGAATTGTGCTCAACGAGAGCGGGCGCGAGTCTCCAGCACATAACGGGGATTCAGCTCTCGTCCGACGCGTTTCAATGGCGAAGAGGTCCGACCCTTTTCATAACCGAGGATAAAGGCCCCGCATCATTTTTCCCTGACGAAAACTCGACTTTCTTTGGCGAGGACGAGGCAAAGAGAGCCGCTTACGTGGCGTACAAAGTGCTTATTAGATAATACTATCGTTTTGGTATGGAGTAGTTCAACATCAATGCGCGAAGTTAGATCTCTTGTTTTTTGAACAGTGATCAAAGCATTAGCCGTCCTAAGATTTTTGAAATATTTATCTCTATTACTTTCTCACGAAATTTAAGAATTAAGCCATTGGAAGAGCAATTGTAAACAAATTAAGGAAACCAGGGAGAATAAATTTAGATATTCATAAATCGGCAATGATTTAAATATTTATAGCATTAAAAAACTTAGTACCTTACTTAAATCGAGTCCTACCATATTATTTCATTAAAAATATAACCACGTACCTGTACACATAAATAGAATCATATTACATAGTAACAGAGGGATAATGAGATCGATTTTTCGAACTCCTTTCGGAAAGAATACGTAAAATCCAATACAAAAAACTGAGACCGGAAGACCCGAACTGTCGACCTAATTTATGCCCACATAGGTTCACTTTAACATATACCAGTTTTTCATAAATCTCAGAGATTTCGGATTGGTTTCCTTAACAATTCCGAAAATGTCGAAGGCAGTTTTTTTTTAAACTCTGAATCACACGCAAATGCTCAATATCGCGACATCCACCACTCTTAGGTTTCTCTGCTTCTTTCTATTATTACGTCTTACTGGATACTAGTCTACGCGATTGAGGAGAGACAAGCACTGTAGATGATTAATTCGCCATGCGTGAGTTTGGACTGGAATCGCGTATTCAGATCGTTCATCACCCACATTCCACGTATGCGACGAGCAACTGCGGAATAAAGCTCGCCGGAAGCCGATGCGATGAAACTGATGCCGCATTCCCCCCTACACTTCCCCCTCTAAACCTTTTCCCTCCCCCCAAACCCCCCACTCATGCGAAATCGGACAGAAATGTATTCGAATCGGGGCCCTGCAGACCATTCCTTCCCTACCAAACTTAGATTTTCACCCAGATTTCCACCCTTCTGAGAGTCTGCTGCCACCGGAACTACACTCCATTAGAGAAGATCCATTCCCGAGTGACTCCATTTAGACGGTTCTGCTCCTTTAAATGAACGATAAAACGTTTTGCGGAAGCGAACGAGACCATATTTCCATACCCTGTCTCCTGATGAGGAATGTGGTGAGAGAGTAAAATCGTCAATGTAAGTGTGGAGAAGCTACCTTTTATATTATGAGCGAGCCACCCGCACGGCGAAAAATCATTTTACAATTTGATTGCGGAGTGACCACTGTCAAGAATATGATATGAATCCAATATGAATGAACAATCCACGATATGAAGAAGAGGCGAGCATGCTGGTAGAGAGCGGATTTTCAGGAAGAAGGAAGAAATCAGAAAATGAGCTCCCCTGGACGACAAGTACCCAGCACATGCCAACGTCCAATCCGATAGACGAAATGTTCTCCTACTGCTCTACACACTTCTCCTAGACAAGAAAGGGGACATTACTAAGAATCGGGGAACGCTTATATTTGACCCTTGGTCCTTGAACTATGAAACCTACATACCGCGCCAATTCGATCCCCTTATTTTCTGTTATCCAGGAATGGGAAACAAGCACCTAAGATCTTCCTCACCATTTCCAATGGAATTCCAATCACTTGCCCTCGTGATTGTACGATTGGAACTCTAGCTACACAGAGGAAGGCCAGAATAAAAATTTAATTGGTGGGTATCATAGGTAGAATTTTGGGTATTGATTATTGAGATTTTGGTTAGTCAAACTATCAATTATGAAGAATAAACATTTATAAAAGAGAATATTTTATTTTTATATTTGCCCAAATCAAGTCGCGAAAATAGTAATGTAACATAATAATTCTACTTGAGTGTTTCAAAATTTGCTCCTAGTTCCCGTCTCTCAATTTATGTTTTCGGTTGCTCTCACTTCATTATTGGCCTGTTCACAACTGCTGGTCACCACGCTCCCATTAAATGTAATATTAAACATTTATTAATTGGTTATACGAGTACAATACTGATAATACGAAAAGAAATTTATGTCCAATACAGTGAAAATGAGCACTTTCCATACTCTTATTTCTGACTTTTAAAATGAGGTATTTCATACATTTAATTTCGGAAGCATTAATCCAGTAAACGGGATGGAAGGATGGGAAAGAGACTGCCCACATGAGCATCACCTTCTTTCCCACTTGCCCAATTCCCCATTGCATCCCGAGAAAATCTTAGCTGGGAGGAGGTAGAAATTGCGTAGTATTAGCTTCTCTCCGTTTCGTCTGGCCACACTTTCAAGCCGTCGAAAAATGTGAAAACCAGTGAGCACACTCGCTTTATTCCACTCTTCCGACGATTTGGTATTCTTTGAAGTGACTCGGGACTAGTGAGGACGGAAAGCGTCGTAGAAAGAAATGAATGGTTAAGCTTTCTATGTCTTCACATAGAAAGCTTTCACGTAAATGAACGAAATTCCGGCAATTCAATTTAAAGAAACCATCTCGAATCAAGGAAAATATCGATCGCTCACGAATCTGAGGCGATACAAGTAACTAAATTCAACCTGAGCTGACGTCGCTGCTATGTAATCTAATTCATCGCCAGTTGTCTTTCCGGCTTCCGGCGAAAGATTTTGTGCCAAAAATGAAAAGAAAAAACTTCATGTGTCATAAATTCGGTGAAGGACTTGGGCGAAAAGATATTGCTGTTTTTTTTAAGCGTGGTAAAAAAGAAGGGGATGGCAGATATTCAAACACCTCGAGGAAGGTGGACGTATTTCGTTCAGAGCTTCCGCCTACTGTTTGGTCTAAGTTTTGATAAACTCTGGAAACCCTTTTGCGGTCCGGAGCGGCCAGTTGGCCTCATACATGAAACTTAGCAATTCCAGGGCAACAGCTGCACCGGCGGCGCGGCGGTCTGCTGAATGGCAGACATTCCTCCCCGCGACATATTGACTTTCAACAGTTTCATTTACAAAATTCAGAATTTAAAAGAGAAAACGGGGAGGGTGAGTCGTGAACATCAGTGCCGTGACGAAGAGGAAGCAAAAACATAAATATCTATCTTTTCAATTAGGGGTATTTTTTCACGTACTCTTTTATAATTTGGTGGAAAAACACATGGAGTTCAGCTTAAAGAAAATCTAGAGCATTAATATCTATGATTCATATATTCCACAATTCTGAGAATTTTTGTTGGGAACGAGAGGAAAAAATAGGTATTTGGGATGAAATAAAGGGAGTTAGAAAACATAACATCCTAAATAATGAGTTTTTGTTGAATGCATGGGGTTTCAGGATTTTTTTCCATGTCAATTATGGGTGATGAGTATAGTAATATGCAGATCCAGGCTCTGTCAAAAACCTACCCGAAGTTAGTAGACAAATTCAGTTCTTTGAATTAGTAATGCCTTACGTTCCTACGTAACTATGCAGAGTGATTGAAAAAATATCTCAATTGTTGTTCACGACTAATTTGTCATAATAAACCCTGTATATTTCCTAAAATATAAAATAATGACTATTAAATATTCTCCTGATAAAATTGTAAATGAGTAAAATGGCAACCGTATTCCTTTAAATTCACTTGCAATCATCGCAAATGTCTTTAGTATCAATAAAATTTCACAAAAAAATACCATACAAATGCAGGCACTCGGATTTACATGAGTCCTTGCATTTTTCAAAATATTTTTAAAAATCAGAGAAAGTTACCCTAAATGAGCTAAGGATGTTTTAAATATTCTTCTATGCCTTCATAAATTACCATAAAATTTAGGAAATATTAGCTTTGCGTAAACGGCATATTCAGGAACTGGTAAGTTAAATATTTACTCCGGAGATCGCTACCTCGTTCCGAGAAGCTGTACCATTTGTGTACTTGATACCACCCTGTCAATAGCAGAGTATATTGCTCCGCATTTGAAATTTTCGGAAGAGTAATCATCACCATGAGTAATTGAGGAAACACTGCCATTAATCTTCTCCTTGAAACGTTCTTCTATTGTAGCGGTTTCCCAGATTGAGGATACTTTCAGGTTCAAACCTCGAAAATTTGCAATTCTTGTTTGTTGGTAAAGGAAGTTATGGAACTCCTAACGCTTGAAAATCCCCCACCACAGAGTGGGGTTGTAGGCGGTGGGTGGGAGAGCAGAGAGGGGGTGGAGTCGGAGGGAGAGAGAGGGTGGGAGAGAGTTGGATGAAGGATCGGATGTGCGCTTGTTTGGGGCGGAGGGAAGCATTCCCGAGGGATCAATATAAAGCCCCTAAAAGAGATGTCGTGTCGAAACAAGGGACAACAGCGGGGTTATTCATATTGCCGACCTCGTCGATGATGAAACGAACTATGGTTTTTATATGAGTCATTAGACATTCAATTCGTTCGGCGGGAATAAGTCCTCAGCTATCCAACTTACAACGCTTCCAAACTGCATTTCATTTCATGTTCAGCAGCTTTTCATATATTCACGAAAGAACATTCTATAGAGGGTGGAAAGTCATTATTAGAGTACAATTTTTCGTCCCCATTTAGCTTTCTACGACACAAGTTATAATGAAACCAATCCGAAAAGATGCGAACCGCGTCGGTGACAGATTTTGACAGTTGTATCAGTCGGTGTGATTCTCCATTGTACTATCTGCCAGTAATTTAAACCCGGTCACAAGTAATCATAATTAGATCGTTATTGCAACACCATGCAAACCAAGACAGACGAAGAAAACAAAGAGTAAATTCTGCTGTTTTCAAGAGTAAAATAAATAAATGATTAAGTTTTAGGTAAAGGTAAGGTAAAATAGGATATAAGGTAAAATTCAATATAATATTTTATCCCATAATGGAAACAAACTAGAAATTTTAGGGCCAAGAATAAACTTTCGGATAATTGTTTCGTTTTGCTGAAAGCAAATATTTTACGGCTGTAATGCAAAAAGAATTAATTGATACATTGGGAAAATAAAAGAGCAATATTCCTACGAAGTCAACTTCTTTAAACAGCTAAGGGAGACGTATAGATATTATTTCTCATCCTATTCAAGCAATTGAAAATTGACTATTTATCAATTTAGTTCCTCCTCTTTGAGGAAAGAAAAGTGGGAGATTAGATAATCCAGCCACCAGGAAGCATCGCCACCGGTATTTCAACTGTACAGCTAACAAAGACGCTCCAAGAAATAGTGATATAAGAGCAAAATATCTAATCATGTATTAGAAATGTTTATCATGATTATTATACTTTATTCGAAGACTATTATTATATTCCAAACAACCTATTTTCATGGAAACAGTTAATCATAGGTTTTAGATTACAAATAAAGTTAGGGTTCTCCTTATAGCGAAACTTCGCGACGTTAGTGAAGAAATAAATTAATCCAATGCTCAAGTGATGTGTACGGAAGATGTCACTGGTTAAGGAAAATCAGGAGTATTTAAATCTAGCTAAAGTTAGCAATTGTCATGCACACTTAGAGAGTGAAATGACATTGACTTCTATTTATTTAAAAAACTCAGCTTGTATTGCGTAAAGCCGTTTAAGGTTAAAAGTATTATAATTTTGAGTTAGATTGCATTATAATTTGATAAAAAAAATTTCGTTCACCTTTACTTACTTTTAGTGAGCCACCTTAAATATTTTTAGTTAAACCTTTACCCTGCTGTGGACGCACTTATGATATAATACCTAATGAAATAAGCCACAGTTGACGTCACTATTTATACCCTTTAAAATTCGAAATCGTTCTCCGCCGCAATTAGAAGTTTATTATGCATTGGAAATCTGTGTTAAAACACCCAGTCCATAAAAGCAAAATCTAACATAAATATATATTTCTTTTCAAAGTGTTAAGAATGACAACCAGCATTACACAAATTAATAAGCGAATGAGCATTAAGTGAATTGCAGCCATAACTCACTTTTAATTGCCCTCTTTGATTAGGCTACCAAGAAACAGGGATCTAAGAATTACACTCTCATGAATATTAATGATTGAACTTTAAAAGCCAAATTACAGATTTCATGGAAACAGTTCACTAAGGATTGATTTTGCCATCCTTGCTTTCCTGGCTAATTTATTTTTAGCTCCCTTTCCTTCATCTCCCGGTTAACAAGGATCTAAAATCATTAAAAGTACCTCCTTGAAATGAAATGCATTTCTTCAATTGTGTTTGCACGAGGTTTACACAATTATCTATTTCATATCAAAACAATAAAACTGATTTTAAACTTCTTCTAGGCAACTACTTATATGCAAATCAGTATTTAATGCGGATTACACTTTTTCATAATAAAAACGAGAAAGGAAATCAAAAAACTGACAAGACTGATGGGAAGTAGAGGATGAGTACATAATATGTTTAAGACAAATATAATAAATTAAATATTTTATTGCTGTCAAAAGAATCGGTGTCATTGAATGTCTTGAGATATAGTAATTCGTAGAATAACCATCCCCTTCATGCCAGTTAAATAAACTGAAATACGAATTATCTGGAGAGTTAAGAGGTCCCACTTAATGCTTTTCCCTTTCTTTCAACTTTCACCTTCAACAAGGATATAAATTGTTCGATGGTATTTAGTATTTCCCTTCAAGAAAATTATTTCATTTAAAAACATGAATGCTTACAAAATGCCCTTTTACTACGGTAAAATAGTGAGGGTAGGTAACGCGATTTTGATAGGAATAAGGCACAAGCACTCACTCATATGGAAACTAGTCCAACATAACACCAATAATGATTCTCAGAGTAAATTACTAACAATTTTACCTAACCAGCTAAAACGCTCCAGTTCGAACAACTAGAAAATTCCCTTAATGTCATTTTTGAGATTAATGACAGCCACTCCATTATCACAGAAGTCACACTCCATCATCACAATTGGATTGACATCCAAAAGAGGATCACAAATATTTTTTTTGCACAAGTAGTACTTTTGATTATCACCCTGATATTCCAGGAATCTTAATTTTGATTAAGGAACACTTAACACTTAAGTCAAGACGAAAAGTGAGGAAATCGTTCGACGCTTACCTTTCGGATTCCCTGATTGTTGGCGCCGCGTTGGCGCCCCCTCCGCTGCCGCTCGTGGACGAGGGCGGCGTCTTGAGGCTCTTGAAGGCTTTTAACCACTTGGACCGCATGCTGCCAGTGGATGTGGAGGACATCTTCCGCTCGCGACCAGAACCGTCAGCCGCACCTCCTCCGCTACTCTCCACTTTTGAAGCAAAGAGCTCCTTCTGCGGGAGAAAAGAAGGGAGAGAGGGAAGAATTCAATCAGTCTGAGAAGAAAATCATTGAAAGAAGATGGAAATGGGTTTATGTTTACAGGAAAATCCTTCAAAGTTTTGGTAGCTATTCCATGGCGAAAGACATTATATTTCGTATATTGAATTCCATTAACAGCTACCTTTAGCGTTGCAATATGGAATTAAGCTACAGTGCTCCAGTGACTATATCAATGCAAGATGATGTGGTGACGGAATTGACAGACACTCTTTATTGTACATCATCTACACAAGGGGCAGACCCCGTGAATACACAATTGGGTACTGATTCACCTTTTTTCCGAGTGTTCTAGTTCTTCTCCGTTCGGATAATAAAATATTTAAACCAGTTTTGAGCCAGCATTAATTTTCGCAAAACCTAACTTGCCACAGAAACAAACACACCCACGCAAATACTTGTGTGTATGTATATATATATATATATATATATGTATGAATGTGTATATACGAGTGTATACATGTGTATATATATACAAACACACAGAGTCAATCATCCATTTCCAATTGTTTCAAGCGAGATGTGATATAACAGTTCTGCTATATTTCGAGTGATAACACCAAAACCCATTGATTCAATACAAGAGTGACAATTGCAAAACATTTTCTCTCAGCTGTCGAGACTGCCTATGATCTATGAGCTTTATTACCAAAAGAAAACAGTAACTATTTTGTTAAATCATATAATAAAGGAAGACCATCATCACAGTATTTTCACGAATGCTCACCATTCTCACTAATTTCAAAAATACCTCACCTGAAATATTAGTTCACCCTAAAATACTAGTTCGAGAGATTTAATTAAGTGCGAATAATAAACAACTGCTGAATTCACTGCTAAATTACAAGAACAAACATTGTATTCTATTGATGAAACGAAAGGTTCTGCATAGTATAATTACGTACGATTTCAAGCCACATAGGTTATGCAACAAATTATGCCTCGGAGGGCCGACGGAATAATTCCATTGAAAATGGCCATTAATAAATGAAATAGGGAACTGTGTTCAATTGGTAAATGTGTCTCTTAAGTGGTATTAGTTTTCCTGATATTATACTCTTTTTTTGCCTAGTAATACGTTGGAATTATGAAAAAAAAACTTAAAAGCTGGTGTCAAGTTTTCTATTGCATTCAGCTCTCTGGCGTTCTTCAATGCACTCTTCCTGATTAATTTAGGCCTAATCCAGTTTAAATCTGATTAACACAGCTTAGGAGGAGCATAGTAAGTTAACCCTGATAAACGTCTGACTCATATGATGTCTGAGTATAATGCGACAATTTTTGGAAATAAACATTCAAAATGAAAAAAATCTTCGATTTCATTTGCAATGACCTTAATACGATACTTAAACGTAACAAATTCCTCAATCAATTGAAAAATATTCAGTAGAGTATAGGTAAACCACTTGCTGAAGATAACGCTCAAGCACTTCAGAAAGCTTTAAGTAGATTGATTCATTCATAGCAGTTTATCACAAGAAAATAATGTTCCGCGACTGCCTTCCCCCTTGCAGGCGTGAAGCGATGTAAATAATGTCACGTCGCTCACCGGAAAGGCTGTTACAGTCGCATGTCGTATTTCATGCTCCAAACTTAAAACAGCTTTATAGTACATGGATCCAACTGGTATCCTTTACAAGGGTGGCCCATATCCTTGTGGTCGATACATTACTCGTGCCTTTATTAATGGGAGTAGCGAGAGGATTTAATAACAAGGCCTTGCGTTAAGTTATTAAGCTGGGTGAAGCAAGAAGCGTGTACACACGGACGTCATTCATGTTTCCAAATAATAATAATTGCATCAGTTTTTCAAATTTTTCTTTGAATTATCCACATATATATGTGTATACACACACATGGACTTGGACATGGAATTATATACACACACATGGGCATGAATTTGTTTACATTTTTCTTGCTATCCATCAACAGTTTTTTCTTCATGCTGAATTCTGAAGTCGCATTAAAATTTTATCCATGATACACTTTTCTTCAAAAAGGGGTGTTTTTGGGCTTAAGTATAAGAAATATGTTCCCTAAAATAACTCTTAATGAGGAAGTTCTTTATACTTTTCTGGACAGGAAATGGCGCGTAAGTATTCACACATACATTTACGTATTAGCACATGCAATATTTATTTTGTGAAAACAAACATTGAGCCAGGCAGATTGGAGTTCAGACGGTATTCCAACAAAAAGAAACTCTTATCATGATCGTAGGGATCAGCCAGGCAAGAAAATTTCGTAAACACCAATATTTAACATGAAAACCACGAAGTTTACAGGTATGAGAAATATGCATGATTTAAACGAAAGTGACACAAGCGATCGAATTAAACAGTGATGATATATAACATTCAGAAAGAATGAATCACTTGAATGTTTTAAAGAATGTCAGGGAGCAAGAAAAATCAATTCTCTTTGACTAGAACCAGAATAGATACATCTACGTGCTTCTACATCGTACACGGTTTATCGCTGCCTCGTAGGCGCCACTAAAGATAAACCGGAGAAATCCACTCGGAGTAAACGTGTTCCCTTTTACTGCGACTCTGTGGCTCTCACAAGCCCGCATTCCCTCGCGACCGGTCGCTTCCTTTCCCACTCTCCACCCCGTACCCCTGTCACTCTTTTTCTATATCCTTCCTTCGTCCCTTCTCTCACCCTCGGCTCAATCTTGTCTTTCCACGCACGGCGTAAAGCATTTTTCCGGCTCCAAATGAGTTGGACCCTCGATTGAATTTAATAGACCGCAGGGTGGGACGTGACTGACTTTTTCAATTGGTGTGGGTATAAAATAAGGAATAGGTAGTATTGACTCCCCAACCTCGGAAAAAACCATGCCTAGTAAAAGGATGGGCAAAGTGGTAGCTTAAGGGAAAATTTCGACTCGGAAGCTCGGTTGACTGCATTTGATTGCAGTTCGGCGCTAAAACAAAAAAAACCATCCCTAAGAGAAAATTAAATCTTTTTAAAAGTTTATTTAAATAGTTACAATAATACATTATTAAATACTATTGTAATAAATACTATATTACTAGTAATTAAATACTATTATAATATTGTTAAATACATTATTTAAATAGATAGGCTTTTAAAAGCGGATTTAAGGCAATAAACTGAGGCATGTAAGCTCGAGTATTGCTGGCTCTCCCAAATGAACAGGAAGGACATTATTTACACCATGTTTAAACGGCGTATGTTATTATAACGGCTGGTTATGTATAATAGAGGGAAATTATCGTACATCCAAATCTTCGGATGTCATATTACTACTTTGTCTGCTAAAGGGATCATAACGTACTAATAGTTTCTTCAAATTACTCCAGCTATATTAATTAAAAAAACTTTTGCACCTCAAATTTACTGTTAGATATGGGGATGCCCGGTGACTTGAATTAACTTGGAATAAAATAGAAGGAACTTCGACACTTACAGATTTCAAAGGCACTACAATGAATTTTGGGGTAAAAATTCCTTTAAGACATATTTTGTCAGTGTAAAAATAAAATACTTCCAATGTGAAAGACCCAAGATATAAACATCTATATTAAATTATATATATATATATATATATATATATATATATATATATATATATATATATATATATATATATATTGATATTACGTGTGAGTGTTCCTTTTATGTGTTCTCATGTTGTGTGTTGCTGTCTAAGTTTTTTATTCAACACTTCCGTGTTACTCGGAAGAAATCATATATATGATTTTTTTGGAGTTACAAAATGTTGATTTGATTGTTGTGTCCATCTGAAAACCTACCTTAAGCGGTAGATTACCTAATAATAAATATAAGGTAATCTACCCGTGAAGGTAGGTTTTTGGATGGACACAACTATCACATAATTAACTTGCGACTCCAAACGAAACACAATCGAGCAACCTACTCTACATCAGGTCCATATATATATATATATATATATATATATATATATATATATATATATATTATATTCTCTAATCAAATGTACCCCTGAAAGAGGCAATACATTCGAATATTATTAAACAAGATATTAATATAGAATCGTGAGCAATGGTTTTATTTTGATAAAGTGTGAACTTGATTTTTATTTTTTCTATATCTATATTTATATATTGCCCCGAAGAAGGCACAAATGCGTGTGGCTAAAAATGAGTCAGATAAAAAAATAGCCATATGATTTTTACACGTTGATATTCTCACATTTTAGAAAATTTCTATTTATAAATGCGTCTGCTCAGAGCTGTTATCCGATTTCAGAGACCCATAAAAGACAGCGTCGCCTTTGAAGTGGTAAGATATGAGCAAATTTTGAAATCAGAAATGATGGCATTAATCTATGGGGTACATCCATGAAGAGCGAAAATCCTTTCCACAATTTGGGAATATTGAAAAATTTTCGTTCTAAACCAGAGTTCTCGGGGATTTACGAAGAATAAAAGCACGCGATTCTACGCCCACGAAACAGCCATTAATTCCCCATCACTTGTCAGGTCGACGTTTTTGCTCCAAAGTCTCACCCAGTGGCTCTGAGGAGAGATTATTGCAAGTACTACCCCCACCTCCCTTCCCTCCAACCACCGTTCCTCTACCGCAAGGATGGGGACGAGCAAAATACAACGAAAAAAAGTTGAATTAGAGTAGGGTTGAGATGGACGGAATGTCTGGAGCTTGGAATTGAGGGGAACGGGAGGGCCTGACAGATGTGAAAGAAAAAGAGGCGAGAAAGAATATTGATAAAATCCGAAAAATATTTCGCGCGAGTGACCTCTCTCCGGGTCAACACCGACCTCAACTCCCTCTGGGTAGCGAAAATAAATCAACGAACAGATTCAATGGTGAAACGGAAGGGGTCGTAGAAAAATAGGATTGTGGGAAGGAGATGAAGCGAGAGAAAAATAAATACCTTCGCTGGTGAAAAATTAAAGAGAAACGATAAAGAAATTTTGATTTATAAGGTAAGTGGAGGGGATGACCGGTCCTATTGAAAATCGTAATCTTCACGGGTTTGGAAAACATAACCATTTGGAAACAGCAGACCTTTATTACCAGCAAAAAGCTAATTCTTAAATTACAGGAGGCAATAAAATTAGCTGACCGGTGGAATCAGAAGGGCTACATGGAAATGACAATCCGCTGTGAGCGCATTGAACAGCTTTCTATTTGCCCACCTAGACAGATTATTCTGAGCGCTTTTCCGACGTCACTCTTTAAAGTAGATTACAGAAAATGAGGGTAAGGGGTGTTTTGCTGCGTGAACAAGTTTTTGAGTCAAGATATATCACATAGTCGTAACTTCAACAATTGCTATTAACTATAAACCTAGGTTTCGAAATATTTTCAAGTTTAATTAGGGTAGAAAGCTAACCCCACTCACAGGAATTCCAATTCGGGCGATCCTATACATAGCCGCACTTTTCAATCTATGCGGTTCTATTTTCTGGATTCGAGGATCCTTCTACTCAGAGCTACAAGTTAGTTTACAAGTAATTGTAATTTGCATATATAGTCTGTTGGTCAATAAAAATTATTATTTATTGTTACTTACCTACTAGTGTACGAATTTGAACGTTTCACGTCACATGTAAGACTGAACTTTGAGGAGTTGTGAGGTAAACTTTAGCTTTGATCAACGGACCTCTTCCGTATCTTACTGGGAAACAACCATTACAATAAGACGATTTGGCTCTCTACCCTAAATTCGTGATTTTCACACTCCATGTAGCTTAGTCAGAGGCGAGCTCTTAAATTAAATTATGAGAAGTCACATATACTGTTAAATGTACATGCATATGGAAGGTGAAAGCTATATTTGATAACACTCGCTCTCATATTTATTTTATCCTCCACCCGACAGGTCACGACGGTGCATTGGCTGTATAGTATACAGCCCTGTACTGTTGGTGTCTGTACTTTTATACGATATCTGCCCGGGAAGGATCCAGCCATGCAATATTTTGAGAAAAATAGCCTACCTAGAACAATGAGGCCTTAGTCCCTTTCGAAGCACTCCCCTTGGGACCTCACACACTTATCTCAGCATCTGTTCCACTTTTCGAAACAGCCGGCAAAATACTTATTCGGAATGGTCATCAGCTGCCTCGTCGCATTTTCCTTTATCTCATTAACGTCAAGAATTTCGTGCTGCAATCGTAGGGAACTTGCTCCAAGCCGCAAACGATGAACCAGGTTTTCTAAAAAAAGTCATCGCTGTGTGAGTCATGGGTCTACGGCTATAACCCTGAAACAAGTCCAGACTTCCCAACAGTCATTTGACGATATTTACATGAAAGTGCTACGAGACAGCTGATCAACATTCCGAAAAACGAACTGGCTGATTGTTTTGATAAGTGGAAGAGACGGCGGAATAAATGGGAGTACTTTGAAGGGGGCTAAGCTTTCATTGTTCTAGGTAGGTTATTTTTCTCAAGATATTTCATTGCTGGATAGTTTCCTAACATACCTCGCATAAATATATGTAGCCACCAATATCCTACGCAACAGTATTATGGAATAGCAAATGTTCCGTATATTATACACGATGTCTATACTTATCAAGGTGTTCGACATACTTTTACAATGTAATATAGTTCGGAGGGGTTGAAAAAATTTTAGATGAGATTTGATCAGCAGGAACCCGACAGGAAATTTCAATTATCAAAAACTGGTAAACTGGTTCACATCAATTATCTTTGGAGCGATGGTAACGGAGATCCCCTTAGGCCGTTCACGCAACTCAATCCTGTTACCGCCGACGGATAGGCTAGAATACTGGTGTTGCGGTTTAGTTTCAAAACGGCGGAAAAGCTCACCCCGTCCGATAAAAGGCAGGACGATGAAGAGAATGAGAATCATGAAAGTGATGGGGAACGGGAGGCCTTGGAGGAGGAGATGCGGTGAGGAAAATAGATAGAGGGAAGGGAAAAAGCCGAGTAGGATGCATGAGGACGTCCAGGATTCGGGAATGAATTAACGGGTGGCGACAGACAGGCACGCAGCCAAAGGGGCGAGGGTGAGGTTAGACGTCTGGACCACATCGTCTCTCTTGACATTCCGTGCTACGGCCTTATTCAAAATTAATTGCTAAATGGAAGACCAGAACCAAAGATAAAGGACGTGGAAATAATGAGAAAGCAGTATTTTTAATTCGGTCACTTAAAAAAAGAGTAATTATTCCGAACCCAATTAATATTCCATTTTTATTTCCACTCTGTTCAAGAACTTCACAGAACACTCTTGACTACCTCCCCTGTTGAAGTTGTAGATAATGGTTCAATAGGTGATGATGAGGCTCATTCGTAATAATTCATACGGCAAGCAAAATATAATATTATTTTGTAAATGAATGGTGTTGAAGTATTTTCTGTCGCCGATAGCAGTTTCAGGAAAATATTAGATGCCAGCAAAAGCAAACGCACAACTGAGGCGTTCAGAGTCATTAACAGGGATCAGCTGGTCATCAGCCTAATGCTGAATTCTTATTAGTTTATCAAGCTCATTGTTTTTCCAGAGGTATCTCAAAATGAACAACCATAACAAAGTTGGGAGTTGACGATCACAATTATTAACCCCGGGAGAAACGAAAACTGCACAAAGAATCTTCACAAGAAAATTAATAAAAAGAATAAACTTAAACAATGAGAATATGATTGGTTTGTCAGTTATCACTTGAGGATTCATTAAAAATAATTGTACACCTTCAAACTCGAGCGAAATAATTACATAGGGAGCAAAATAAAACAAAATCAATAATAAATTCGCCCTGATGGCGTACCTACAGTAATATTTACGGTTGACAATATAAGACTGATGTCGCTCTTGAAGACCCATTTCTTAGACCATCTGAGCATTTTAATCTCTAAGACCATTCTGACCTATTTTTTAGGCGAACAGTATTCCATTCCGTACCTTAAGACAGCATAACCCCAGAGGAAGGATATTCTCGAAAACAAAATTTTAATGATAAGTCGTAAGGAGTGTAACCTTTTGACAAAAAAAGCCATTTCCTAGCCTAAAATGCGACCAGTTATTTTTCAAACCAATACAGCCTGAAGATATATTGCAAATAAAGAGTCTATACAGCACTTGGAAAATTTTTCATTCGCTTGAATGACTGCAAATTACGATATTAGTGAATCCGTCGCAATTCCTCAAAATTCAGCAGATACTCCTCCTTTCGAGCAAGATTTTCGAAACACTGTAGAGACAACACCACATTTTGGGCCAAGGTTCCGCACTAACTTCAGGTTCGAAATCTTTGTACCTGAATATTCCCAACAGAATCTAGATAAAAGCATCACTCAAAGATATGGGTTATCTTGGAAACAACCCGGATATCACAAACTCTATAAAATCTTAACTCTTTCAATTTTCCCAATCACCACTAGTAACGAAATTTGCACTAAAATGTATTAAAATATGAATGACGTTTAATAAAACGGCTATTATTTGGCTATAAGGGGATAATTGCAGCAACTCAGAGTAAAATGAAATAAATAGCCATATTTTAACATTAAATCACATCAATAGATTCCTTCTCAAAATTATTTGTCAAAATTATGCCGGCATCTTTCCTGGAGACTGAGGATTCCAAGTACAATTCAGATAGATAGAAGTAGAGTAATACAATGTTGCACAGAAAAAGGGAGAACAGCACTATTGTAATACTGAATTAATTTTAATACAAATAAAACCATAGTATTTGGAGGAATAATTTAAATACTCTTCCCAATGGAGTTCATTTCATATCATCTTTTGCCTGTGAATATTTTTCTAACATTATTACGGACCATTTGCTACAAGGCACTATGCAGACTTAAAAATATACTTGCCATCAAGTTTACTGATAATAATTAAGATAATCAAATAATAAAACTGGTTTTTAAACCTACTCTGTACTGATCAATTCAACTTAAACGCAATTGTGTAAACAATAGCACTTCATATAACTCACCGGAAAATTACAGACAAATAAACAGTCGAGGAGTTAAAAAAATAAATACAGTTGAACCTCTGAAAGCGGATGGATTACTAAAACATTTGTGGAAACGCGTTGCCATTTAGTGAGGATGAAAAGAAAAATTATTCCTAATTCTGAGGGTCGTAATACTTGACAGACGGAGATTATTGAGTGAATTTCACGCAGAAAATTTCATGAAACGGGAGAAAGAAAGAGGAGAACTGTGCAAGTGTATTAGGACAAAAGTAGACGGGATGAAAGATGACCGAGAGTCGTGAATCCACTCGGCACTGAGGGGGTAGGGAGGAGGAGGGGAGCGCCGGGAGACAATGAGGGTTGAAAGCGTAATGACAGTGTGTGGGAATGCGGCGGGGAAGTGCGGGGGGAGAGGGGGATGCAGAGGGAGGGGTTATGAGCGGGCATCGATGAGAGCGTGGGGCTGCGAGGAACGGTCTCCCAGGGTCCGGGAAATTTCCGAAAAGTACTATTATCGGTCCACTTCCTTTTCTTTATACCTCCGAGAGGAAGATAAAGTGGGCGAATCGGAGATGAAGAATGTACGGGGGAAAAGAGAATGGGGTGGGTAACTTTTTCCACGTAGGGGGGCCTTATATACCGTTAGGAAGAGTTGCAATCGAAAGGCTGAAAAGAAGAGGGAGAGAGAAATGGTGAGTGAGTGAAGGGTGCGGAAAATGAAAGTCGAGATACCTAAGGGAAGAGGAAACGTACCACAGGAGGTGGCGCGCAAGCTTAAGGAATTGAGTTGAGAGAAAATTGGCGCAGTTTTCGCCGCGATTTGGAAAAAAAGAAGAGCAGGAACAAATGAGAGAAGAGAGGAGGGGACTAAGAAGGTATAAAAAGAAATATGGGGTAGATAGGTTTACCGGGGTCGCCAATCTACGTTTACTAAAAAATACTATTGGCCTTTAGAGTGGTAAACGTGATAATTGAATTTGTAACAAATATTAGACTTAAGTCTGAAAACAGAAAACCCGTATAGAGGCGCCTTCGTACCAAAATGCACCTGTATTGATCCAAAAAAGTGGACTGCTGATTACGAAAACCACTAAGCAATACCTAGTCGATCGGAATACAGGAATATTGATGTAAATCTGAATGGCTTAAGGATCGTGATTCGCTAGTAGCATTAAATAAATTATTTCGAGATGTGGTAGGAAACATCCATGAAAATAGAGAGAAAGAAATAAAGAAGGGATTGTTAATATTATGTTGCTTATGTACGAGCCTCGTATCAGCCTTTCAGTCGCAAATTCTACGCATAAAGAGGAATCTTTGAAGCTATCCACAGGATATCGTTCTTATTGTATTATCAATGCTCGAGTTGCGGGAGCAGAGTAAGTATGATGATCGTATGATTCCATTGGTAAGTTAATAATAAGTTAATTTTAATGTTCAGTTTTCGATTAAACAGAGGTTTCCATCGCAGGTTATCAGGCGATTATGTGATCCCTTGTCCTTTACTCACCTGACGCTTTCACTAACCTGACAGAATTCTTCCGACATTTGCATAATTTTCACAACACTTTTTTCTAAGATGGATTCAAAATACCCGATCATGTTTGATGTGGGGTCCAAAACCACGAAATATAGCTTGTCAACTTTACTTATTCTATCGCTGTATTTTCCAACGATTAGTTTAGCAAATGCTTCATTAAACTGTATGATTGATCACACTTCACTGTGAATCACCAACATTTATCTATTTAAGAGATTATTGTAACCATATTTAAGTATATATGACAACCACCAAGTAATCACGTGACTAAAAAGGACAAGAATGGAATTGTGGAAGCAACTACAGGTAATAAGGATAAAATCCCAGACGCATTAAGGAATAGGGACAAAAGAAGGAAGAATATAGGAATAAATTTCCAAACACAAGAACTGAAAAAATTTTAAACTGCATGATTTATATTCATATCTACTTATACTAGTAAATAGGTAGCTAACTTAATTATTCTGTTCAAGTGCTATTTTATATGGGGTAATACCTATACATTCAAGCACATGCGTGGCTAATAGTTGTGCATGCATGGCTGTTGGCCTACCACCCCCCGCAATATGCTCTCCCGGTGGCTATTGAAGTAGATGTAGATGATCTCAGCAAAATAACAGACCTGCGAATGTACATTCCACTAAAACATGGAAAATAATTAGAGCTGAATAGCAAATGGTACACTAGCTCACAGAAAAATGATTTGGGACATAGAGTTGACAGTAATCTTAAATGGACTAAATACCGAGCAAACTACATCATTTCAGTAATAATGCCTCACTTAAAAAACATTTTTTTGTAAATTTGATGGTGAGAGCAGTACATTTCTGAAACCGCATGATGAGAAATGAAAAACCCTTGGTATTATTTTACACAGTCAAAGGAAAAAAGTTGGCCGGTTTTCACACTAATGAACCATCATCAACTCATAAGGTCATGGTAGCCTTTAGATGATGAATTAGCGTCGAAAGCGCGGTCACCTTCTTTCTATTAAATAGTGTGTAATATTATCAAGTCTTTTCCGTTCATAATATTTCATGCTATAATCTCTGAATTCACTTATGGAACCAATAGACTGGAGAAAACATACTTGGATATCCGGCGGTCCACGATGACGAATACACTTATTAGGATGTCAAAAATTCTTTTAAGGTATAGTTCGGTTGAATACCCTCATGACATATGCACTCGAGAGTTCTGGATCGGGAGAAAAAGCAAAGAAGTCGGCTAACAAAATGTGGATTTGATGGCGCAAAAAATTGCATTATCGTACTATGGTTTATAGAGGAAAGTCTTGATATATGAGCACAAGATGGAGAGGCGAGAGGAACTTTACAACTAAGAAATTCAAATGAAAGAATCAATGGATGAACTCTTTGAATGAATGAAATCATCGAGTAATGACCGCACTCTGTATAATTTGGTATTATAACCACTACTTCATGCTCTCTCAGTTGTAAAAGAGTCCATTACAGCCTCCCAAGTACAAGTCGAGTTATATCATTGGGGAGAGAATACAGAGATTTTAAGCTCTTCAGAGCAAAAAAATAAATTGAAAAGAAAGAGATAAACGAAGAACTATAATGAAAGTTAATAAAATAAGAGGAGAAAAAAATAAAATGAGAAGATTAGAGATTGAGACAGAAATCATGAGACATTGAAATCAAGATCCAAACAACTGTCCGTAAAAATTCATAGACGATGCCCACGAAAGAATGAAGAAAAGTAAAAAAGGATATATTCAATGAGATGTTTAATCATATAAAAGTAGAGAAAACTACGAAAAAGGACTGTCGGAGTTATTCAGGGAAACTGGTGCCATAAAATAACATACACCATTACTAAATATTCAACTTTTCCTCATAAACTCACAAGAAAATAAGGCAATTTCTCTAAACACAAAACATTACTTCGACTTTCGGCCGCCTAAGATCACGAAGAACATGATCTGTATTATAGTTGTTCAAAAACATTCAAAGACTCACATCATTATTACGTAAAAAGCATGGTATCCAATGAGGATAACTTAACACGTGAAGTTGATCGCACCATTAAAAAAGGCACATTGGGACACAACGACATATTATTTCTATGTCTGCAAGATTTTGGAATGATATTTTTACGAAATACTAATTTCGAATCATAAACAAACAATTCCCAAAAAAATCCAGAAAACTTCGGTAAGAACATTTTATTAGAAGGTAAAAGTAGGGAGACATTAACCTGAACTGGAAGGGACAAGAGGAGCGTCTAGTCCCTAAGCTATGGTAGAATGGAGAAATGAAGGGATGGAGTGAATCCGAAATAAAATTACCACGGAGCGAATATTTCCGCAGGCGAAATGGTGGGAGAACGAGACATCAATGGAAAGAGAAGGAGATTAGTGGGAGAGGAAGAAAAGAAAGAGAAATGGAACGATAGCACAGTGGAGGGAATCAAGTGTGTTGGCGGAGGTGGTGGAGGACTGAGGGCTGAAGGATGGAACGCGGCAGAGACGGCGGTGGAATGAGAAATAGAACTGCTGGAGGTAATGGGAAGAAAGCGAGAGGGAAAAGGTAATGGATAGAGGCAGGCTTCGGCATGGGAGAGTGGGAGAACGAGAAAAGGGAGGAGAAGGCGGGAGGGGGGGGAGGGATGGAAGACTGAACGTCGAGCCAGCGGATTGCTCCCGGTTGGTCGCGAATGTGCTCGGCGTAACTGCCGCGGGTGAGTGGAAATGGATTTATGCCATCTCAAACCTTCCTAACCACCCCACTCCCCAAACCCTCCATTTCGCCACCTCCACTCACTCCACGCTCAACCGCCCGACCACACACAAACACCTACTTGCTTGCACCGCCCCCCATCCCATCTTTTATTTTTTTTTCACCAATCGGATTTTCGACTTCGGATGCCCGGAGCACAAATGTGATTAAGACTTTCTCCCGCTCTTCCCATTCCCCAAAGTCTTTCCATAGGGATGGAGTGAGGGAGAGGGGGGGTATAATCTTTGAATACGAAAGAGAAACCAACGTGTTTATGGAAAAGATGTTTTGGGGGAGAGAGGGAAGTGACTGCGAGTAAGAGGAATAGGAATGGGCCCTCCGGCTCTGTCGTCGACTATTCCATTTGACAGTAATTACTCAAGAGTTTCTCGAAAAGGGGGTTTTTAATCTCATTCCGAGAGCACTGAGTGTATGATAATTAGCTATATGGCACTCATATAACCTGTAAGATTAAAAGAAAATGAGGCGACAAGGAAGATAAAAACTTTCTCTATTATCGCTGAGTAGCTGCATCAAAAAACGTTTCCACATGGATGATAAAATTGAACATGTATCAAAAAAAGGGGCTATGGATAAAAATAGTGCTAAAGGATATAACTGAGCGAAAAGTAGGGCATTTAGAATGGGAAAATACATCTTTTTAATGGAAATAGAGGTATTCGGCAATCCACAATTGTAAGGAAATCGAAGTGGCACATGTTGAATTTAGAGGTAGCTGTTCGCTCTCAGAGGAAAGAATGACACACTCTCACGAGGAAAAAGAATACATGACTTGCTGAGTGGTTGTTAATTTAACTAAAAGTTTGTACTTTTCTAATTCCTGGTATCTATCTCTATTAGTTTAACTGGCGTGACTATTTTTGCTACATGTTTGCAAAGGAACAACGTATAACTCTCAGAAGTAATTAACCTTGGGAGAAGACTAATACACTGGAGTTTGCTCTGTGTGAAAACTGCCACTAAACTGGAGTCCGTAAAATGTAATATATTGATATTATGTTCAAATTTATATTTACACAAGCAAGTTATGAGTTTTGTCAATGTTGAGAACGAATTTAGTGTTTTTTACTCGAAGATATAGGGATGTCATAGATAGAAACTGGTACTTACGATGAATACAGGCCTAACGAATACTGAACAACTTGATTTGATTTGGCAATTGGGACAATTAGAAAATGTACTAGAAAATAATATATTGAAAAATTTTTTCGTTTGTTAAACAACGAACAGGTTAAATAGCTTAGGTGATTTTCATAATATTTCTTATTCAATTCCCTTACAGAACTGGAGGTCAGCTGTTACCAAGTTTGGGCGAGTGCCAGAGAAAACCGAAGTGTTTTGCCAACTTCTAAGCAATAAGGCCCCAAGGGAATTTTTCTCAATTTATAGGACACGGCAATCAAAATCCAATGACATTAGTTTCAATGGGCGACGTCAAAATCATAAATAAAATTTGACTATGCTCTGCCAACCAAAGCCCTTTGACTAGACTCCTGAAAAGAACCATTGCAACTCGGCAGAGACATAATTTCTGGTAATTACTATTTTATAGCACCGTGATGATTAAAATAAATAATAATTGTATTGAGTCCCGATTATTACAACGCTCACAGTTCCTGTGCACTCCGCTAAAACAATTACAGTGAAAAACAACACCCCTCATCGCGTAACATGATATTTATGTACGTAGGACAATGGTGTATCAAGAGTTAACGTTACTGAGGGTAATACATATTTATAGATCTACTCATGACATTATACATGGATAATCACATCAGGAATTCAAATTGAGGAAAGAAAAGCAGAAATACTTAGATCCACATCACATTTTATGCAAGATCACGAAAAATTTACAATTATAATGATTTAAAAACTGCCACTAAAGTGCATTTTTTTCACGCATTTGCGGTATAAAAATCTTCATTTATAAAGTTTATTTTCTTTAAATATAGCTCAAGTTCACTTAAGGTGCTTAAGGCAATGAGTGAAATAAACCAATCCTTTGCATGCTTTGAATTTATCTTATAGGACATAAAACATTATATCCTATTAGATATGAAAAATTAGAGCTAGAGTATTTATATGGCGTTCTTAGTTACATCAGATTAAAGAATGCCCAAACCGTCAATTATTTCTTAAACTAGCAAGCGTAAGATTTTCGTTAGCCACTCTTCGAAGTACAATTCCGGGAAAGAATATTTTCATACGAAAATTTAACATACCATTTAAATATAACTCAATTTTATAAATGAACATTAGAAAACAGGTATCGTTTTCAAATCCTTCAAAGTATTCTATTTTAATAATAGTCACTAATTATATATTCGCTCATTTTAATCGATTCTGACTGGCAATATCTATACGACAACTGAAGTGAATACAGCATAGGGTTGGTAGGATTGACATGAAAATCGAATTAATTATAATGAAGTTCCATGCTTTTTGGGGGGGGGATCGATATATTCACGACCTATTTACGAGACAATGGGCCTTCGACGCTAGCGCACTTGTGAGATTTTTTTAAGGAACAAGTCGTATTGTTCGTTATGCAACGAGAGACGTGAGCTGAAGGGATCGAGGGTTGGTCGCAGGAGGAATGTCGACGAGCGAGGGCAATTACTTGATTGCTCGGGGGTAAAAATTCACTGCAGGGCGATCTTAAAATGGATAGAGTATCAAGTTGGTGAGAGATTTCGACTTCTCTGGAGTCTCTCCACAAGGTAAGTTTTGGAGCATTGTGCACAAGGGGGATCTTTACACTACATGCATTTTCATTTCCTATGATATCAAAGTGTTAAATAAGTCTGGAAAAGGACTTCTTTTCTTTTCAATGACATCCCTACAAACGTAAATTTTGCGAATTAGGATAATATTCTTGGCTACATTTACTTAAACAATTTAGCATAAAACTCGATTATTACATATGGTAAAGTTCATTTAAGAGGCGAGGGTTTTTTATGAAATTTTTAAAAAGATCTAACTTTCCATCAGTAAAATTATTCAACAGGTGAGTTGATTTGAACAGTAATGATATCATTGTAAAGCCAAAACACTCACCACAAACTTTTCCAATACGTAGTAAGTGAAGATAATGCTGCCGGAGAGTAAATTTTAAAGGCAATCTCGAATTTCTCTGATGTAGTTTTTCTTCCGAATTGATTAAAATTATTTATGTAGCACCTCAAACATTTTCTTCTCAGTCAATTAAGGAAACTTTTTGCGAAAAATTAAGAAATAACTTTCAATCACAAATTTATTCAAGAAAGAAGTGTAGACCTGAATACTTAATGAGATAAACATCTATGTTACAATAAAACTGAATATCAAACTAAGATAAAATGTGGACCTCAAATTGAATGAAGCAGGAAAGGAAAAACTAGATACAAGTGCAACCACTAATTTAAACATCTTGCCAGCCTAAATTTCACTGGAGTAATGAACCCGATACAATACTATTTAGGCATAAAGCGAATGATAACTAGCAGCGCAAACAATTTGAGAGCATGCACGATTTATGGATGCTTAATGCGGAGGCTATTTATTAGGTGGGGACAGTGAACACCCCTTGGGATGCAACGAGTTGTATGAAACGAGAACATTTTATCACTATAGCCTCCTCCCATATCACTGTCAATTTTCAAAAGAATTCTACCGCCCCAACCCCACACATTCAAAAATTTTCCAATCACCATGACGTCGCTCCAAGACACGAGATTTGACAGCTATCTGCACCACGGCCAGTAAATGGGCACGTCATTTGAGAGAACAGACATTTTGAATTCGGAGCGTGCATCATCAGAATGTGGGACACATGTCTTATCCAAATATTACAAGAAGATCCCGCATGGTTTGCATTTTTCAATGGGGTTGAATCAATGCGGTAGAACCAACACTGAAGACCTCTTCAAGTTATTTTTTTTAATTCTTACTGTTCAACGACGAAACCAATTAAAAGAGAAGAAAATAAAAAAAATAGAAATTCATGGTTGGACATAATTATTAAAAAGCCATTGAGAAATAAAATTAGAATCCAAAGACGCACGGAACAGGTATGAGTCAAAGAGCTTTCATGACCAGCTGTGCTGTGTCTGAAGCAAATGTTACACTAATTGAACGAGCGAACAAATTAAAGTAAACTAGAATATACGATACTGGGCATGACCCAAGAGTGACATGAAGATTATAACAGAATAAATTTGACACGAAAGATATTAATAATGTGGTTCTCGCGAAGGTCGCTCGTTAAATTTTAACTATCCTCCTACACTTTGTAGAGCGCACCGGCAATGTAAGAGGGGCGGCATCGAAAAGCCCGTTCGCTGCGGAAAGTCGCTCCTCCACTCCACCGAACGGTCCGGGGAAAGAGGAATGTATTACCTTGTCCGGGGGAAGCCCCCTTTGAGCCGCTGAATCTTCAACCCGCGGGACTAAGGTCAAAAACACGATTCAGGAAGAAGGGATCCCCTCACTCAGCCCCACGGCGAGCTCCGTCCGCGGCCCCCAGAACTCCTCCGCCGCCAAAAGGAAATCAAAACAATCCCTCCGTCGGGGTGAGACACACTTAAACACTTCCCACTGGACGCGCACTCCGCTCCCCGGAAGTGAGGAAGCGAAGGATGATGCACGAAGAGTCAGGGCGTGGAGCGGAAGGAGAGGGACGCTCCTCCGAGCGCCGGGATATCTCCAAGCGATGGGGGACAGGAGATAGTGCGGCGGACGAGACTCGCCAGTTAGCGGCAACACCGACCCCGTTGCCCTCGGCTCCCGATCAGATACACACGAGGCGTCGAGGGGAAACCGAAAAGGCACAAAACACGATCGGGTTATCGGGGCGGGAGCGGGAGCTCCCTTCCTCACTCGCCTCCGAGCTGAAAAGCCGCTCCGTGTCAATTGAAAAAAGCCCCGAGGCTCTGGCGGCTACAGGGCGAGGAAGGAAGGGGAAGGGGTGGAATCTCCGTCCTCCTAGCGGTGGAGGGGAGGGGTAAGGGTGAGGGGAGGGAAGAGCGAATGGGGAGGGAAGAAAGGAGGAAACAAGGAGGGTATGGGAGAGAAGAGGAGTTGAGACGGAATTCGGTGTGAGGGGATGTGGGAGAGGGAGAGAGTGAGAGCGAGTGATGATGATAGGCTGTCGCCAGGCAACCGTGGCTCCCTCTTTTGAGTGACTGAGTGAGTAGTCCGCCGTCCCTCTCAAGAGGGCACCGAGGGATCAAGTGACGGCGGGAGGCCAAAACGCAACCTTGTCTTTCCTTGTCCGCCACGCCACCCTTTCGCCACCACCACGCCAAAGGGGAGCGTGTTTGCGCGGGTGGGGGCGGCGTCTCATTCCGGCGAACCTCCCTACCTTCCCCTTTTCCCCCACTGTTCCTTCCTCATTTGCACCGACTATCGCTCGTCCATGTTATCCGCTCCTCCCCTCGCCCCCTCCCGCCACGCCCTCACACCCCGGTCCCTTCCCGGCCCCTCCCTTCCTTCCCTTCCCGGCCCCTCCCTCACACCAATCTCGCTCATCATTCCGCAGTGATACTGCCCGCGCCACGCGGCCAACCCCCTGCCTCTCCCTCATTCCTAGCTCCACTCCATTTATTCCGGCGGCTTCCTACCCCCTCTCCTCCCTCATTCGGAGACACTCCCGCCCGCCTCCGTCCTTCCCTCCATCCTCATTTTCGGTCCCTCTTCTCTATTTCTCTCTCTCACTCTCTCTCTATTCCCCTCTCGTTTGTCTTGCACTCATAGGCGAACACCAGGTTTTCTTTCCACCAGACCTTGGGTTCGCACCCCTCCCATGAGAGGCCCTGGAGTTCGTTCATGGGGGGATAATGTGTTATTAGGAAGCCATGTATTTGTTATTCCCCTGGTTATAATTTTGATAAAAATGAAGGGATTATTAGCTAAAAGCGTGTGTACACGTACAAATTGTACACACACTACAAGTACAAGAACAACTTGTAGTTCGTATCGGTTACAACTTCGAGCAGTGATCTACCAAGGATTTTAATGGTCCTTGTACTAACCAATACACAATAATACTGTACTCTTTAAGTCCCTTCTAACATTTGCTTAAATGCCATAGAACATAGTACAATAACTTTCTCTTTAGCTTAATGTACTTTCTAACTCCCTTGATTAAAATTAAAATGCCTGTTCTTTTCCTTCCTTGAACTAGCTTTCAAAGTAGTCTGTCCTCTATTACCGTCTTCGCGTGTGGCATAACGGCGAGAAAATGAATATGTGTTCTGAAGGTTATGAAGGCCCAGAAACTGTTACTTCAGCCTAGTTGACATACTATATACATATCGGGTCTTTCTTTCTCATATTTGGATACATTTTACTGATTGATGCTGCTGGTTCATCGCCCTCTCTGAAAAACTTAACTTCTTCAGCATAAGGATTGAAAACTAAAGGATATATTTTTTATTTGATCGCTCATTAATTTTAGGAACGCTCCTTGAAACCGCCCATGGTTCCGTCGAGAACGAAGAAGAATTATTCCACCTCTCCGCTTCAGTCGGTTGGATAGAGTTGGAAATTGGATCGGGATTGACGATAGAAAAGCTATCATTAACTGGTATTTTTACCCGAATCAAGATTTTCCTCGGGAGCCGCAAGAGACTTAAGAAAGTTTGCCTATTAAACTACTTACTTATCTCCCCGGGGCCACATCCCCGGGACTGGAGTCCCGATCACATAATTGAGGGATCACAGGAATTTTGGAAGAGCTTCGCTTGGTTCCCACCAAGCCACCAAGGGGACCAAGGAAGAAATAATATGGTAATGATTGCTCCTTTCACTTCCCTTAGTGCCGTATGGCGCATGCGCAGTTATGTTTTACGCTGCAAAAAATAAGTGACAGAAAATGATGGCTCCTTGAACTAAAGCCTTATTACGGTCTTGGAAAGATAATAACTTTAAGCCGGCCAACATTTTGAATTACACCATATTTGCACCTCGTATTGCACCTAAAATATTAAGTCCAAGAGAGAGGAAAACAAAAGATCCACGCTACACTTGAAAACTTAATACCATCGCCCTTGTCAGGGGTCCCAGGCCCACTAAGGCCACAGAGACTGCAAATAAATGATGAGGATGTAATCTACTTGCATAGCAAAACGACTCAGCCAAGTTTCGACGTCACATGTTCATCAGTTTCGGAATACTTCATGACAGAGCCGTATATTCTCGGTGTTTCTATTAAGCATTTTTCATTACAGAAGCCGTACTAAAATTAGTATACTGTATCCCTTTGTAATGACTACACGAAAGCAGCCTTCTAACTTTGATTCTATTAGCGAAAAGTCCATAGATAAAACACAAAATTAAAGATGATGGCTTTTTTTCATTCCGTTTTTTTATCCCCCTAAGCTTTTTTATAAAAAATGGCTACCATTTACATAACCTCTTAGGGAAATAATTTATGATGTTTAACTATTTTCCCTTGGACCACAGAAATTGATGCAAAGCTTAGAGGAAATATATATCACAGAAATTATAAAGGAAACACTCGAGTAAATAATAACAAGAGTGACATTTATCTTGAGAGTGGAGCCAGGAAACAAGCTTGTAAGGTATTTAAGTGCCTGAATGAACCTGAGCCAGTTTTCCTCCATTCGAAAGTTTGCTTTGAATTATTGCCCAGATTTTGGCAAGAGCATTTTACACGAGAAGACCCACGGTCTAGTTACATGAATGCATATTTACTGGAGGTAAACCTTTTTCAACGCGTCACCCCAGTTGTCATTTTGAATGATCAAGAGCAAATCTCGATACACACTCTTACAAATGATCAGTGGCAGGGAATATATATTCCCAAAGGGATTAAAACCAGAAACAAACTCCAGATAAATAATGAAGGCATAAGAATCATCCGGATAACATTATCTAATATTTAACAAGAGTATCGAGGAAAATTTATACAACAATAAATTTCGTATTTGGCCTCGGGTTAGTTGGATGTATGAAGCGCAAGCCCACTAACTCAATGCCGAATTTGACTCTTTCCTATGTCATGGGTTTTTCGTTATCTCTTGTGATTTAGCTCTCAAAAAGCAAGGTGGTGAACCATGACTATATTCCTACGATTACGGAGAAAAGCTGGCCACCAGGAAGATTCGCAGCACTATTAAGCTGTTTTGTTGCAGTACTTATGCAGCCCAATTATGCAGTGTGTGATGTCCTTGGATTTCCAAGTACATCTAAAAACTCGAACGCCATAGTACCCCGCCACATGCAGTTACGGCTTGCGGGCTACTACGTATATTTAAATTGTTGAAATATATAATATTACAAGATATATAATGACTAGAAGAAATGAGCAACTATCCTTATTATCATATTCCAGCAAACAATATTTATAATAAAGGTACACTAATTCTACCAACCAAATAAATTGTAAGGGCCATATACTTGAAAAACGTATTCGCGGCATCGCAAGCAAATTCGCTAGAATCATACCTCTGTATTTAGTGTTGCCTAATTTTTCTAGATTTGATCTAGTCTCGAGTCTTTATGAATAAAGGTGGCCCCGGAATACTTACGTTGTTTATGTCTGAAATCTGCGATTTTTTTACATTAACCTGAGTGCTCTGGGCTAATGCAATGTGCGGATTACCCAACGGGAATAAAATTGCAGAGAGGACGTGAAAAACCATTCCACCTGCCTCCACAAACGCTCTATGGAAAAACCGTCTCTCGGAGTAAAATTTAGTTTTACCAGGTAGATTTATATATAGATATTGCACCTACACCAGTCGACCTACATCAGTCGAATGCATGCAATACGGAATCCCATTGTCTCAGCCGTGCCCCTCGAAGTCCCGTGCACTCTCCTCTCCTCCCCCACGGACTCGTTCGCCCCTCACACCCATCCTATACCCTCGCGACCTCCTCCAACCCCTCATCACCCCCAGGTGACCCCTACGGCGCCATATGGCACCACTTCACGATTCCCCCGCGGCTTTCCACTCTCTGACTCTCCCCCTCTACTCCCACGCGAAACTGCCCGCGCCCCTGACAGAACCTTCTCCCGGCCACCTGGCTGCCTTCTATTCCACCCCTCCCCTGCCCTTTACAAACAACCTCTCCAGACCTGACAACCCGATGCATGTCCTCCTAGCTCCTCTTCCCTCTCCCTCTTCCCCCCCCACACATCCCCCCGACAATCTCCTCCAACTCCCTCGGGCCCCTCAAAACACCGCACTCTTCCGCGAAGGTGTTCGATAAATTTATCGACAGGATTTCGTCGAAAATCAATTCGTTGTGGAAGAAATTTGTCGGAAAGTGATTCATTCGAAGTTTCACTGGGCCGGAAAGTGAATGATCGGCATGTCAATCCATCGCGAAATGAAGTTCCCTCGAGGTTCCCGTGTCTCATGTTTCCTAGCTCTCCCATCCGTACTCATAACTCTTCAATCTCCAACCTTCCTCCCTCAAGTGTTTGCATTCAGTCTTTTTCATTGTATGCATTTCTTTCCGTCTCATTGGTAACGGTTAAAATGTAATTAAGCATGATAATCTATAGTTTATCAACGAAAACTCCAAAGAAATTAAGGAGAACTCCAATGAAACGACATGATTATTTTCCCATGACTTTAAAGAAATCCTGTTAAAAGTTTAAATAAAAGATTCAAGAGTACTTTCATTTTTTAATTTTCGTTATCATATTATCCCATTCAACTGTAAAAGTCTCGAGATCACGATAATTTACAAAGTAATAATTAAATATAAAGTAAAGATAGATAAAAATAAATTCAAATTAAATATAGTTTGAATGTCTATAACCTATCAGTGAAGATGACAATATATACAGAACTCAAAATAAAATTATTTTTTTGGTCTTTGAAATTAATAGAGAATTATGTCACCAAGCTAAAATGCTCATATCTCAAAGGAATTGTAGCTGCATCAGTCAGTAGAGGAATGATCAATCGTGTCTAAATTTTGATAAATATTTTACCTCATCTAGCATTTTTCAGCTTATCTTTCCAGATTAAGTTTTTCTCCCTTTTATCCTTACGATCCCAATATCTCCCCAATACTTTTTAGCAGACCCAACCGACGTGCGGAAACTCTCACGCTCTTCGATCCGAATATTCCGCTTATCACGTCATTCACGCCTCGATGGCCATTCGAATGCGGCGTGTAACCTATTTCCTTCGGCGACACACACGCAAGCTCGATCATATAGTAACGAACATATACTCACTCACACACCCCCTATTCCCCAAGTGTGAGACGCAACAAACAAGCTACAAAACAAGAGAGAAACGCAATTGCCGGCGTCGTCGGTGACACGGCCTCCCCTGCCGCCGCGTTGAGGGCTCGCCCTGGATGCGCCATTTTCCCGCGATGCAGTCTCTCCTCGGCCCTCCCACCACGTTCCCCTCTTCCCCTCCCACCAACGTGCCCTTCTTCCCGGCCCCTCGACGGGAACATCCAACTCCCGAGCCAATGAAGGGGAAAACGAAAGAGAACGGGGGAGGTTTGGTCGCGTGGGGGTTTAGAAGAGATATTGATAGTGAAGAAGAAAGGGCACGCGCAAATATATACCAAGGCCATTCCCTTCCTCTAATGGAATTTACAGAAATGTCTTGGGCGGATTTATTGACCTTAATTCAATCAATATGCACTTAGAGAGGGTTTTCTGCGTTTGAATATTAACCACAATGGGGATATCTGAGCCAAGAAAACCTTTGTCGCATGAAGAAGACTGAAGTTGCTAGGGAAGGTAAAACTAATCATGTACGTCTCGACAATGAGTTAAGACTCAATTAAGCCAATTTTGGACACTTTTTGTTTCTTTCTTAGTGTGAAAGACGTGCTTAATTGAAAAATTTCATCTAGCGAGATGGAATATGTATTTTCCGTTCTTCACCACATGACGGCGTAATACGCAAGTCAGAATGCCCTATACCGAAAAGGGTTAAACTGTACTTGTAATAACGCAACCTGAGGGAATCCTAACAAGGTAACTCAAACTTGCATCATCTGTACTAATTGAGATACAAAAAACTTTAGCAGCTCCAGTTAATACTTATCTACAAATCACATCCGCTCTATTCTAAGACAAAAGGCTGCTTCCATATAGCTTTACTTCACATCAGAGCAAGGGGGTCCATAATTGCAGGATAAGGAATGCGTTTGCCCCATGTATTTCCCACAGCTGTATCATAAATACTTTTGTCCCGAAATGGGGCAAGGGTCCGGACATCTTCGCGGCTACCCGAAACCAGGAGAACATACGCGATAAAATTTTCTTTCTGCCACTCCACGATATTTCCTCAGGGCTGGCTCATCCTCAAGGTCTGTCTAAAATGGGAGATCCCGCCAATGATTACACTGCGGTTGGAATAGCTAGGGGAAATGATTTGCGCACGAAATCTCCGCCTCCACATAGGTAACGAAAACACACGGGAAAAAAGGTGGAATAATTGTTGAAATCCAAAATAAGAACACACAGCTCTCGAATTACTCCCGCTTTGCCACTCCCTTTTCCCATACCCATATTCTCCCATTGAGATCGGCCCGTCTCTCTCGGTTTTCCTCGGCGCTGAATGAATACAGAGGAATTACTTAAGGCAAGGCGACACTGAAGCCTCCCGAGTCTCCGTTAACCGCCGCAAGTCCTTCCCCGCTCGGGAACAAAATGAAGCAAAAGGGAAACTCGAGAAGAGCCAAAATAAACGATTCTGGGAGAGAAGAAATAAATACACGGGGAGGGAACGAAGCTCCTTGAGAAAAGCCGAAACGAGATGAAAGAGGCGTGGCCATCTTAATAAAAACCCACTCAGAGGTTACACCCGAAAAGCGTGGGGGTGGACGCGGAAAACGGGAGGGAATTAAGAAAACCCGCGGGGGAAGGCGGCAGAAGGAAAGGATAGGGAAGGGGGTCTCCGGGGAAAGGTGAGGGGGAAAGTGAAGGTGGCCGGCGGGAGAGAAGACGGCGGGAGTAACAAGGCTGAACGGTGGGCGGTGAACGGTGGGCAGGAGAAAAACTCTAAGTGGAGATGACGAACGGTTATGGAGAATAGAGGATTCTCGTTAATTCATTATTGTCCACATTAGGGCAAGGAGATGAAATGTTTATTATTGCCATATTTATACTCCGCTTCTCAGAGAAAAATTACTGTAGCATGGTAATGAGAAAAATCAGGTTCTGCCTGGATCCATTAAGTTCGAGTGAAGGAGACATCCCCAAACTGGACACCCCAGAATACGAGCTACTATAGTAAATGTGATTAATTGTATGTGCCACCATTATTTACTAAGCCTTTCAAAAATTACACATTTTAGTCTCTTGATAAACTACATCGAACAATTGTCATGTTTTATAATTTAGGGAAATTATAGTTGATAGAATTATCATCCAAGGAACACAAATGTTCATTGAGTGATATCCCAAGCTGTACTGTTAAACTTGGATCCTCTAGCTGATTCCTCATTACCAATTTCACGCGAAGATGGATGAGGGACCATAAAAACCATAAAAGAGGAGTGCAGAAGATTTGGCGCAGATTGCGAAAATAAAGAGAATGGTAAAAGGAAGCAGTTTTTCAAAAGAATTGCTATTACTTTGATGTTTCTCAAGACATCAACTCCATTGACGTCATCAGCTTTCAAAACATCCGGAGACCGTGACCTAGGAGGCACGTGCCAAATATATGTATAAGAACGGTTTTATTACCCTTCTAGCCAATTTCCCCTTTTTCAACGAATGAAAGTAGTTCGAGTTAAGGGACATTTATATGTTCGCTTAACCTGATTACGCGTCAACACGGTCGCGCAGCCTTTATGCTATTTGCATCAAGAATAGCATCCATCGAAAAACTGAAATTAACGCGCCATTCTTCCTAGATGGAAAGGGGAAGGATTGAATAAAAGATTAATTGTCCCCATGGCACATGTACAATGAAGCATACATATTAGTGCTTTACGCAAGATTCAAGAGCACTAACACAATAAGGAATATTAACAAAAGAAAAACGCTTATAAGGTCTAAAAACATGTAAAGAAGTTTTTTTTCTTTCAATGAAGCCATTGGCCAGATTGTTTAACATTTCGAGTAAGTTTAACAATTCAGTGCGTCCATGATAATAATTATTTATCATTTGATATCGTCAGTTCATATCATACATTATACGTCATGTATATCATACATTATTTGCTGCGTAATAAATTATTATTTGTAAATTTATAGCTTGAAAAACTTATTTCATACACTGAAATGATGCACACATTAAAGGTAGATGGATTACATTAAATAAATAAGGTTTTCCATTAACAAGTGACGGCAGGAAAAGCAGGTATCTAATATCTCAGATTCAAACCTACGGTCTATGAAATAGTAAGGGAGGACTTTGAATAAAAAGCCAGGTACCACTGCTTCCGTTTTCGTCCAACTTCCCCTCAACTGTTTTCTTGACAATAACGATATCCAACATGCCTGGGGCGATACATGGCTCTGCAAGACAATTTATCAAAAAATTAACTCGTGCCATTAAAGAGGAGAGACAGAAAAGGAGATGGAAATAATTAAGTACAGGATGGAGAGATAGCCGACTGAGATAAAATAGGTGGACGGAAATAAATCGAGGGGAAGCGTGAGAGTGGAGAGAGGCGGAGAAAAAAATGGTGATATTCAAATTGGAAGAGCGCATTTTCTCTGGGACGGGCCACCTACCTTTCACTAACCCTCACGTTCCCACAACCCTCCACGGACTTCCCCAAAAACCCATGATTTCCTCTCTCCCAAAACTTTCGGTCCCATTACTCCAGTCCCGAGCACTCCTCCGGTTCCCGCCTCCACCTTCTCCAAACCCCAGATATTTCTCGAGGTCCAGTCACTCATTTTCTCTTCGCCTTCCGCTCTCTATCCCCGTCACTTTCGGCGGTGTGGGTGGGTGCGTAAGCGGGGTGGAAGGATTGATAGAGGGATAAAATTGGCAAAACAAAATGCGCCCGCTCAAAAGTAGAGGAAGGACCTTTTCCGCTCAAAAATATTACCACCATCCCTCGCCGACCAACGAGGAGACCCGCGTAAAATATACGAACCTCTCTCGAACGAGTGAAAGGATTCAAGCAACTTCTCTTTCGCGGTCTTGTGAGTTGCAAAGATTCTCGGATTCGGGAAAACGGAGGATGGTAGTCGCCTCTCCCTCATCGCGCATGGAAATTCGGCAGTCCTGATGATACGCACAAACATCCTGGCGCGAATCACTTTGGGAAGGGGTGAACGAGACCGACCCGGATCCTTTGATCGCTGGCTGGGAGAGAAGGGAGAGGATTGGAGGGAGGGATGTTAGCGTGCACTCGAGTGCTTGGTCACCAAAAGACCGACAATTATCGGGACGGGGGATCGAGCGTAAACATCTGCTGCTGCTACACGTGGCTGCCGCATTCTTTTTCATGGAGAGCGGTGAATTGGTGCCTGCCATCAAGAGAGATTTCAAGGGTCTAATGGAGGCGATCGGCTTCGGCAAAAGTCCAATTGCGCGAAAGTAACGACGATAATGACTGCTGGAGGTTCAAAATTGGTTCGAATGGCAAGAAAACTCGCCCGGAGTTCAAGAGAGGGAACCCGTATTTGACTGTCGTCTTTGGATGACCTTCGTGAGTAAAACAAAACCATGACGCCGAATAACAATACGGTATCTACAATAGCTTCGACGAAAAAATGTACGAACATCGAATAATGTCAGCATAAAATTTGCCTTTTTTTGTTAATAGAAAATTAATTGGTTGTATCACAATAATAAACGGCATGATAAGTTTAGTTTTGGGTACATAAGCTATTTTTAAAGAAAGCGGAATAATTTCATGGTAAATTAACAAAAATTTATAATTTTTTTGGAAATTCGCTCTTTTCTTGGTAAAAATACGCAATTCAAGATATGTTCGATGTAGTTTCAAGCAAGGATACGATCTTTGTGTTTCCAAGCTACAAAAAAATTATTTCTTCCAATTGAAGACAGCAATCCATGTGCATACGGAAAGGCTACATTTTTTTAAAATCTATGACTCGCCCAGATGCTTGCGCGAGAGAACGTCACCACGATATGGGACCATTGCCAGGTGGCCTGGAGGCGGTATACTATCGTTTGATCGTGGATCCGTCTAGCCTTCCTTAAAATCTTCCGCCCACATTTCGATTAGCGGACGATTTCTGGCAAAGGGAGCGTCACGAGTGCGACCTCGCCGACAGATCAGCAGATAAGAAAATGAGTTATGAGCCGGCCCCACGTATTATGCACCTCACGTCAGAGATAAAGAAAAAAGAGGGAGTGGAGGGCCTGGCCTAATTTCTTTTCTCTTCCCTACCGTCCTCGATGCGGACATTGGTTTCCCATTGTGTCCTACCCGGGTGCGCGGCATATACGTATATGCATACATAAGCCATTAGATGCGCGGAAGTGGATGAGAAAGCAATGGACTAAGAGGCATTTACGGAGACTGGTTATGAGATTCGAGGTCTGTATCTCTCTCATCCTCCTCGAGAGCCAATCCTCCTCGACCACTCTCTCATAACCTCTCTTCCACCCTTCTATCTATCGCCCCATGTAACTCTCATCTCGCTCGCATCAAAACTCACCCTAAGTGCAGGAAGCACAATTGCGGATGGTGTAAGGACGACTAAACGGACGCTTTTAGCGAGTGCATTTGGGTCATTTCGGGAAAATCTGGGTGAGTATTGAATGGAAGAGGTCGTGGAGCAAATCAGAGAGTGGGCGGGAGAAAGCGGACTGAGGGAGAAGACAATTAGGTGGTGAGTGAATCGAACGGACTAATACTGATGAGGTTACGCGTGGTGATGAGGAGAAGAAGCGAAAGTTGTAATTGCTACGATATTTTCGGTTGCGCCTACGTCTATGGTCATAACCAGCACGAAACCACAGGGGTGCGGAGCAGGAAATGATTAGGATACCAGTCTTTTGATTCCTAATGGGAAGGCTATGGCTGCTGAGATACGCTACCTTGTTTTTTGTTGTCATCGCGACATTTTGACGCTGTTAGTATTTACCTCCGTCCGTAATGGAACACTTTGCTCATATTTTATCAGATCCAGAGATCTGATGGTACATTTGTGGGTCTCTAATGATTTCTTCTGTGACACAGGTAAGCTCAATACACATACGCCTTTTTAATAGTTTCGGTTTCGCTTGTTCTATTAATGTTTGGAGAGATTCTATCCAAGTTTTTCTAGCAACTCCGTCTTACCTTCCTTCTCCAACAATTTTTCACAGATTTAGCGGTTATTATTGAAGTGTACCTACTTACCCTAGTTAACACAATTTATAAGGCGTTTTGGATTTCTAGATTGATGTCTAGCGTACCCGGGAACCAGCTTCATCAGAGATTACTTTACACAACTCGTCGACTTCTCTTAAGAGTAAAGTAATGCTCATTAGAAACCATCGAGCCTTTTAATTACCCATAGCCTAAATCCCACTTAAATGGAGGAAACGACCTCAGAATTACTATACTGCAAATCTACTAGTGCTAATTGAGAATATAAGAGTTACGGATCACCTCGATCATAATTTCATGCTATTGTAACAATCGAGAATTTAGAACTTAGTTTTGTTTTGTACGAGAGATAGGATATTTTTAAATTATTCAACTCCTCCATTGTATTGCGTGGACAGAAAAAATCCAGCGGGACTCTTAACACCCAACTGACATGCTGCAGTCTGGAACTCTTGTTCCTTTTCATTGACAAATGTAACTGCCAGACTCTGCCTTTTCTACTACTATTCCTAACATTATATGACCCAAGGACCTAATGGCCAAGGCACATATAGATGAGTTTCATGACACAGTTTACATCCATCGGCAATCTAGTGCCCCCAAGGAAAAATCTGTCAATACGAAAATGTGAAAGATGTTGGGGTGCTTGTACTATTTTACTTACAGCCAAAGTTCATAATCTAAAAAAATTAATACGTGTATTGTTACAATCTGCTGTAGAAAATTTGATATTATTCTTAAGCAAGTAAAAAAAATCAGTTGCTTCTAAGGAATAGGCAAGAAAAAATAACTCCTTTTATGTTAAATCTGTGGAATATATCATTAAAAATTAAACTTTGGATATAAAAAAGATTTATTACCTCAACTATAAAATTTCCGTTTTAAATCACTTCATTGAACTAATGGAAATATAAATGACGAGATGATATTGTAAAATTTCTATCATGTCATATCATAGACGTTTCAGCATTGATATTTTGTACGGTATACTTGCTAAGAAATCAATTAAAATCGAAACTGTAATCTCTTAAAATCTATATGAGGGTAAGTAATCGCTTCAAATGCGCAGTATCAATTCCATCGCCAAGGGGTTATCTTTAAAAGCTTATTTGGATATTGGCTATTATGTTGATAATATTTTGTTGAAAACAGGAGTTGAAAAAATATTATGATTGCCATTAGGTAAGAGCACATTTATGAATGTTATTTGGAATGAGAAAAAAACCAAGTCTTTGCTTTTGTATTTACAAAGGATATATTTCTACTCTTTGTATCTACAAAAGGGATAACTGCATTTTGTTCCACGGGTGTTCAGAATGTTTAGGCAATAATAATACATCTACATCTACATCATCTACATAATACCCCGCAAGCCGCCGCAAGGGCGTGTGGCGGGGTATTCAATACATCAGTATGGTTGGCGTAAATTGGCTGAGATTTCAATGAGGCTCCATGATATAATACACAAGAGATTACCGATGGCATTTACTGCACAAAACCCTAACTTCTTTGCTAAATATGGGCTTAAAACACTGCTTAACGTTCTAACCAGAAATACTTATTTTCAACACTGATAACTCCTTGCTTTTTCTACGTTCCACAATTTTTGGAGAAGTATAATGGTTAAAACTATTTCATTAATACCTAGTTAAACAGTTAAAAAGTAGACACACATGTATAAGATAAATTTCACAAATTTTGGTGTCAGAAAATAAAAGATTTTAGTAGTAAAGATTATAGGTTCCATAGTCAAATACCAAAGGTTGCACATAAAAAACACATTACCTATATAAGTGGAAATCGAGAAATAAACGCGTCACATATGCGCAAACATTCTTAAAACAGTAATGATGTATATAGGAGTACATACCTATCCATGGCTCCAGATTTCGCCGAACTTTTTGAAGATCAAAATAAAATGGAGAAGAGTCCTTTGTTGAATAATCTCCCGAAATATTCAATACACCTCACACATCATTCAATTCATCACACCTAATCTCTAAAAGAAATATTCTTTCTAAAGAATATTATTCTCAGCATTCAATTAAATCGTTTCACAGTGACATTAATTCTTCAGTGCATGAGAAAACGTGGGGTATATTTTTAAAACTTTTCGAAAGCCAACACTCAACGCAACTTACCCCTCAGAGGGCAATCTTGTACTGAGAGGATGGATCACAAGCAAGTTAAAGGTAGAGCGTGAGCCAATCCACGCGGAGCTGAAATAGGATCCGCGCGATCACGTGTCAGCGCTATTGATGCCTACTAAATGCATCAGCGCTATCATGGTTAGGGATCCCTAAAGCCGTCTTGTCGTCTAAAAACAAAATTAAATTAGCGTCCAGACAAACTCGTAACTTTCGGCCCACCCTTCCGCTTCCCCACTCGTCCGAAAAAAATGAATAAACGCTGAGGGAACGACGCGTCCCCTAGGAGGCTTCTTCATCGACTCCCCTGTTGGATTCTTCTAATCCATTATCTTCCAATCCCCCAAAACCCAGCGCGAGAGAGGGGACGACGAAATGCTCCCAGTCATCCCGTCTGCAGCCATCACCACGTTCAACCCCGGTCTATCCGCCGAAATAGAAGCGGCGGGTACTGAGACTGGGAAGCACATCACCCACCACCTCCTCCCACTATTCCTCCACACCTCGCTGAGACACCTGTTTTTGACTTGAAAAAGCTGCAGCCGGATCATTCAAGTCCACCCGTCCCAACAGCGAAAATATTCGCCAAGGCTACATGCATTCCCAGAGACGGCGGCAGAGGCTTTCCCAAAACCGAGCGGGATTCATATCTATCGCTTTCGCATCACGACACCAAATACCTATCAGTAGTTTCATCCCTTTCACTCGAAAATCCAAAGCCGTATTTTTTGCAATAAAAATAAAAATACGCTTTCTCTAGTGCTCTCGCGAATATGAATCCGAGCAAAGATGCGAACGGAGCAAGCAGTTGATGACGTCTTCTTTTGTCCTCCCCCCCGCAGCCTCTCAGACATCGTCTGTCTCTGCAAACTCCTTGTGGTGACAAGGACGCGGGGGGCAAGTGGTGACGCTGGGAATTGCGAGGAACCGAGGCCGAGGCGACGCCCGCCATCTCTCCCCCTCGAAATCTCCGCACCAGACTCTCACCCCGCTTCCCAAAATCTTGGCAGAAACAATGGCCTTGAAAAAAAACTTTTTCATCTATGTTTTAAATTCATCAAAATATACTCTTCTCTCCCAGTTTCTTTTGCAACGTTTTGTATTTGAACAGGAAATCTGTATTATAAATTATCAAAAATTAGAAACGAGAAAAATTCGTTTTTCGGGTATTATACATCTTTCGTAACTTACCTATTTAAAATTCTATTTGTGCTTACCACTACTTGCAGAGCTCCGTAAATTTACCTAAAATAATACGCTCAAATGGGACTAAAATTGCCTCGAAAGTTTAATCAAAGATTGTAGGCATTCATTCCCTTTCAAAATAAAGTCTTTTCTATCTCTTTGGACCTCGAATCGCTGCGTTTTCGTGCAATATCGTGAGCATCGACCCACCAACTCCAACTTCACCTCTCTGTTCCCACTTAAAATATCTTAATACTAATCCTCCTTTCTCTTATCTCTCCTCTCCATTCTTCTCCTTGGTTACCCCACGGAGAGCCCCCCCACTAAAGCGCTCGCCTAATGTCTTCTTTCCCCTCGCACACACTCCTTTATCCCATCACTTCATCTCTTCCACTTCACTCTCTTCCACCTCATCTACCTTCTCCTTCTCCGACGGAGTGTATTTTTAGGAACAATATTCTGCTTATAAAGCATTTTAATCATGAGTTATGTTTCTCGACATTTTTCCAGAGAAAAAAAGAAGACATTTTTAATATTCAGCGTGTGCGAGAATTTGCACAGAAGAGATGTTCACACATTTATTGCGTACGTTACAAAAGATAAGCCAGGTAATAATTTAAAATATACAAATTTATTTTGCCTTTATAACCGAAAACCCGTAGTAATCATTCCTTGGAGTACTGCTTTTAAACTTCATTTTCAATGTGTTCTAAACACCTTTTTCACGTGCAAAATTATAATTCGCGGAGTCTCTGGCTCACGAATATCTATCAAACTGAGCTAAGCGTGAGACTATATTCACAGAATTTAGACCGTATCATAAAACTTGAATGTTTACTCTCCATTCGATCCCTTTTGCGAATCCTGCAAGCCTAACGATGTATTAAACCTTTACAAAGACCTTGATTATTCTGCTTTGCTAGACTAATGGCTTTATAATCATTCTCAATAAAATCAAACACTTGGCAAACAAATTACGAATTTCGCCATCAAAAGATAAGATGCAAGAGTAAAATTTTATAGAAAATCAAAAGGGAACTAAGAGATCTTTTTCCGATATCAAAGAGCGCCTTTGATTGAAGAGGTTATGCTCGTACAAATTATCAATTAAATTGCAAACATGCTACTTCAATCCCCCCTATTTCACATAACTCAATATCCTGGCTCTTTGTCAAACACTTGTCTCCTTCTCGGATCGTTGATGAGGTATTCTCCACATTGCTTATAGGAGTCTATCTGCCGGTAACGGAGAATCTTCGGGTTCCTGGCTTGCCGACGCGCATCGGACGTGGCGGGGGCCAACGAACGGACGAAGAACGCAATCCAAAAATAAGAGCAAACGCGCTCTGCATGGAAATGCGTCTGTGTGAGCGAAAGCCATCAAAATTTCAATTAACCAAAATGAAACCCAAACCATACCCCCCAAATCACGCAGACGATATAATGGCTCACTTGTGGAGGATTCCTGAGAGGTTGATATTTTTTAAGAGCGGTACTCGCCTTTCACCCGTCCTGGCACCTCGAAAAAACCCCCAAAAAGATGTACCGGCGAACATCCCTTTCTTTCACTCCCTCCCACGGGGAACCGCGAACGATAAACAGGAGGCGGAAATGATACTCGGCAGCCGCTACCACCATCACCTCAGGCACTTTCCGTCCTGGTCGATACACTCTTGGGTGTCGAATTCACTCCGGATTTTATTGCCCACTGGAGCCCGGATTCGCTCCGGAATTCGAGTATCAGGATGCCCGAATAGTTAGGTAATGCGAGACTTCATACCATATGCTACTGACCTTTTTCAATGGATGAATATCGAGGGAAACGGAGGAAAATGGATGTGGAAAACTGCTTTCGTAGTTATCTTAAAACACTTATCTACTCCTGAAATCCAATGGGGAATGAAAATACAGCCATTTGGCAACAGTAAAAGCTCTTCCGCTCAAAGTGTAAGTATCGAAAGGCTCCGTTTGGGTGCCCAAATTCAGCCATCCCAGTATTTAAGTATATTCAACTGGAACCTTTAAATAAAAAAATATATGACACAGGTTCGTATCACGTGCATTTTGATTAACGTATCGTCTTAAATGGTACGAATACTCCATTATTGACGTATTAATAAATATTACCGATTTCCTCCTCGAGTCTAAAGCCATTGGGTGTCAAATTTTGCAAATAAACGATTAAAAAAAAACAAGCGTCCAGAAATGTTTTCAAGTCAAGGTCAAGGTGTCTAAAAGAATAGAATCCATTCTATTAGAAATTTCATCATATATCACGCGTGCGTTTGCACATTAACATGAATTACAAATGCAATTCAGATATGCAATTTTTAGTATAATATCTGCAACTCATAAATTCAACTATTTTCGGTGTAATTTTGTTGAATAGTTCATATTGACATTAAAAAGAATTTCTTCGCTCTTCCACATAAATGTTATTCAACACAGTTGCCTTAAAGATCTGTATCATCAGGTGAGGTACAACTAAGCACACCTGATGACTTGAGCGGATCTTCTACTCAATCTAGATCGTCTTGCGCTATGTAACAATAAATGTGGAAAAACGAAGTCGCGCCTTTTCAATTCAAGAAAAACGCAGAGGTTCGCAGTGATAAAGACAAACATTACTCAGCTCTCCGTCACACGTTTTAAAGACTTGGGAAGAAGACGAAAAACTGAATTTTGGCTATAAAATTTACTACGATGGAAAGAGATGACATAAAGCCGTGTGATTTCGAGTTGAGATAGTGCCTATCACCTCAGTTTTGTCTTCATATTAAAGCCATTCAACCCGGTGAAGGGGTATATTTCTTGGCTCTTTGACGAGCTACAATGGTCGAGGGATCAGAGTTCGGCTCAGACCTCCCGTCAAACTATACAGATGAGTTAGGGGCGCTGGTTGGTAGTAAATACCTTATTAGTATCGCATTTATTGTAACAAATATACTGAGTTTCTCTTTGTGTATACAGTTGAATATTGTATATATTTTGGTAGGCTTAATACCTGACGTAGTTTACATTAAAATCACAGTTTGTGATGCCGCGGATTTCAAGATAATTATGGCAATCAGCAGTAGTTTAAAAGATTTCTTAAGTGTCTTTAGGTTTTCACTTTTTCATAAAAATATTTAGTTACTTCTTGGATTTTTATTTTTAGCAGTACGAGTTACCTTGCTCTGGTGAGCGAGAGGTCTTTGTTTTTTTCTATTATTATTTCTACAGAAATTGTTTGATTGATTTGTTGTTTTGGAGTTCTGTTCTTTCATCTTTGATTATTTCTAAGGTTAATTTTCGGGATACACACATCCTGATATCTGAGGACACGGCCCTCAAGGAATGATTCAGAAACGTGGAAATCATGGAGGGAGGATTTGAAGATTCGGACGGATCTTGCGAAGTAAGCAGCGCTGACATCCACACATGTACCACATAAAGTCTAAGCTCGCTCCCGGCGCCCTTTCGCGTTCTCCTCCCGCCCACCCCGAGGGCAGAGATCGTTTAGGAGAGTTTTCACTCCCGTTCCCTCCCTTTCCTTCCCTCTCGTTTCCCCGCCCTTCGACGTCACTCCCTCACACCCCTAGGGGGATTCACTCCCTTCTCCAACATCCCATCCCCGACTGCCTCCCTCCGTTTGCTCAGCCTCCTCCTTTTCAGAATCTACTCACCCACCCCTCCCTCCCGCTTCCCTCAACGCCCTTTACACCCCGAAACTCAGCCAGCCACCCCAATCTTCTTTCCTCCCGACTCCCACTCTCCCTCCTCCTCCCACACTTCCACCCTCTTTCCCCCGCGGCCTCTCCCGCGTGCCGCACCCGACCTCTCCACCGTCCCTCCCCCTCCACTCCCCCTAACTCTCTTCCCGCATTCCAAACGGCTGATTCTGCCGCATCCGACGTCTTCGCTGCTCCTCACCGTCCTCCGCAGCCTCCGACATATCCACCCCCACCAAGTCCGTTACTACCACCCATTTCAGCTTTTTTGCCAGCTGAGTGAGTCCGATTATTGTTTCAAGACTTAGTAATAAGTACACATTAGTAACTACTGAAAGTCAACGTATACATTACTGTAGGATATCGATATACTATGACTCTGTAGGCAAACTACGGCATATTAGGTAGCTTATATTTTCACAATCTGTTATTGCGCTGACACACTATTCTCGCCGAGATGTTTCTCAATATTTACCGTTGTCAATCTTAGAATCAATAGTTATTAATCTAATATCTGGGTAAATATGGCAGACGGAATTAATGTGATTATTTTATTCTAAGGAATAGGCTAAAACCCCCAATCGAAGACGATGGATGCTAACTCAGAGCCAAAATGACTAAATAGAGAGAATTACTGTTTTCTAAAGGTTGTGGAGTGTGTCAAAACAACCGAGAATAGGAAGTTAAACCGCCTCTAGTTGTGTCAAATTTGAAGGTAAATATTATCATACCGATTTTTTACATCTCAAGATTTCCTCGGAGACGCTTTAGAAAAAAACACACGGAAGAAACTGTACCCCCAGCATCGAATCCAATCTTTCATGGGTGGTGTGAGCCTACGAGGTATCTATAACAAGAGCTCTTGACGCAGAATTTCGGATTTCAAGTAGAAGAAACCGAAAATATCTCCCATAGGAATAGATGTAAAACTGTTTTCCGTCCTAAAGAGAATTTTACATGAGTTTGCGCGATTACAAGGACTGGGTACATCATAATTGTTACGGATTCAATTATAAGAGCTTTGAAGAAATGAGTAGCTTTTGCTCAATATATTTATTTGTCAAGTATTAAATATATAAGTTTATTGTTAACTGCTTTCAATTTTTAATATATAAATAAATAGCATTAAGATACGCTGGAATTAACATAAAGGGGTAGAGCTTTGGACTACTCCTCTGGGTTCGATTCCCGAGCAAGCATATTTGGGCACCCTCAGCTCCACCCAAGCTGTGTGATTTTGCGGGGACGTGAACTTCCTGGGAACCATGCGCGGAACAGGGAAAGGATCTGGCCCCCCTACCCTGATGCGTCAATTACGCCGCCGGGCTTATTACTGGGTGCACTCTACCATCACCTACCAAACCGACCTTCGGGTTGATTACTGTGTTTGTGGTTTTTTATATAAAGTCATATATTATTATATATTCATTCACATGGCTGTAAATATATCAAGAAAAGGGATAGGAACACATATAAAAGACAAACACATGTGGAAAAATACAAGAGAGATGGAAGGAATATATAGAAACACTGTATGGTAAAGAACTTAGGCCGACAAGGTTAGACATAGAAAAGGAACATGACGTAGAAGAAGATAGCTTAGGTCCAGGCATACTCGACGATGAAAAAAAAGGGCATTAAAGGAGATGAAAGCAAATAAGGCTGTGGGAGTGGACAATATTCCTGTAGAAATGTTGAAATGGTTAGGGAAAGGTGGGAAGAAGGCCATATATGGACTGATTCGTAGTATCTATGAGGAAGGAATCTGGCCGGAAGATTTTGTGAGATCGGTGTTAGTTCCTATTCCAAAAAAGGCAAAGGCTTCGTCATGTGAGGATTACAGAACAATAAGTTTGATATCCCACGCAGCTAAAGTTATTCTCAGGATCATCAACAAAAGGATAGAGAGTAAGGCAAATGATTACTTAGGGGATGATCAGTTTGGGTTCAGGAAAGGGAGAGGTACGCGTGATGCCATTGCAGTAATGAGATCACTAGTCGAGAGGAATATAGAATACAATCAGGACGTTTTTGCCTGTTTTGTAGATTTCGAAAAAGCATTTGATAGAGTGAATTGGGAAAAATTAATGCGTGTATTGCAGAAAATAGGAATGGATTGGAGGGACAGGAGACTGATCCGCAACCTGTACATGTCTCAGACTGCTCAGGTGTGAGTGGGGAACAGAGAGTCCGGATGGGCAGTGTTAGGAAGAGGTGTAAAGCAGGGTTGCCCATTGTCACCGGTACTGTTCAACGTATATGTAGAGGAAATGATTAAAGAGGCATGGGGAGAACTGGAGGTAGGAATGAAAGTCGGAGGGGAATTCGTAAAATCGGTTAGGTTTGCTGATGACCAAGCATTAGTTGCTCAGTCAGCCAAGGGGTTGCAAGCATTGTTGAGTGAATTGGAGGTTCAGTGCGATAAATATGGGATGAGAATCAATATTAATAAAACAAAGGTTATGCGATTTTCCAGAAAGAAAAAGGTTAAGCTAAATATTAAAATAGGCGGGGAAAGATTAGAGCAGGTAGAGCAGTTTACATATCTCGGAAGTGTTTTGGACCAATACGGTCAAAGTGGTAGGGACGTAAGGAGAAGAATTGCGCTAGGCAAGGAGGCTTTCTCAAGGAGGAGGGAGTTGATGACGGGGACGTTGAGTAGGGATGTTAAGACAAGACTCGTAAAAACTCTTATATGGAGCGTAGCTATGTACGGCGCGGAAACGTGGTCGCTGAAGCAGGAGGATAGACGTATATTGGAGGCTTTTGAAATGTGGGTGTGGAGAAGAATGGAGAAGGTGAAATGGACCGAAAGGAAAACAAATGAGGAAGTACTAGAAATGGTGGGGGAGGAGAGGGGTTTGTTGAGAGAAATCCTATGGAGGAAGGAAAAATGGATGAAAGGCGTATTGAGCGGTAGTGGAATGTTGAAGAAGGTAATAGAGGGGAGAATGTTGGGCAAGCGAGGTAAGGGTAGGAACAGGATAGGGATGTTGGACGGGATGAAGGGAGGAAAGAAGTACACCGAGATGAAAAGGGACCTGATATAGATTAGTTTGCTAGGTGGGGAGTCACAAAATGTTTATTTGATAGTTGTGTCCATCCAAAAACCTACCTTGACCGGTAGATTACCTAATAATAATAATATACATATATATATTTTATATATACACCCACACACACTATTTTGCAACATTTATTTGCGAAGAGATGTGTTCCATTTACATAGTCCAATCATGAGCTTGCTCTCATGTAATTATTTCGTAAGTTGTTGACTAATGGTAATGGAAATTATATTCATGCTGACCGATAAAGAGTCCCTTTTGTGGGTACTAATGATCTTTTAATGACATAATGGAACCATTCATTTCCAGTAGAGCCATCATCTTTTGACGAATATCAAAGAGCGCATTAATCAGACAAGTCGGTATGAATTATAATTTTTGAAACCTCCTTAAAAAAATGTCTAATATCCCGATGGATTTCGAAAGAGATTACGAATGCATGATGGTTGATTATACGTCATCACATCCACAGTAATAAAAACTATTTTCTTACAAAACAGAGGTGGATTTAAACCTATTTCAATTCGTGCTCATAAAGGGAGGTAAACTAACCTACAATTTGAACCAATCGTCTTCATACCTTCAACATACTTAGTTGGTCCGGATCAGGTGAGTCACCATCATATTTTCTTCCTTTATAGGCGCATTGCAAAGAGACTATTAATAGATAGAAACCCGAAAGAGAAGAGTTAGTTGTGAATTCACATGGATTAAAAATTTTCCGTTACGGTAATCCTTAAGGAAGATAAATTTCACTGCTCGATGAGAACAAACTGGCCCTGAATTTATATTTATTCATAACCGTGGTGAATTTTCGGAGTTTTTAGATCAAAAATGTTGAATATGATACCTATAGCTATGAAATATAATTTTTGAGATTTGATTTGCTTAATACGAATGTTCTCCAAGTTTTTATTAGTCAATTTCGAAATGTAGTCTTCTTGAACACATGTGAATTTTAACTTAGAACCGTTTCAATTGAATTTTATGACTTTCACGGATTACCCGTTGCTTATACCATAAAAATAAGGCCTTTTGCCCTGGATGGAGAGGTTGTGGATGAAACAGCATCGTTCGCAGGATTTAAAATAAATCCACTGTCGGTGACATCATTTGATCTATAACGATATAAAGGAAAACCAATCCGACTGATGATTGTTCTCCAGTCAAAGCGTCTCAAGGACCCGCGGAGTGCAACGCAACATCACATTCTGCCGCGTAGGAATCGAATCCCCTCTTCAAGAAGTGCTACCCAATGTGACAAACCGATTTCCTTGATGATGTTGTCAGCAGAATAATAGATAATGGTTCTAACTTATTCATGAAATACCCTCTTCACATTTCCCAATTCATGCACTTACACAGCCATTCTCAACTTTATCTATTAGTCCTCTTCGCTTATCCACTTTCTCGCTCCCTCCATTCCCGCTCACCTTTCTCCGCATCGCTCCCTCGCCACACTCGTTCCCCACTACACACACCCCACTCACTCCTCCCACCAGGTTCCCTCCCCTCACCTTCTAGCTTCCGACCTCGCTAATTATCGATCAGGCCGTCGACGGGGAGTTAGGCGGGGAGAAGGGGAAGCGGAGTGGGCGGAGGGAGGCAGTAGGGGAGGATTGAGGTAGGGTGGAGAGATCCGGAGAGGTGGGCCATGGACGAGGCTTGAGGGATGGGATGGAACTCGAAGAGGGGGGGAGGGGATGGCGCTAATGGAGGATACAAAATTACGTGGGAGAGTAGGAGAAGTGGGTGGTGAGGGGGGCTTCGGAATCCGCTGCACAATGGGGGGGACGGTGAAAGGGTTTGAAATGGTGGACGAGAGAGGGGAGTGGGGGGGGAGTAATCGGATATACAGGTAGAGCGGTGGGTGGAGGGCTGGGGTGGGGAGGGATTGGGGGATCGGAGGATTTGCTTTTGGGTGGTGCACACACTGTTTGAGGATGAGGGTGGTTAGTAGGAGGCTTCTGGGGAGGCGGGCGACGGAATGAAGCCATCTCCCCTGTGTCGGCGTAACATGTACGGGGTGCGTGCCAACAAATGAGTTAAAGCAATGTGGCTGATTGGCTGACGAGCACCCGAACGATTTGTAACAAGGTCTGAATGTTTAAAGGAGGATATTAACTCTACTGAGGAATGACGTCGTATGTTTTTTTAATTTTTTAAAAGCAAATATGTTTGATGTTTCAGATTTTTCATCTAACATGCCTGTCCTCTCCTAGAGTTCATGCCAAGTAAATATGGACATTACGTTAAACTCTTGCCTAGACATTTCCATTTAATGAAGCAGTTCCTATTGGATGCGTAATTCATATCGTAGTAATCTTTGCTGTAGAAATACTCAATCCTCAGTTTTCTGAAGACAAAAAAAAGCGCATCCAAACTATTGCTATCTAAGCTTGCAATTAAATACGAGATAAATTGTATTTAGACGTAACCAGGCTCTGATAAAATAGACGGAAAGATGGCACTCATAAATGCCAGAATAAAATTTAAATTTATGCTTGACATGAAAAATGGTAAGCAAAATATCTGGCCAGTTTAGCAAGGGAAATTTAGAATATCGGGAAATTTTTAGTCTAAGGAACAATTTTGGACTGCTAATGAAATCGCAGAGTCTGAATCAATCTCGGGCATATGGAGAGCCGAATAGTACAAGATAAGATAAAAAATTTAACATTAATTGTAATGGTAGTAAAAACAACGCAGCCTATGGCTAGAATATTTTATTTTGATATGTGAGATGGTAGAGGGCTGTTCAATAGTCTCTTATGAAGCCCTACGGTGCGTGTTAAGACACGTTCGTGGTATGCGAGAAAGCTTTTCACTCGAGTCACCTGTTTACTTTTGGGGGTGCTGAGTCTTAGTTTGGTACCTTGTATCGGAAAAAGATATAAAAAGTAGCTAAACTGATTAAAAGAAGTTATTTTTCTTATCTCGCAGCTGACATGTGCCAGAAGACAGCCTCCGTTTTTTCTGTCGGGTTACTAGGTGAATCAGTTACTCGATTTGAACCGGGGATCAGCTAATGAATCAAATACTATCATAAGTAGGTTATCAAGTCTTGATAACGGTAGGTAATGCTATTTTAAGTATTCCGATGGATGGGATCGTTTCTACCGCTTTAATTTACATGCCGACATCTCAAAATAACATCCATGCTCGCGGCGAGTCTTCACCCCGTGACCTTTTTGCCTTGACAACGGGAACCCTTGCCACCTGGAATACTAGATCGACTTTTCAAATTGTTGATTTTACTCAATGAAGCATTAGTCCCGCTGTGACTCTGACGTTGACGGTATAAATAGGGGGTGGAAACTTTTGAGCGAAAAATGTAAAAAATATTTTCTATATTATTCTTTCGAATATTAAGTAAGGAATGGCATACACGAAATATGTGAAGGAATGGAAGGGAAACTGGATGTTCTGAGAATGAAGGCTAAAGAGCGGGGATAAATTAGCGGAAAGCGGCATCATGCGAATAGCAGTAGTTTTTAGTGGAGGCGTCTGACAGCTGAGGTCATTTTTACCATTAGAGATTGACAGGAAAGAGTGAAGGGTGGAGAGAAACCCGGCGTCGGCATTTGCTTACTCTCAACGAAAGGCGCCGAGGTGCCCGCAGCTTAAAGTCCCTTCCGGTGGACGGCCTACTCCCTCTAAGTGCCCTCCACAAAGCACCTCAAGTAGGGATCGGAATACCACTGAAAAATACCTGTCGCCGCCGGAATTGGAACCAGGAGCCTGTGTGTGGGAAGCCTTTACGTTAACCTAGGAACCATCCCGATTCCCGACATCATACGAATATTGAAATATACATTGTCTAAATATTTTATTACTCTGTAAACGCTATTTCAATTCGACCCAAATTTCATACCAAAACATATACGCGCGTGATCAGTTTCATCAAAAATGAATTTCATGTCATTCTGTACGCCAGTGAACAGAATAGTGCCAAGATACTCGTAGTTTAGATCATTTCTGCGGCTAAATAATAAACTATAAAGTGATACTTACTACTGATTATACACACCGCTGCATTTATTCCTGTTAACTTAAAATTGGTTCTTCAACAGGAGAAATTTCATGTTTCAGAATAATATAATAATATGGAGTAAAAATGTGACATAATGTACTTGTCTATACTTGGTGAATTTACTGCTTTTGAGTGGAGAATGCTGCATCGTTTTGAAATCTTTGTTACAATTATTTACAAAATGAATCGTTACCAATATATTCGCTCTTTGATGAACTGATATTCGCACATAGGTGGGAAAGTTCTGAGGACTTGACCAGGGAGGACATGCACTTGTAAGAGTTCGTCACCGACTAACTTCTAGCAGAAACGCTTTGATATATTTTGCAAAAAATCTGGTTCTGTCGAGGCAGTGAAGTCACCTCTGACCTCACCACTGTATGAGCTCGACAACGTCGACTACTTCTAAGTAACCATCTGGAAAAGTTTTGGGTGGCGAAAAGAAAACTTCTGAGAGTTTCTCATATTATTAAGGTAACGTTTATCTGCGTCCTCCCCCACTGCACAAGTTAAGCCGCGGCCCTGACAAAACGGAGTTCCGGAACTTGCTTCTCTCAGTTAGCCGACAAGAAAATTCAAGATGAAAAATATTTTTCTTACAATATAAGCTAATATGTTCTTCCCACGAAGTGGATTGCTAAATTAGAAGTGAGTTGGAATTTTTTTTTACCCGTTGACGCTGATATTACAGCAAAAGCTATTATCAGTTTTCGTGAGATGAACGTGTCTAATGAAAGATTCAGGAGTTTTGTATACCCATATTAGCTAAAGTGATTGCAAATGTCAAATTCAAATTTAAGTGATTGGAACTGATAAAGTGTTTTAATTGAACAAAAGAAAATTCATATTTCTTACACAATTCGGCAACAAGAATTTTTAATGAAACACCACTTTAAAAGATGAAGATAACGGTTCGATTGAAAAAAAAATCAAAAAATAGAGATGAGAAAGTCGATCTTGTGATTGAATTTAAAAAGCATGACTCTTAAAATGTAGCAATACCCGGTCTGTGACTGATTCCATTATTTCTTAAAATAATTAAACATAGTCAGACACTATATTGATCTTAAAGCTATAGAAGTTAAGACAAAGCGCATTGTCCAGTTATAGGGTGAACTTGGAGTTCACCCAACTGGGTTTAACCTTAAAAATCAAACGTTTCAAAAGCCAGAGGAGCTCCCTTGAAATAAGACTCGAAGAAAAACCTATCCAGAATGGATGAACTACTGACAAATCTATTATGAAACGAACAATGCTTAAAACCCTGATTCCGCAAAAATACTCCAGTGAAAACCTAATGAAAATACGGAAAAATTTTCGAATGGTACTACATTGATAAATAGTTCAAAATAGATATCAATAATAAAGCTGAAGATAATGAAAGGATATCAACACTCTATTAATGAAATCAAAATATACATAACAAAGAATAAATCACACAACCAAGATAAGTGTTCCAACGTATGCTTTTCGAGAGCACTTTTTTCTGGTATGATATTTCTATTCAAAAAATAACTATATGTAAAGAATTACATACAATTACAGACAATTTTTATCATATACTATAGTGATATGATCTTCATAATATACAATAGTAGCATAAATAAAAAAATATAATTGGAATACTCATTCTGATCCTGCTAAGCCAGTCAGTTCTTGCTTGACAGAAGGTGCCACATAAACGAAAATTATAGCTGAAAGTGTTGAAATTATGAAGCTACATATATTGTGTCACGCTTTGCTCCAAGCCCTAGTCTATGTTGCATAATAGTCTTTTTTTCTCCATTTAACAGCATTTACTAACTGTTATATTCATAAATCTTTAGATATTTCATTAAAATTTAGAGGTGCAGTAACCTCCAATTTTCGTCGACCTTGATTAGTATGAATTTTTTATTATATACTTAATATTATCCCTTAATGGCATTTCCTTTTTATTTGAATCAGGCATTTTATATTTGTCATAAAAATAGTTTTCTATTATGATAGCATATCTATACAGTCTGTTTACAGACAGAATTCCTGATTTTTTAAAGATATTTCTCTATCTAGAATATTTGTATTTTTTGGTCTAGCCGCAGACATTTCTCTAAGAATATTTGCTGTTTTTTAATATATTAGTTTTTGTAGAACCAGTGGATTCCAAGACGGTTATACCATGTCTTAAAATACTCTCAACCAGTGCAAAATACATTATCTTGATGACATTCAAACATACAAAACTAATAATGTAGTGAACTTGACGAAGGATGTAGTTTATTTTGTTATTTATTTTTAAAAGATTTTCACCAAAGTTAATATTTTGATCAATGATTACTTCCAAGCAATTATATTTATTAACTTGTTTCAGCATTGGGCAATCACAGTTATCGGTGAGATAATGCAGGCAGTATCGTGAACGAATCTGTAATTTAATATCTATGATGACAGAGGTTTTGTGTTTCACAAATTTGACCTTGGATTTTTTCTCATAAACAACAATTCATTTGCCTATTTACTGATATTATTTAAGTCAAGTTTCATGCCCTAAATATCTACTTTTAGTTCCCTATGCTTTGATATGAGTACTGCATTATCAGCACACAATATCAACTCGCAGAAATGAGAGTATTTGGTACAATGAAATGGAGAAACTGGCTGTTGAGACAGATGGAAAGGTGAAAGATTGGTGAAATAGAATGGAGAAACAAAGGAAAATTCCTAAGATCACCGTTAAATAATCTTAAGTTAGCGTGAAAAAAATCTCATTAAGTAGCATATACTTCGCATGATTTCCTTAAGCACACATGCATAAAGTTACCTAAAATATCACCTCATAACTTTGCAAATGTCTGATGGATACTGAACCGATATCCGACGCAATGTCCGATTAGCCCTTCGATATGCCTTATTAATTTTTTTCGAATGATAGATTGGCATTCTTTGTGTTTAAGCCTGAATACTTTACTCCAACAGTCAAATTTCCCGAAAAATAATTAATTTTTCTTCCAATTGCCGTTGTGAACAAGCATCAAAAAAGGCTGTGTTCTTTAATTCAGAGGTTTTTTCTTTTATCGTAAAGAATATTTGACTACCTTGAGGATTATTTGAAATAAATAAATATATTTTTTATACATATATATACATATAATTGTTTATAAATTATTATTCATTGGGTATAATCAATTCAACATCAATTTTTGGAGATTATAACTGTAAAATGAATTCAAACGGGAAACACACAAGGAGTCAACCGATTCTAGTTGCATTTAGACTCCAAATAATTACTCATAGCACAATGAAGGAAGAACCAATATGTATTCAATATTATCTTTGGAGATCGATTTAGGAAAATCATTAGTATAGCGTGACGCAAAAATAAATGTGGTGACACTAAGTTTTTCATCATTTCATTTCAAAATGCACCTTTTACGATAATATACACACACGATATTTTATGCTAAAAGTTTCGAGTGTTCTCATCTGATATCACCAAACATACACTTTTCTGTTCTGCATAATATGATCAATTATTTATATCGATTGAATAGTTGATAAATAATAAAATATTGATACTACTAGATAAATGATAGTTTTAAAACACTATCGCGATATATACCATTGCGATAGATCTACGCCCATGCGTTGCTCGTTTACATTAATAAGAGTGAAATTAACCAGAGATAGGAGAAAAGCAAATAACGTCCACTTTAGGTTTTGACGTACTTGTATGCATCGCGTTGCTCTGATAAGACCAACGAGGCGACTCAAAGCAAGAATACATTCCGGAGGCAAATGGGGGGGGGGGAGGCGGAGCGGTTTCCGCTCACCCCTTGTGCCCTCCGTTCCCGGCATACCAGAATGTAAATGGTAAAGACTGGGAAATATGGAGAGGGGAGAGGTCGGGGGGCGCCGACGACTCAAGATTCCGAGGGCGAGCGAAGTTAAGCCGAGGGCTTTTAACGGGTAGAATTCCAGTAAGCTAATTCTCCTGCGGGTATTACTTTATGAGGAGTTAATCGGGAGGGGTTTCTCAGAGCACATAGGAAAGGCACTGCGGCGGGGTGGAGGGCAGGAGAGAGAGAGCGATAGGCCTCACTGCGCGACCAAGCAACCCGTCGTGGACGGATAACGGAATATGAGCGGTTAGGTGTAGGCCCGAGTGTGTTCCTGGGGTTGGGCGAGAGGCGAGACGGACGGTTTGGTTTCAAATAAAGAGAGAGGGATCTCTGCATGACGTCTGCAAGAGGCGAGGCGAGATGAGAGAGGGAGCTCTCGTGTACGTGTTGCCGGCGCTGGAGCGGCGGGGAGGAGGCGAGGGAGAGATGGATGAGACCCGGCCCGCAGGTCGACGTGCGGGGCGCCGGTCTCCCTCAAGATGAAGGACGGATTGGGGCGCACTCCCACACGACGCTTCGTGTATCTCGGGTGGGAGGCGTGCGGGTACGAGACGCGCAGGGAGTGGGGAAAGGGCGAAGTCCTTAGGGAGTGGGGGAGAAAGGAGGTTTTCCGAATGACGGACGGAGGAGAGGCCGGCCAAAAGTGCGCGTCACGCACGCACTTTCACCCCAGTATATTTCTCCTGGCAGTCTCCACTGCCAGATTGATCATTGAGAAGCCCGGATATTTTTTCATATGAATATTTTCTCCGCGGCAGCACGTGAAGCTGGCTGGAAACGATGGAAGGAGATAGGCCAATTAGTTCATTGATAATTGGGGTGTTAAGATGCTTCGACGTCGTGGGTGGAATAATAATTTTGTTGCAGCCTCATAACTGATTTTTCTTTCAATTCCCGCATTAATTAATTTATATTTGGTGGCATTAAGTTATGCATTCAAGACAAGGGTTTAATGGTGTAATATTAGCTCAAAAGAGTTCAAGTATCCTCTTTCCAAGGGCTGTGTAATCATTTCCGAATATTTAGATTTGATTGAATACTTATAATTACCCCATATAACCTCATTTTTGGTACACCTGTATATATATATATATATATATATTTAATGGATTCGTAGCGTTAAAAATGATTAATTTAGCTTGCATAATTTCTCTATTTTAAGTATGTTTAGCGAAGTTTGTTTAAATAATCAATACAAAACTCCATTTTATTTCCTACTTTGACTGATACACAGACATCATAGAAATCAAATTATGACTAGGAGACTGATTTGACTGGGGCTGAAGTAAGGAAAGGAATAATAGATGGGATCAAACTTTGAATCGGGATTACGAAAATCTCTCGGAAATTTTTCCATAATTTAGTAACATCAAAATACCCGTAATTAGACGTAAATTGAGCTTTCGAAACAACCCTTGATTATAAAAGTAGTAGTAGCAGTGGTCACTCAGAGCAAAAGTCATCAACATTATCCACTCATGGAAGAAATCTGCAAAACTAACTGGGTAATTGTCATAGTTTTTTCTCTCAATCTCATAAAAACTTGAGCCTACAGAAGACTCAGACTAGGAAGTTTGCATAAAAATTAAAATCTTAAAATTTAATCCTCTCGTGATTTTGGTAAGATAATTTTCTACAAAAATATTTCCAATACCAATGCATCACAAATAATTAGCAACGACATTATTGTTATAGAAATAAATTCTCAAATATATGGACAAATCTCATAGGGCGACGATTTGTTCTGCAGAAGAAGGAAACAAATCTAACACCTGTTACAAATATGAGAATAGAATTAATAACAGCATTATTGAGCCACATAATTGCTTGCTGAGGTATTTTTCAAAAGCTCAGTTAATCATAACACCATTACTTACGAAACATCTACGTAATAAATTTCTGGTGAACCTGTTAGCTTTATCTTACATCGCATAATGTCTTCATTACAAATTACTTCGATAACCCTAGGCATTATTAGCAAACTTTCAGGAAAAAGTTGAAAAAGTAACATATCTGCATATTCTTCATTTGTTTCGACTTTCATACGGAATTAAATATAAGCTGATAATAAATGCTTTTTGTTTAACGTTTGAGCTTTTTTAATGATTCTAGACCTCTCCCTAATGATCTAGGTTTATTCTCATAAAAAACTTTATTAAATATAGCATATGTTGAACATAGATGATTAGCGTCTTTTTCCATCATTATTATTTATTTTTCACCTGCGGGCAGTGAATGAAAATTTGAACGAATGAACCAACAATCACCTCAATATCACCAATGATGGAAGGTCAATATGGGACGGTCATTTTGACTCCAATTAAGTTCCACGAAAACTATATTTCGAGGAGTGAGTTTTTCTCCACTGGCATAAAGTTTTCTCCGTAATATCTAATCGGTGCACTGGTCACTTCGGTCTGTAGAGAAATTCCGGGAATGGAAAAGATAAAATGGAGCGTAACCAAACGTGGAGAATACCATAAAATGAGAGCGAAAAGGGATAGAGGGAAGCACGGATGAGAGAAAGATAAGAGAAATGAACCGTAGTAGGGATATGAAGAAAAAGGAATGGATAAATACGTAGCCGAGGGAGAGTCAGAAGCAATAGAGGCTCATTACTGACCATTCGTTGCTGGATTGACATTCATGGGCCGGGAGTTTTTCCAGAGCATATGGCGATGACTATAAGTTTCTCTGTCACTGAGAGCTCAGCTCAGCTCAGCGCTCCGGGGAAGCTGGGATGGAGAGGAAAGCGAGAGGTTGAGAGTAAACTGTAGTGTTCGTCGTTAAGCTTAAAGACTTACTTTATGGCCCGGGTGTGTGTACATGGACGTTCATTCGAGATTTTCGGGGTTAGGGGTTTTACCCTAACAGACCCTCTAGGAGGCATCAAGGGAGTTAGGAGATAAGGCTTAATAAAGAGTGATATTGAAAATGACGTGAAATGAGTTCTCCTTTTAAACATTTTGAACCAAAACTTTCTTCATCTTGCAAACGAGAACAGCGAACATTCTGTACAATAGCACCTACCAGCAAAGATGAGCTTTAAACGAATAATGTGGTGGTAGATAAATTACCTGAATATTTTCACTGATTAATTTTTTCTCCTCAGTGTCACGGGAGACGGCAACTAGAGATTCGTAGCAGCACCAAACAGCAAGTTACCCCGATGTCCATTGAAAAGATATACTGCTAATAACCTGCACCCCTTTTTATTATACTTAGGGACCTTATTAATTATACTTAATAGTTCAATCTTTAAATAAGATGATTATCCCAAAATTCGGAGTCTGTAAAATTCTCAGCAATGATTGTCAATAATAAAACTGCAGGAATTACAGGATGATTCTTCAGTCAGGCGTGGTAACAAGTGATGTACGATCATATCGGTGAAAGGGAATTCATTCACACGCTTAGATAGAAAGCGTATATATACTAAATGATTGTGCAAATGTAATTGCCGGAAATGAATAGAAAATATTTGTTCTTATATTGCCAAAAAGAACTGTTTTCACTATATACCGGAAAAATAAGCCGCCATCTTATCTTACTATAACCTTTCCATGAGAAGAAAAATAGAAACGCGAGTAAAATTCAGCAATATTGTTGATTAACCTTAGTCAAAAGCCGGAAATAATACCTATTTATTCAAGTGCCACAACATAAATTTCAAATATGGAGTATCAGATTCCGAAGAAAATATACGTTTACGTTTAATTTTTGCTTCACGTTTCCCTTTCCTTCTTTCAACATTTGAATAAGTAGAGTACTACCATTAATTTTGACATTCGCCGCTAATGAACTATCATACCATTCTGCAGAAAGTATTTTGCGATGGTCAGATTTACGAAATAATTAGGTACGAGAACAGAACTGGAAGCATTCGGTAGGATAATATTCGTACAAAAAATTATTTGTACCTATTTGAATTCTCCAATTTTTGTAATTGATGCCATAAATCAGAGAAAAACATCTTACCATAAAAAAACATGTGATGCGAATTTACGACTGTTATTTCGAATACGCAAAAAATCCAAAAGAGAAAGCTGAACGTTTATTAATTTGGAAGCTAGGGTTTGAAAGTGGCGATTTGTGCTCCAATGTTCCCCACTAAACTCATCTCCGTTTATTAAGGTTTAACTCCATATACTATAGGTTTCAAACATTGTTATAATTTCATCTTGAGGGGGAAATATAAGTAGGTAAGAGACGCAAAAAAAATTGTGTAATTTGAAATGGATGCACGGGGTGTGTCTTGATGTAAATGCATATTGTCAAAATACAATCAGTAAAAACAGATTCTACGCGGGAAATTGACATTTAACTGCATTGAGATAATATATTTAAAAGAGGTACATGATGGAGGATTACTTTGCTTAAAAATTATTAGGACAATGAAATGACCTTCAAACTAAATATGAAGTTACACCTTCCAAGTGCAAAAGTAATTGAACTTTGTATTTTTGATTGTTTATGTCGTTACATTTAATTTTAATTTTCGTTCATTATGTTCATTATATATATATATATATATATATATATATATATATATATATATATAATTCAAATTTAATTCAAATATTGAAGCCACTTTGCGCAATGTTTTTCAAAAAGTGAGTAACATCCTAACTGCTCCACTAATGACTAATTTTATTTAACACGGACATATACACAAAGGCGGTGACAGAGGCGATATTTTTAGAAAAAAATACCCCTTGCAAAATAGTCAAAGTTCATTAAAACTAATTAAAGGCGATTTTCAGAAACATCATTGTCATTTGTTTCATTATTACTTTATACTTGTGCTTTTCCTTACATTCCCTGTTCGCCATTTGTCACCTTGCCTAACTTACTAACCAACATGATTTTTGTTTTCGCTTAGCTAATGATCATACTGCAGGTGTGTAATCTATTTTTGTCATAATGGCTTACGGTCATACCGGAGCAAGTGGGTGATTAGCATGTGAACTTTAATCTCTGGACAAGTAGGTAATGGAAACCGAAAGACTTTTACGAAGTTCGTCATGTGTTTATACAGCTAGATTAATTGTTCAGACAAGCAAAAATCACCTTTGCACGGAATAAAGTAGGCTCTCTCACATCCCTGAAAAAATCGTCCTGCATATATATATATATATATATATATATATATATATATATATATATATATAAGTTAGATGAATGAATGGGAACTCAACGAATCTAGAATTAAGACAAAGATTCAGCATTCGACATGATAACATTCTCACAGGTTTGCCAACAAACACCCAACCTCCTGCACCGATCCCTAAGTCATGAAGTTATATAGAAATGCTTTTGGAAAATACATAGAAAGTGGTCCCATTGACACGCAAACATTACTGATAGCCTCAAAACATATCGGATGACCATATTAGAACTCGAAAATCATATCACCTAAAATCGTACAACTAAGGTTTTTTTAAAAGACTCTTTCTTAGTATCAATCATGAATGCAAATAAATTTTTGATAACTTAGCTTAAGTTCCACTAAAAGGAAATATACGAAGATGAGAAATAATCTTGCGTCAATAATCTTGAGTATATCTTAAAAAGTCTTGAATCTGACGCATAATATTGCATTAGCGTTTATAAAATACTGTAGGGAGTAAATGTTTACTAAATAGGTGCATGTGATTGACTAAAAAATATTTTATGCCATAACCTAACACTTTAAAAAGTAATTTAAAAAATACATGCACTGTTTGCCAAACTTATATAGCCTATTGCATAGGATATATATCTATTACAAATAGGACTTTGGTCAAATGCAATGAATAGAATTAAAAATATTGCTAAATATTTCAAAACTCGTAAAGAAATGCAATCATACTTAGCATATTCAAAAATCAATGTGATCGTTAGAGGATGAGATTAAATCATAAGAAAAGAACACTAATGCCGACCTTAAGATATAGGAAGGCTAAGATGTACGTTTAAGTTAGGACAGAAACTAAAAAATAAGTTTGCAAATTTAAGATGTGTCTTAGTAATTGGGCAAAGTAGCTAGTACATAAAAAGAAGAAATACGTTTAGTGGGAAGCTATAGAATATAGGAGGGAGTTGATGACAGAACAACTATTGAAAATTAAAATCTGGAGCGTGCTCGTATTTGGTTCGGTAAACTATTCATTCAGGCAAGAGAATACGTCCACACTGTAGTTTTTTTGAGACATGGGTTCAAGTATAAACAAGGAAAACGAACCGAAAGGAAAACAGTAATAGCGTCGTTAGCTACGGTAATACAAGAGAGATGACTGCTGAAAAACATTTGAAGACGTTAGAAAAAGTGGCTGCAGAAGATAATTAAAACAATGGGATGCTGAAGACCGTAATAGACGTTTACGGGAAAGCGAGGTGAAGGATGTAAAAGAGAAGGAATTTGGGATTTAATGGAGGGAGAAGGAATTTATTTTAATATATGTACGTATATATCATAGGGCTGAAGAATATTTTGCACCATATTAGTCAGAGCTTTAAGATAAAGCAATGTCTACTGCTTGGGTCAACAACAAAACAACCTAACTTAGAATTCCGGTAGGATATACTTAACAATAACATATTTATACAAAAAACTACGTTATTACGTCATTATTCAAACTTATAATGATATTATCAACTTACTGTTCAATGGGGGTAGAGCTCACCTAGTTCTTTGCCCAACGGCAATAAATCTATACATCAGGGTTGAGGGGGGAACAATTCCTTTACATGGCCTCCCTATGGTTTTCCAGGGAAACCTGGAGCCCGAAAGATCACTTCATTTGAGTGAAGGTGGGAATGTCCTGAGGAATCCTCCGGGTATTGTGTCCGGGTCCTCCGATCAGTAGCTCTACGTTGTATACATTGGATTACCACCCTCAATCTAACATTATGTCAATAAAAATATTTGTAGTTTAAGTAAAATGCATGAATGACTGTGTTTGAACAGCAAAGTGGATTCGACGAATAATATCCCAAGCATAAAAATGGTTATAAGTTATAGACCACTCAATTTTAAGAGTAATCACTCTGTGATATTTTAATGCTATGAATAAAGAATATTGTAAATAATCCCTTTACACCTAACAACTCCACAAGGTGAATTTCCTGACAATCGTCTTGCTTCTTAGTGATCTAAAAATTATTATCACCTAACGTCAATTCCACTCGAATAATCTCTAAAGTCATCGTTCATGTTTCTGAAGAGTTTAGGTCAGCAGCATAATACAAAATTATTTTAGGAAGCTAAGAAATTGCCGATTAGCTAACAACAATACGAGAAGTAAAAGTATCGTAGTGAACGCCCAACAACTTCAAATAGACTCCAAAAATACACAATGATGAAAAATGTTGGACGACAGATTTCAGATACTTTATTGGTCATTAGTACGTGTACTATGCTTTCATAATATCAGATTAAGATAAAATCACAGCAAGTAAAGAAGGGGACATAAACACAGTTAATAATCAAAATTAATTAATGAAGTAACTGGGCATTAGTCTCAGAATTCACGCATAAAGTTCTCAAGGTTTTACAACTATTTCCAAGAATTTCAAACTAATTGTTAAAAAAAGATTTCTCACACCATTTAAACGCAAGAGAGAGTTGCTTGAAAATAATTTTTATTTATGGACGTAAATAAACACTTTCGAACCACATTTATTATTATTTGGAGCGAAATTCCTCTGCTCGAGCCAGTCGCCTACCTTACCAATAGTAAGAAGGATTCAGTTAGCTTGTAATGTCGCCGGAAAGGGCAAAAAATTGAACCAGTGCGGCGATGTTGACTTTTAGGCAGGGTCTTTCTCTCAATGTGCGCCGTAAAAATTGCCAATGGAAAGGGAAGGAAGTAAAACATCTACGCACATACATAAATGAAGAAGAATTAAACAGAATGATAGTTCTAAAATATAAGGTAATGAAGAAAATCTACATTATGAAAAATCTACGGATGTACATAAAAAATGGGAACTGAATAACTCCTTCATAGGTTCGTAAATGTTACTTATACTTCTACGCTGCGTATAATTCATTAAAAAGAGAAATCAAAGAGGACCCAATCACTTGAAACAAATGAAGTTTTCCTCAAAAGATCGTAAACAAAATAATAAAAAAGTATTTAGTAGTTCAAATAATTGTTACCGTTTCCACTATTCTTTTCATTGGTAGGCACTACGCCTTTTGATATTCAAAACAGCATCTTCATTAATAAAGACTTGAATGTTAATTATTACCATCGACACTAGCAGTACGTTAACATTACAAAGGATAGTGGAAAAAAGAATCAACTAATTTTATTTAGCATCTCTTTCCACAACTCTTAATTGCTTCATTCCACCTGGTTTTCTATAGTTACTAAAAAACTATTTTTATCCGACAAACAATAATATTATGCAAACAAACGTACAGATCTACCTAGAAACTTTCTGAAAAACAAATGCATATATTGAATTTGATCATCACTTCAGTAAAGAATGTTTATGATCCTGCCTCACCTACACAGTGTTAAATACCGATGAACATTTTCCCTGAACTTCAATACTATTTATTTGCATGGTATTTTGAAAAAAAAATGCACCTGCCTTAAAGCAAAAATATTATTCCAATAATTTAGGTAATACCTATGATAAAAGTGTTGAGATACTTTTTTCTGAAAATTATATGGATAACTATTACCTAGCACTTAAAAAAATAACATAAACAATTTTAGATGTGTAACTCCTACCGATAATAATGATTTCAGTCTATAAATATTAAGTTAATTGGCTAGTCACATCGTTACAATAACAGGTGAGGTTATATTAAACCCTTGATCACAGAGAGGTGGAAATACAGAACAAGATGCGTAATGGTAAGTCAAATGTGAAACGCATTCATAACGAGCATGGTAATAATAATGTCTCGACTTCTTCGAACAAACAGAAGAGATCTAGTAGTATATTACGCATCTTGTTCACATTTAATGGTTATAATGTTCATTGTAGAATAGTCTTTCAAGTATAAAGAGCAAGTATTTACGCCAAATGCAGCGGCAGAGTGCCATACCAAGGACTGAGATCTATTATTATTTTGTCCCTGTGGGCCCTTGTCGACTACCTAACTCATCCTTTTTTATGCTTAGTTCCACGTAATTTACAGTAATCTTATGCATATTTTTAGCCAATATTCACAGTAATTTTGGGACGAAATGCATGGCATGTTTTTATATCACCCATTCCAAGCATATGTTTTGAGCGAATGCATATATGTTTGAGAGACAGAGAGAGGGATGGGAATAGCTACTGACAGTACGAGTGTAACATAGCTGACGTAACCGTGTAACGAATCCAATTACTAAGAGCAATTAAGTGTCTATTAATATAGTCTTCAATCACGCGCAACTCCTTATAGCCGAATTTGACTGCATTTACATCTGAGAAATTTAATCCTTAACATCGCCAACAACCTTAATTATGAACACAACCTTAACTGGGTCTGGAGAAAGAAATTAGGGTACTTCCGGAGGGAACGGTTACCTCGTTTGCTGTGTTTCCTTAGCGTGGAAGAAAACCAAGTTGACGAGGAACTTAATCAATAAACCATCCACGACAATCCCATTCTGAGGAATATCCCCCGACGAAGATCCATTGTTGTGAGAGGGCAGTGAAAATTTCATCGCGTTCCCCGCGTTCGAGAGGAGGCTCTCGGCGGGCGCGTGCAATAAGCGAGCCGGCGGCTGCTCGCGCGGCGCGGGGGCACGGAACACACCCGAAGCGTGGGTGGACACCGGGAACGCTTCTTCTACCTCCCTGAGACTAAAAGAGGAGAAGAATGGGCAGAGGAGAAAAGGAGGAGGAGAAGATGGACTGGGAGTAGAACGTTTTCTCATTTTCTCTTTATCACAGCGTTGTGGGTTACTTTCAGAAAGGGAGAGAGAGAAATAGAAAGAAAGACATTTCAGATAGAGTGTAAGGAAGAGCGGTGTGTTCTACGCCTCAAATCGGAGATAGAATAAATTAAGCTCCATTGTTCTACGACATTACACGCCAATGTTGATCAGATTCTCCATTCAAAGTTTTTACGGAAATTTGAACGAGTTCTTTTACGCCTACTAATTAATGAGTCATCTCCAATATATACACTTCCTCTTGCGTGTCCTGATTGTCCTCTACAGTTCTGCAAATGACCATTACAAAAGCACAACGATCAGTTAATATAATTCTTATAAAATGAAAGGATTAACGTGGACGGGGAGAATTGGTGTAATGATAATTGGTGTAACTGAATCTGAACCATAAAAAATCCAAATTATTTTTAAATGTAAAATGTAATTTATCATTTGGAACCAGAGAATGAAATCATTTCAATGAATAAAACAAAAATTAGTGAATATTTTCTTATATTCCTTATTTTCGGATCTGTATTATAGGAAATAATTGCACATTAAGGAATGTAAAAAACAATTAAAAAGGTACACTGATACCTATAGTTAATCAAATTTATGAATAGTGAGTAACAAAGATCTAGAATTTGGAAAACCTTTATCTTTCAAAAGTACACAATTAAAAATCTTTTTTATCGTGAACTTTGCTCAAAGAATTGGTGTTTTTCGATTTCGTAAATATTATGTCTTTATGAATGACATCTGTTGTGATACGCCTTCAGATATTTGTCACCGACACAGAGGCAGAATATATATATATATATATTATATAATGTAATTGTATAAGAAATCAGCATTTCGACGTAACTAAGTGAATCAACATTAGAAGAAATTTCTTATTTTTATTTACCAAACAAATTTACAAATATTAGTGGCACCCGTAATCAGTTGCATATTTTACGTGGATATTTATTTCTATTTAAAGAAAAATTTTAATGAAGCGAGCATGAAAAACCATTCTGTTCCCGTAAAAAATAACTATAACAAATGTTAAACAAATTAGAAAAATATTTCTCAGTTATTTCTATGAAAATTCTTCATAGGTTAGTTGAAGACAGAGATCATGTTCATATTACGCCCAAGACAAAATTACAACCTGCCTGCTTCGGTTAAGGCAGCGAACCATCGGAAAAACCGGGTCGTCGGAAGCCCTCGAACTCAGAAATTCAAACAGGGTTTTCGACCCTACCCTGGTGTGTTTATACAACTGGCTGGCTTCTCAGTAAAGCAAACGAAGCCAAACTCTGCCATACAATCGAGTCTGATTGCATTACGCTACGCTATAGAAATCCGTAAGCAATAAAAACAAACGTGTTCGCATAATGAATGTCCAAGGTATATGGTGATGAAACACAACCAGCCCCTAAGTGCTCGGAGGAGGTTAACCGTTTTAGGAATGGCTATGTTCTCCATTTTTTAAGGATAACAATAATATTATTTTGAGAATTTTTCATGCAGCACACTGTATATATATATATATATATATATATATATATATATATATATTATTATTAGGTAATCTACCGGTTAAGGTAGGTTTTTGGATGGACACAACTATCAAATAAACATTTTGTGACTCCCCACCTAGCAAACTAATCTATATCAGGTCCCTCTTCATCTCGGTGTACTTCTTTCCTCCCTTCATCCCGTCCAACATCCCTATCCTGTTCCTGCCCTTAACACGCTTGCCCAACATTCTCCCCTCTATTACCCTCTTCAACATTCCACTACCGCTCAATACGCCTTTCATCCATTTTTCCTGCCTCCATAGGATTTCTCTAAACAAACCCCTCTCCTCCCCCACCATTTCTAGTACTTCCTCATTTGTTTTCCTTTCGGTGCATTTCACCTTCTCCATTTTTCTCCACACCCACATTTCAAAAGCCTCCAATCTACGTCTATCCTCCTGCTTCAGCGACCACGTTTCCGCGCCGTACATAGCTACGCTCCATATAAGAGTTTTTACGAGTCTTGTCTTAACATCCCTACTCAACGTCCCCGTAATCAACTCCCTCCTCCTTGAGAAAGCCTCCTCACCTAGCGCAATTCTTCTCCTTACGTCCCTACCACTTTGACCGTATTGGTCCAAAACACTTCCGAGATATGTAAACTGTTCTACCTGCTCTATTCTTTCCCCGCCTATTTTAATATTTAGCTTAGCCTTTTTCTTTCTGGAAAATCGCATAACCTTTGTTTTATTAATATTGATTCTCATCCCATATTTATCGCACTGAAACGCCAATTCACTCAACAATGCTTGCAACCCCTTGGCTGACTGAGCAACTAATGCTTGGTCATCAGCAAACCTAACCGATTTTACGAATTCCCCTCCGACTTTCATTCCTACCTCCAGTTCTCCCCATGCCTCTTTAATCATTTCCTCTACATATACGTTGAACAGTACCGGTGACAATGGGCAACCCTGCCTTACACCTCTTCCTAACACTGCCCATCCGGACTCTCTGTTCCCCACTCGCACCTGAGCAGTCTGAGACATGTACAGGTTTTGGATCAGTCTCCTGTCCCTCCAATCCATTCCTCCATTCCTCCAATCCATCCCTCCTGTCCATTTCAACTTCTCCATTCTTCTCCACACCCACATTTTCTGGTTTCCTTATTAGCTTAGGTGGTAGAGCATCCGCCCGGCAAGTGGAAGGCCCGTGGTTCAAATCCCTGATAAGGAAATATTTTTACTTTCGTGATCTGCTCAAAAACCGCATTCCCCACATGTCCTGTGTTCACCTTTTATGTGTTTTCCTATCCCCTTTCCTTATACCTATTTCTATGGTGTGACAGATTATTTTCTTTTAATGTCCCATGCATGAGTGTCAAATTATGCCATATCATTATAAAAATCTCCAAACGGACAATTTTGGGAGATCCATACAGGCGCATTTTATGTGAAAAATCCCACTTTTCACCTTTAGGTGTAATTAATTGGCGATATTCTGCTTTAATCGGGCAAACAACTTTCTCTGATCAAATCTATTTTAATATATTATGGAAAAGTAGATATTGGATACGCACAATTGCATTTACAATCAGCCTTTTGAGAAAACTTTCAATTTCTAGTTCTTCAGAGAGAAACTCGTAGCTGTAAAACTACTTTAGAGAATAAGCAATCCACACATTTTATTAAAACATTCTCAAAACTATTTCTATTTTGAAATCGCTCTTTTATAATTTCATAATCACTCGGCGTGAAATGCGAGCCTGCCGAGAACATTGTACAGTTATGGAAAACCTGGTAAATAAAAAACAGATCTAATCAGTTAAAATTAAATGAAAATGTTCAAAATAATTGTTACAATAAATAAATATAATTGGCAAAAAGTCAATGTTCCTTAAATCATTGCATAAAACTACTGTGGTGGCAAAGCTATTCAACGTGTTATTTCCAGCATAACTCATCCCGCCTTACCTCTGACATATAGTCGACTTTATCATCCCCAGCAAGTGATATTTTGTGCCCATATGGCGTTCATATGATGCCTACAGATGGCTCAATATTTCAGCCATTGCAATTGTACATAATTTATATAAGTGTGGTTCTGGAACAAAAATGGTCGTTTTTACGACCGATCTGAATATATTGAATTGTCACAACTGCAGTTTATGGCAAGAAAATGTTCCAAGGTTCTATTCAAGCTTTCAGTTCATCTGCTCATCCTCATTATTTTATTGAATAATAATACGACTTTGTCCGCATTTCCTTAAACACTAGAAAGTTGTATGCAATGGTAAACCCATTAAAAATTTCCAGGCTAGGAAAATATCACTTCGGATTATAACATCAAAATGCCGTATTTTTTAATTTTTCAAGAATAAAATCCCACCAACAAAGTATATTGCACCATATTAGAATGACGATAGCTTATTATATGTTGTGGCATATTTATTAATTTAATTCATACTGCCATTAGAACACCAAGATCGATTACATTCAAACGAAACCAGGAATAAAGCTATGACGGCAATGCTAAATAGTTTCCTTCAGCGTTGGCATTACAACGTACGTGTGAGAAGTTTGAGTTGCCTACTTGGCATTATGCGTAGGCGCAGCTATGGGTGTCGGTTGACTGTTGGATACGAGCTTCTCCTTTGATACACGAGTGTACATTAGATACGATAATTTCATAAAAGTCAAATTTCACGGCATATTTATCGAGTTCGACCAAATAATTAATCACATGATTTATTGGATTATTCACCCTGCTTTACGATAATTTCAGATAAAATTGTAATATAATAGTTTAAGTCCCAAAAATATTTAAATAAATAAAACATTAAATCCAAGGAGAGAAATAATACTACAAAGTAAAAAAAAAGGACTGACGCCTTTGATTGAGCTTTATATTTGATATTCAAATTCGCGTCCATATTGTGCAATGACATGCCTGTATTATTTGGAATATTAAAATTCAATGAAAGCATATTTTCGTCTATGGGAAAATACTTAAAATACCAGCAAATTTTACAATATAACGTACATGTCAACAATTACTCACACAATTTACATTATTAGAATAAGATGATTAAAACAGAATATTTTAGTAGCAAAATAATAAATTCAATCAACGAATATTTTAAATCATCAATATTTGCAACTATTCCTTGAAAAAAATTATCAAATCTAATTCACTTCAATTTTTACTAGCATTTAATGACATCCTAGTGGAAGGCACCGGGTTGGAAAACCAAAGATCACGTGATCGAGTCCCACTAAGCAGAGGCGTTGTTTTTGTCCGATTTTAATTTATAAGGTTTAATTTTATAATATGACTTCAGTGTTTGGTGCAACCACAACAGAAATATAAGGTAATGTTATCAAATTGTAACACATGAAATAATTACATTTTGGATTCCTTAAAATATAGCTACAAATATTTTGTAATATAGGCCAGAGCAGAGGTCCAGATAATGTACAATTGAACATCATTAGGTGGCTCATTGCTCACATCGTAGAGAAATTAAATACTTCATATGGAAATATTTAACATTGAACCGAAAAAGCAGATATTTCATTCTTTGGTATAACTTTTACGCATGTATTGATTGAATAAGATCGTTTTTCCATTAGATACAGTGAAATATAAATTTAACCCATCATGGAGTAAAATAAAAATTACGCTGTGTGAAAGGCTAGTTAATAAAAGTTTTTAGCCCAAGAACGATTGTTAGGAATCAAGAAATTTTCATTTTATAAGAACGCTATTTTCAGTCTGAATCTGCACGTCATTACATGACTACAAGATCACATGTTCTGACGAAATTCTCGGGTAATAAATGGTTAAAATTTGAGGAATGAAATCTTTTTATGTTGGTAAAACCAAACCGAGACATTAAATCATTAGGGTCAGTGATCATATTGCACACGAGACTAGGCAACAACTTCTGGAAATAGAAAGGAATAGAATGAAATACCCCACTTGATACCTTTTCAACGCCATCCATGATATGGCAAAACAAAAGTTGAGGGCACGAAACCCAAACAATCCATAATTGAATGAAAGCATAGGATAAAATAGGTCTAAAACAAGCAGAAAAGGGTACGAAGGCAAATTACAACGTGCAGGAAGCAAACAAATGACGTGCAAAACGAAATAATAAGATTCCCAACGCAAATCATCTGCATAATGTGTTAAAGAAACCTTGTTTTTACTCAATACTGAGCCTAAGGGGGAAAGGAATGAGCAGGATAAGAGGCCTTTGTTGAAAGGAGACTCACCAAATGGGAGCGGAGAGTTAGCCAACCCATGGTGGAGGTTTGGTTAGGTGTGGCGTGCGGCTCTGGTGCCCTTGCCTTCTGCCAATCTCTCTCTCGAGGGATAAACGGACTCGGGACTGGGGGAATGGAAGTAATTGGACAGGTTATGGGTGCCGACCAGAGAGGTATTCCAAAATAGGTAGGTGTCCGGACCTCGAAGGTGAGTACAAGAAAACGATCAAATACGCACAACTTCGTCCACGGGTGAGAGGTACGTGGAAAAGGTCGCCGGGACTCCTCTTTTTCTTCAGAGGGCCCTGGGAAGTCGTTGGGAGGAACAGTGATAGGAAAAGGGAGCAGTACCGAATATCCCTCTCCGAGGGTCAATGCGTGAGTATTGGGGACTCCCAGAAACTCTTAAGGTTCTTCTACTCCCCTTTCGAGTCGAGCACACTTCGCCCTCGTTTGGATAAAAATATGGTGAATGAAATGATGGAAGGAGGGCCTCGATACTATATTCGCAAAGGTTGAATTTGTAACGGAGGATTCGTGAGAGAGTTTTCCACCTACGTAGGCATCAACAGCTGAGAGCGGACGACGAGGGGGTGGTTGGGGGACATGAGAGATGTCGCTCTTTTGAGGGGGCGAGGGAGAAGAGTGGGGAAGAGAGAGGCAGATTCGGGATGTATGTGTGTGTGTGTTGAATGGAATGGGCTGAGAAGCGGGAAAGGGGGCTGGGTTTCAATGTGGTGACGCAGCAGTCGAGGGCGTTAAACGGGGCGGAGGTGGGAGGAGGACGAAATGATCAACTCGGTCTTCGACCCTGTCGGCTGATTTTCCTAACCCTCTCCCCCGCACAAAAACTTCGAGCGGGATATCTTGATGTCTGAGGCCCCGTGTGTGTATTCGCTCGAGCCAGCGTCTCCGCTTCCCTACCGAACGCCACAAAGCGGGGCGAATGGGGCCGGGTCGCGAACACGGGAAACCACTCCGGTCGAAAAACGGCAAAGACGGCTGAAATGCTAAGAGGAAAGTCAAATGACAGAGGCCGTGAGACGAGCGGAAATAGACTTGTGTCGCAGAGAAATGAACCCTTCAAAAGTGGCGAACCGGATAAATACATATATACATCTATTCATAGAGAGAGGGAGAGGGGGTGAGATTAAGTTAGAAAGGAGAGTAAGAGAGATATTTGAAGAAATTGATATAATGGTAGTAGTGAGACAGACAGGTGACAGTAAAATGTCTAAGGAAGAGAATCACTGTAAGAGGAAATGGAACTGGTGAAAACGGAGAGCAAAGGGAAATATGGGCGAGAGTTTCGCCGCTGAAAAGCCTATTTGCACTACGTTCACCGAGTAAGTATTAAAGGAACTTCGTTGTGGAATGTCTCCGGAAGTAGTTTATCTAAAAAGAAGATTTTTTCTCGACTTCGGTAGATACAGAGAAGGACCAAAGAGGAGAGGATCTGTGCATAAATAACCTGGAAAAGACAAAGTGCGTCAAGAGGCAGGAATGATGCTGAACAAGTCACAGGGGCTAGAGTTAACCGACCATGAAAGATGAAAGAAGAGAAATAGAGAGAGAAAGAAATATTTATATTTAAAGAGAGAGAGAGAGAAAAATGACGTGAGTACACTGGGGGACACAGAGGGAAATATCAGAATGTGCGGAAGTGAGATCGATGGGATGGCTCGCCGTCGAGGCGGGGAGATTTCGGGCGGGGAGCCGAAGGAGTGGGGGCGATACCAGGTGAGAGGGAGAGATTCGAAACCGGTAAAAGGGAAAGAGGGGGACGGGAGGAGAGTGGTAGAGGCAGAGACGGGAGTTGCGGATGGAGAGAGAGTAGAGCGAGGGAGAGAGGGAGACGGAGGAAGAGGCCAAGGTAAGCGGAGGGACGTGGGAGGCGACGGAGACGAGTCGAAAGGGGCGACGATACCCGAAGGGAAGCGGGTGAAAAACAAACTCGCCTCGCCGCTACGCGTACCCCTACCTAAATGCAATATCCAGACGATTACGATGGGAGGAGCTGAGGACACGGACGCGGAGATTCGATCGCACTCCCGGCGTCGGCTTTCTCTCGATCCGCGATGGTTGCGGCGGGATGGTTGATTCCGCCCAAAGGGGGAGTTTGGGTGTTACACGCGGGATCCTTGTGGAAGGGAGAGGGCGGAACTGGGTTGAAGGGGAAAGTGGGCGAACCCGACGCGCAGCACGGAGGGTGGGAGAAGAAGGAGAGTTGGGGAGACAGAGAGAGGAGATGAATGAGAAATGGGATGAATGGGGGACGGGAAGGAGCGAGAGGTATATTTCCGTGCTGGAGATTTGTTTTCGTGAAAAAGCTTCCGCGGCTCCGGTTGTCCGTGTCCCAAATATGGGATTCGGATGTATACCAACGTTCGGGCTACGTGATTCCGAATACCCCACTTCAAAAAAAAGACTAGCCGGGACTCGAAAGGGTTCGCGCTTAAATCAAATCAACGGTGAGATTTTTGGAGATCGTCCCCGGAGAGATTGCGAGGAGAAGAGGTTTGAGTGAGAGGGATAAAGGCGGGGTCGGCGGGAGTATGGCGAGATTCGGTCTTGGAGAACACTCTGGAATGTAGGATTGCAAGGCTGCGTGGGCAGGTGGTGGAATCGGGAGGAGATACGACGGATAGGCCAGCAATAGCGCGTGTCGCTCCGCAGAAGAGAACTCTGTGCCGTGCAGGGCAAGACTGGAGGAGCGGCGGACGGGCGAGTGAAGAGGGGCACTCTTTGCAAAGCACGGAAAATCCGAGCGGACGCGAGCGTAGCCGAAGGGAACCGACTCCCCTCGTCTCGAGCGGCGGAGGGAGAGGGGGAGGGAGTCTGCCGGGTGGGTATAGCCCTCCCGGGGGCCACCGTTGCCCTACCCCCTTCTCCCACATCCCCTTCGCCAAAGCAAGGGATAAGAGGAGGAGGGAGCGTAGCGAGGAGAGGGGCTCGGGAGCGGGAGTACGACGGTGGGCGGGGGCAGGAGGTGGGCAAGCGTGATAGGGGGGGCAAAGAGCAATTGCAGGGAATTGAAGCAGCTACAGGCGGGTGTCAGTGCGACTGCATGCTTTTATTTTTTATTCTCCCGTGCGCATTACGCCCACGAGCTCGCGGGGTCCGTGCCAGAACCTCCGGCGTTAACGATGTGTTTTGGCTCAGGTTTTTTTCTTACCTTTTGACCTTTTTCATGGAGTGCACCGATTAGAATTTTGGGCGCGATTGTTTTCAACTCAATTGCACTGGCTGGATTTGCACCCTGAAAATTTCTTCCCTCCCGCGGTAAGATACACTATAATATTTAATATGCATGTCCTAATTACAAAAGACGATGAAATATTATTAATTCTGTGCATGAGAAACGAATATCAGGGAAGCTCTCATAAGGAGACGTGGTGGATCAGTGGAAGATAATGCTGTCATACATTTAGGTTCAGTGGTTATTTCAGTAGCATATTCATGCAGTAAAATTTCGCGCTATAAAACCTAAAATCCAGAACGAGATTATTTTCAAATTCTTGAGATCCTGAATCATCCAATCCTTTTCAAATATTAATTCTTTTCGATTGCGGTCTGAAGGACGAATGAAATGACGAGAAAATATGAAAATGATGAAAATATCATATGGTAACGACATTATATCTCGAGAAATTTTTGAAATGGTGCCCGTTTGGATTATAGTTTTCATTAGAATCATAAATTCATCAACTCGTGTTCTCGAATAAGATTCCATGCTCAAAGTTTGGAAAAGATATCATTAGAGAAATCCCTGATTGAAATATTTCATTTGCGGAAACGAGTGGAAAATCCGGTCATTTATTTTTCCCGAGGGACGAGAGAAAATAAAATAACGAATGAAATTGCATCAAATATTTTTTCCACCTCCCCAGATTACGTGAAACTTCCCCCCATTACTTATATCGCCCTCATTCAACACCCTAACATCTGCCCTCCTTAACTTCTCATCGCTCTCTGCGCGGGAGAAAAAAATATAAATGAACTCGAGGATTGCTGGAGCGGTTTTTTAGTGGTGTTTGGCGAAACCGGATGGGTGATGGGTTGGTGGTGTTGGGAGGGGAGGAGAAGGGCCCAGGAGGGTGAAAGGAGGCGAGCCTCGGGCTAACATCATACCTCATCCCCACACCGACACGAAAGCGAAAATGGGTGATACCGATTCGATTCATTCGAACATCGTTTCCAACAAAATCCTTATTTTCACGGAATATTCCAATTCAGGCATATTTGGATCCATTTCGAATGCAATCATATCCAGAATCCAAGCATGCAATTCACGGAGATACGCGGAGAATATTGAATAAGATAGTAATGTTTGCATAATACAACAGTCCTCAAGACGCATGGAAATTAGAAATATATAATCGAAAAAACATTTAAACAATTAGTGGACTTCATATTTCTTCCCACTTGAAACTAAGTTATCATTAGAAAAATGAGGACTTTCAATTCAACTGATCAATAGGTAGAAAGCTCTTCACGGCTCACTGAGATTCGTCTTTTTAACACAATTTTCTAATGCTTACAAAAATATCGATACACAAAATTTATTAAACTAGAGAAAGATATACAGAACAAAAGACTCGAAAATACGCCAAATTCAGTAACAAATCAAGTGCAATTATATATCAATTGCCAACATTGTCGGTTGAATGAATTGGTGCACCGAAATCAAATTCTCGAAAAAACCTGTGCTCATTGAAAAGAACATACCAATTAACACTCTTCATTTTAAAATCCAGCATTGACACTGATCCCAAGGGGAACATGAATGTTTACAAATAAGATGCGTTTCATAGTGAATCGATTTTGGTTACACGGTTCGCACCAAGAGCAGAGGACCGATTCATTTATTCCATTCATCCCATATCCGTCAGTGATGCGGAGGATGGGGCGAGGAGAAAAGGATGAGCCCGAGAAGAGAGAAGATGGGAGAAAAGAGCAGAATTCTTTTTCTATGTGTGTGCAATGTGCTTCAGGGTGTGCTCGTGTGTGCGCCGCGGGTACTGTATGCGTCCGTGGCCGGAGAGCACGATAGGGGATGCGGAGGCTCAGAGGAGGATGTTGGCGTGCTGCTGTGGGTATATAAATGAGGCAAGAGGGAAAAGGAGCGACGTGGTGGCGACCGGGTGGGAAGGGAGAGTGAGAAAAAGAGAGGATTAGATATGGAAAACGGGAAGTGGTGGCGTGGCTAAGAGGGAGGAGGGAAGCGACGGAGCTGGGAGAGGGCAGACGCTCGAGGGAGGGAGAGAAATGGAGAGGAGTGAGATGTGTGTATACATAACACGGGGAAAGAAGAAGAGCGGGAAAGAATTGAAATGCCCCGTCCACCCAGAGATGGGATGGGCGAGGAGGGAGGGGGTGAGGGGTTGGACGGAAGAACCGCAAACAAACGGGTACGGAGATGACGACGATGGCTGCTGGATGTGTCGTGGTGGCGCACTCTCTCCCCTTCCGAAATCGCTTCTTTTCACTTCGCTTCACAATTTGCGCGAGGAGAGGCGTAACCGGGGAGCGAGGAAACGCCTCCTCCTTCCCAAGGACGTGTGATCCATCCCTCCGTAACCCCGACCCCTGCGCATACCGCGTTTCTCTCTCTCTTATTTTGTAATTTTTTTCCACCTCACTCACTACACCGTCCCTTTCTCGCCTTCCCTTCCTTCAACCCACTCTCTTGATGCATTCCTGAGCCCGCAAGGTCATTTCTGAAGCGATTGGCGTCTCTTCCGCGGCGACGCAAACTCGCCGAAACGGTGAGAAACTGCGCCGAAAGGCGTCCGTCAGGGCGCCTCCGACGCAATTCAAATTTCCTTCGGCAGGATGGGTGCACGCGGTGTGAATGTAAGGGTGTGTCTGTGTGTGTTTCAAACCAATTTTCGAAGCCCGTATTCGGATATTTTTTTCCATTCCATAAACATTGTTTTTATCTGGCAATTCAGCTGTCACGAGGTGCACCACACAGTTCTCAACGTATTCAAGGATAGGCTGTTCATCGAGCAGATACTGGCTGTCGCATGGTATTGGCTTCACCTTTACCGTTGACTTGATGTCGCCGGGTGAATGAGACACTCGAGATTTTTCCTACATCGTAAGCTTAATATTCGATCGCGAACGGCGAGATTCGAGGGATCAATCTGGGCCGGTGGCTATAAAATGTGAATCACCGTTTCAATGGTCCAAACAACGCCATTTATATCCGTTTCCCCTGTTATTTTCTTCCTAAATTTGTTTTTCACTGCACCATACAAAATATACACCATATTTTCATAGAACGCATGAAATTGAGTTTCCTCTTCATAGTTTTATTGAATTCATCCATAGTTCCCCCTTCTTAATTCTTATAGAACGATAGACATATCTCGGCAACGGACGTATGATGTCATTGAATATCCGAGTACTTTGTCCTCTTGAAATTCTCTCGGTACTAACTGATGGCTAATTTATAGATATTAAATAAAAATGTAAGGATATATAAAAACAAAAAAACTCAGATTATGAGAAGAGTTCATTACTAAATCTAATTAACATTCAGATGTCTTTTTTGGACATTGTCTTTTTTTCATATTTGTTTTATATACTCTTGACGCTTTAAATACATGATAAGCAATAATTTCTATACACATATATGTATGTATGTGCACATATATATATATATATAGTATATATATATATGGATGATGCGGAAGTACTCACGAGAGCAATATAACTTTTGGACGGCACAATAGAACACAGAATAAAACAGATAACACGTAAAAGGACACTCACACTGCTGACCTGAAGAAGGCCTCGGAATAGGGCGAAAGCTTAAATCATCTACAGTGTGAGTGTCCTTTTACGTGTTATCTGTTTTATTCTGTGTTATATATATATATATATATATATATATATATATATATATATATATATATATATATATATATATATATATATATATATATATATATATGAGTTCTGTTCCTAATTCCTCTTGAGAAAGGTGGTTGGACCACCGAAAGTTCGAGAACCAGTGAGTCCCTCTTTTGTGTGTTTTGGTTTCTGTGTTTGTTATGACTATTAGTGAATTTACATTATATATATATATATGTGTGTGTGTGTATGTATATGCATGTATGTATGTTTTTATATTTTTTTCATTCAGGTTCCCCCCACCTTTCCTCACCTATTTGATAACCCCAACCCTAAATTTAATCCCTTACCCTTCCCTCATGGTGCTACACCCCCTGCCACACACCTTTTTTGGTGGCTCACAGGGTATTTATGTAGATGTAGATATAATAATAAAGCATGAAAAGCAGTAATCAATGAAAAAGAATTTAGTAAAAAACCATAACAACTCAGGTTGTCGTTACGAGATCTTAATATATGTTATCAAGACAGTAAAGCTTGGAGAAAGAAGAAAACTATACGCTCTTAAACATCCGACTGATGGAACTGAACATTTGTAATTCGGTATATAAAACGAATTTTTTGTATAGAGACACCACAGTGGTGGTTTACACGAGTTATTTTCTTAGGAAGACTGTGCGATTTTTACGATGCGACTTGATGATATCATCTACTCTAAACAAAAAAAGAGATGAGGGAAGAAACAAGGGTTTACGCTAAAGAAAGAGAAGGAAGACCGGATAAAGAAAAAAGGAGCCGCGCACTAGGGAATGGGCAACTAAGGACGATGGGACGAAAGGAAGGCAAATTTGCTGATACGGTCGGAGAAGGCGTGGTAGTTGGGGAAAATTAAATGGGAGGGGGGAGTGAGGAGGGATCGTGGCAATGGGGGCTGAAGTTACGGGAGGCGACGGAGGGTCTGTCCAATAAAGGGAAAGCTGTTACTCGTTCACAGTCGCGCCGAGGGTGGCCTCTACTCCTCCAACAACCTCCGCACGCATAAAAAACCGAAATAGAAAAAATTCATAATTGAATACGAAACGTGATATATGTATGAGGCTTGAGGGAAAGCGGAATACGAAAACATTTTTTGAGAGAAAACAATTCTTTGATCTGTCTGTTGGAAATTATTTGGTGCAGGAAACGAAAGTGAAACATTTGGATGTTAGCAGAATACCGCCGACGGAAATATATTAATTTTTTCCAACAATGATTGATGGCTGGTCGATGAGAAATTCGAAGGGAAATCATAACGGCATAATTAAAACACACACTCATATGAGCTGTTTTTTATACGGATGAGTAGTTAATGAATTCACTACTCTAAGAAGGTGGATTAAAACTTGAACGCTTCGAGGAAAATCTTCATTAACCCTTCCGTGACTACACTTGCATTTGGATAGTGCTGCTGCAATGAAACAGTGCATTTTGGTATTTGTGAAGATAAAATTAATGATCACCGGGAACCTTAGTTCTATGAGAGGTGATATGTGCAAATTTTTAAATTGTTTTTATTATCATTTCTTCCTTAACTTAAAAAAAATGTGTAGGCCCATGTACAATAGCCGAAGTCTACCAAAGTTGACAGGAAGCTGCACCAAACCTCGACTGTGGGAAAAAAGAGCTCGATAGGCAAATGTACGAGTTCGAGTTGTTGTAGCCAACTGTTGAGGATGGTCATTTTTTTCCATCGTAAGCGGGTGATGAGGTAGATATTCCGCTGCATGTCTTACAAACTCACACGACCTGCACGTAAGAAGAGAAAGCCAACCGCTTTGCTTTATTTATGGGTGTACCGTTCTCGCTTCTATGCGAAACGGAGGGATATTTGGCGATCCGCCGAAATAGTTTTAGCGGGGATGAAAAAGCAAATGATGACGGATGGAGAGAATGTGGGTAGGAAATCAGGTGGTGTAAAGGCACAACGACCTCTTTGGCAATGAAAAGAAAAAGAATTAAGAAAGGAAAAAAGAAAATATTTAATAGCTGAATTGAAAAGCGATGAAAGTTTAGGAAAATGATGAAAGAGGGTATAAAAAATTGGTCTTTGTATGTCATAGTCTTCCAAGTAGAGCAAATTCTTTTGAAACTTGGAGTTCATGGATGTAATACTTAAAAGAGAGTCGAAAGAAACTACACTAAAGAGAAAATTAGTGTAAATAACAAAAATAAAAAATTATGGCAGAGACTATACAAAAGGTTGAGCAAGTGAAACATTAAAAATTATAAGTAGAAAATTCACGGTTAAAATGAGGAAACTGAAGAGAAAAAAATAATGTTGAATCTGAAAACCACAAAAACGTTGAATAACACGTATAGCTATTTGCAAACGCCATAAACGTTCCTTGAATCCTAAACGAAGAGAATTCTAACTGAAACTCGTTTGAACAGTCGAAGCCATCTTACTACGATATGGTTTAAAGATGATGGGAAAAGGGTTAATGTAAGTGCACGGCAAAGAAAAAGAGGTTTTGATTGACAAGTACAAGGAATTAAGAGCACATACACATACGTGGCTATAAAATCGACACGTGTACGCGGTTTCAAAAAAGTAAGACTTCCCTTCTAATTTCTTTAATAAATACTTCCTCAAAGGACAAAAATGTAAGCCCATCAAGCTCATGATTCATTTCGAGGGAATAATGACAAATCAGAAATTCTTTCAAAAGGCGGAAACATTGATTTAAATACGTAGCTATTAGAGAACGCAATAAACGTTCCCTGAATCATAATATTCTCAGTAAAACTATAATTTTAAAAGGAAAAGTTACCAAAAATGTACTCGCAAAATATTCAGGAAATTAGTATGACATTTGATAAAGTCATTCCCATTTGTTACTATACTATGTTTCATTGATTCATGTGTCGCGAGAAGTAAATCCCCCAGGTTTAATATCTGAAAATTTGAAATGCTGATTTCAAATCATCTACACTAAAATAGCGATGATATATCTTTCAACTTTCCGTCGGTAACAATAAAAAATATATCTATTAATATTTACAAGTAAGAGAACAATGGTAGAAGGAGGGATTTATATTTCGATTTAGAAATTTATTGCACCTGGGATGATTCGTAAACATTCTAAGGGCACGGGACCTTTAATCGAACTACCTCAGTATCTTATCTATATAGTGACGAATCCCTTGAAATTTGAAGTGAATGTAAAATTTTAATTCCAAGTCATCCATTAATTGAGTCACTCTTTCATGAACCGTAGAATACAGTAAAAGATTACCCTCTAGGTTTTTCTGGATGCAATCACATGCTTAAAAGTTTAGATGTCGAATATATGTACAAAATATAAAGAAAAAGTTTTTAATAATTTCAGCTACTACTCCTGACATTATTTAGCATACATGCATGCAAAATAAAACAAAAATTTGTTGAGGCAAGATGAGGATTTCAGACTCATTCAATGATTAAATAATAGTGGATTCTATTGAAGTTAGATATTTTAGTAGGCGTAGATTGAATATTAGTAAAACAAGAACAATGGTCTTAAGCAAGATTTTGGGATTCTGGTGGAGAATGTTTTACCGATGCATGGAAAGTATGTTATGATGCATTTGTTATCGGGGTTAATTGCTCCCAAGACCCTAGTATCGAAAAAATTCACTCATTTTCGTGACAGACTTCTGATTTGGAAAAATTAAAATTAAATAGGCATGCCCAGCTTTTCATCCTTTAAAGTGTAGAAGTACGTTTTCGACAATTTATTAATCAAAATTCCAGATTACCATTTCCTAATGATCGAGTTTTTTGGACTTTAAAAATGTAACGAAATGACTGCAATTAAAATAAAGCACCTTTCGGAAAACAGTCACGCAATTGCCGTGGGCTAAAGGGGCGTACCGGTTTCCACTAAAGGATTGCTTCTTTAGACAAAAACCAAGCTCGATTATTTTCGTCCAGGGCATAGAGAATCAAACGTTCTCCACAGCGCTTGTAATAGCGATGGATGGATGAATGGGATGGGGAAGTTACACAGGAAAGAAGCGATAAGAGGAAAGATGGACGGTGAGATGAATGAATCCAGAGGAAACGGCGAAAAGAACGGTGGAAGGGAGGGAGCGAAGGGTTCTGTTGAATCAAAGGGAAGGCAGGATGGGTGAGGAGAGGGAGAGAGATGGTTCAAGGGCCGGTCGCCATGGCGACGAAGAAGAGTAAGGGTGGGTGGATTACTGATGTAATTCCCAAGGGCGGAGACAAAGAAGGCATTGGGAAATGAAGTGCAAAGGTTTTTGGGCCGTTAGATAGCAAGGGCGAGGAAAATGAATTCGGAGACTCACCGAGCGGCGAAAAGAGCCCGTCGGAGAAATGTAAACGAGACAAATTGAGTGACGTGGCTGCTAATACGTCCCCGGTGACAAACTAGTGGAGTGGCAAACAAAAGCGAGGAAGAGGAGTTTCATTTTTATTTGATTGGAACAGAAGAGTGGAGTCTTCACTGGCTAAGACTGGTTTTATGCTGACTGAAAGTCGTTGAGATTCTCATATATAAGTAGAAGGAGTATCAAAATGGGGAGGCCACTTTGAAAAATGAAAATAAAAAATTCTAACGAGGTAATGACGTAAGACATTCACTTTAAAGCCATGTATCAATGAATAGACATAAAATACAACGATTATGATACTGTAAATGCAGAGCACTTTGTAAATAAAAATAAAATGAACTGAGGCGAACAGTATAAGGTGATCTTCTATTCATTGGATAATAAATTGCAACAGCAAGGAAGGACAAGGAAAATGCTTGTCTTTTTTAAGCGCTACTCTTTAGGTGGGGTGAATGTCCCTTCATGATAGAGATTACAGATTCCTGGTAAGTATGTATGAAAAACGGATTCATACGAAGGCATCATGCTTCAAGCAACATACTGAAATCGATTAAAATGAGTAACGAATTAGAATTATACGAATTAGATTATAATCGAGACAATGAGAAACGAAAAAGCTCACTAAAATCACACTGTCATGCAAAAATAATACTTTAATTTTCATTAATCAAAGTACCTACAGCATATCTTATCGTTCAACAACATATCACCACATATCACAAAACTAAAAAATAACATAAAAGTACATTTTCTTAATTGATTGGTACTTTACATTAAGTGTGGTTATCCATAATGTTCAGATATAATAACAGAATATCCATATAAAAATATAATATAATAAAATTACTTTATCTTTTCTCAGACGGAATCATAATCACTTTGGAAAACAATGAGATATTGAAAACATCGAATACTTAAATCTATAAACTGCCTTCGTAGCTTAAGAAATTCTATGGGTACTCTGAAAAAAATTGTTAAACACATTAACTCCTCGTAATGAGGAGTAGCCGCGCCAGACGGTTAATTTATTAGCGTCGAAATTTTGTCTTCGAAGAAAATTTCCATGGATATAGACTATTGACATATGAGAATATTTTTGCCTATCGTATGGGCGTCATCCTTTAATAGGTTGGTAATTTCAAAAATTTCGGAAAGCTAAATTCTCTTCAGCGCGTTTTGACTCAAATGGAATTTTAACATTTTGTATAAAACCTGAAACTGCTAAGTATATTCTTAATTCTGTTGCTCATCTTCTAAATGGTAGCATTTAATAATCACTAAATTCAATAGGCGTAATTTCAACTTTCAAAAGATTGACTATCATCAGCCACATATGGAAAAGAAAATTTAAAGAATATCACCAAAATGTACAATATTAAGTTATTCAAAAATCAAATGTATTCAAGTTGCCACGTCAATATCATATAATTTAAAGTTACCAATTAATAATTTTGTAATTAAGTGTTATATTTCCAGGTTAGCTGCGCACAAATTTTCCGCAAAAAGAGGTAGTAAAATGAAATGACAGCACAATAGAAGTGACTTTAAGCTAAGGAAAGCAAAGAAAATAAATATTTCTCTGTCAATGTATAGATTAAACATATACAATATAGAAACCTGACGAATTCCCATGGGTAACTTTAAAGTGTATTTATGGATGATAAAATGTAAAGGAAAAATTTCGCTAGTATGAAATGTAATTCACATATTTGGGAAGTATTTCGGACCAAGATGATCAAAGTAATTGAAAGAGATACCAGAAGAAAAATTAAGGTAGGCATATAAGCTTTCAAAAAAGGGGAGGTAGTTGATGACAGGAACGTTGTGTGAAGATGTCCAAAACATTAATGAAAACTATGATTTGGAGCGTGGTTTTGTGCGATGCAAAAAAGTGTTCATTAAAGACGGATGATAGGAGTAGATTGGAGGCTATTGAAATGTGAGTAGCAGGAAGGACGAAAAAAGGAAATACTATAGACAGAAAGGAAGACAAACAAAGACGCACAGGTCATGGTGTGGGAACAGAGAGGGTTCCTGGAAGAAATCCGGAGGACGCAGGAAAGGTGAATGCAGAACATTTTGATAAGTGTCCGTGATAAAAGAAAGGACGTTATACACATGAAGTCACAAGGGTGGGAATAGGTATGTTGGACGTAATGAAGGGAGATGGAATGTACGTATACGAAATTAAAAAAGGGTTTATTGTTGTAAGGGGTGAGTTTGTCTTTTTGGTGATGGTAAGAAAAGAAAGGGGTGTTCATTTTCTGTCCATACAAAACCTCCTGTAAAAGGTAGACTAACAAATAATAAAATGATTTATACCCAGAAATTCGAAATTTTCTAGCCAAATTTGATGCAAACTATGATCTCTCCGTATCATGTAGTTGGGAACTGATTATAGGTACAAAATGTTTTAAAATACCCCCGAATTAACAATGAACAGGATTATTCTCGAATAGTCACACTTAAAACCTCCTCTCTTTTGAAATAAATATAAATTAAGGTTACTAATTGCATGCTAATATTATAAAATTCAATTAATTTGATTTTGACAATTTATAAATAGACATTCCAACGAAATTTACAGACATACATTTACATATATACACATGTAATGAAATTTTTTTACGAAATTTTTCACAAACATTTTATTTAATTCATCCGACAAAATACTGGTGACCTACAGGCTGGTAGCGAAATACTGGTGTAGAAATTGGTAGAGTTTAAGCTTAGCGAGGGAAAGGATTACTGTATTACGATTTTGAGCAGAGGGCAGGGGATGTTATAATATCCCAGCGAGATCTTCTCGAGAGATACCACTAAATTTTCGTCAACCGCTGGCTGCTCCCACGATGAAGTAGCCATACTGAGCACGGGTCGGACTGAGGTCGGAAGGGGTTTGAGGGAGACGAAGATGATTAGATAAGTAGGCGATACCCTTCCTTACACTCCTATCTGCAAGCTCAAAACCGTGGAATGGTGGGCAAAAGGTAGGAAAATTGTCGGATCTGAAGGAACGGGAGTAGGGTGGTGGTGATCCCAGGAGATAGGACACACGCTGAAACCCATCCACCAGCCTGTTCCACCACACGACTTTCGTGTGGGAGTGTTTCGGGGAGTGATGCATTTCTGCGCGGGATGGGAGGCGGGTAGGGGTGAGGAGGACGAGCCCAGCGCGCCCGTGCGGAGGGAGACGCGGGGAGGTTGATGCAGCAGCCGGCGATGCGGAGAGGTCACGGGATCTAAAGGCGGGGGGCGATCGTGTAGGTGGGGAAGAGGCCAAGTTTCCGAGGTGTGAGGGAAGGGAGGACGATGGGATGACGGAGGGGGGAGGATCAGGGAGAATGTGACGTGACGAGGTGATAGATAATTGCTCGGGTGAAAACGTTGCTTTTCCAAATTGGCTTAGTATACGGAATGAGTGCTGAGTGTGTGTGGTGTGTATATACATATATATAACGATGTTGTAGAAGCACTAACGAGAGCAATATTATATTCGGACGGCACAATAGAACATAAAATAAAATAGATAACACGTAAAAGGACACCCACATTGCAAATTGTTTGAGCTTTCGGCCTTCTTCAGGTCAGACGGCTATATATATATATATATATATATATATAAACCATAAACACAGTAATCAACCCGAAGGTCGGTTTAGTAGGTGATGGTAGGGTTCATCCAGACTAAGCCCGACGGCCGAGTACTAAGCCTTTCCCTTTGCCGGTCATGGTTTCCCAGGAAGTACTGGTACACGAAAAATCACATAGCTTGGGTGGAGTTGCAGGTGCCCTGAGTGCCTTCCCCGAGAATCGAACCCGGTACCCTCCGGTAGGTAGTCCAATATACTATATAGATTCAATCCCAATAACAGCGGTGAGAGTCGTCTATGCCGAAAGTTTCTACGGAAAATAAGAAAAGGCAAAGGCTTCGTCATGTGAGGATTACAGAACAATAAGTTTGATATCCCACGCAGCTAAAGTTATTCTCAGGATCATCAACAAAAGGATAGAGAGTAAGGCAAATGATTACTTAGGGGATGATAAGTTTGGGTTCAGGAAAGGAAGAGGTACGCGTGATGCCATGGCAGTAATGAGATCACTAATTGAGAGGAATATAGAATACAACCAGGACGTTTTTGCCTGTTTTGTAGATTTCGAAAAAGCGTTTGATAGAGTGAATTGGGAAAAATTTCGGAGGGGAATTCGTAAAATCGGTTAGGTTTGCTGATGACCAAGCATTAGTTGCTCAGTCAGCCAAGGGGTTGCAAGCATTGTTGAGTGAATTGGAGGTTCAGTGCGATAAATATGGGATGAGAATCAATATTAATAAAACAAAGGTTATGCGATTTTCCAGAAAGAAAAAGGCTAAGCTAAATATTAAAATAGGCGGGGAAAGAATAGAGCAGGTAGAGCAGTTTACATATCTTGAAAGTGTTTTGGACCAATACGGTCAAAGTGGTAGGGACGTAAGGAGAAGAATTGCGCTAGGCAAGGAGGCTTTCTCAAGGAGGAGGGAGTTGATGACGGGGACGTTGAGTAGGGATGTTAAGACAAGACTCGTAAAAACTCTGATATGGAGCGTAGCTATGTACGGCGCGGAAACGTGGTCGCTGAAGCAGGAGGATAGACGTAGATTGGAGGCTTTTGAAATGTGGGTGTGGAGAAGAATGGAGAAGGTGAAATGGACCGAAAGGAAAACAAATGAGGAAGTACTAGAAATGGTGGGGGAGGAGAGGGGTTTGTTGAGAGAAATCCTATGGAGGCAGGAAAAATGGATGAAAGGCGTATTGAGCGGTAGTGGAATGTTGAAGAGGGTAATAGAGGGGAGAATGTTGGGCAAGCGAGGTAAGGGTAGGAACAGGATAGGGATGTTGCACGGGATGAAGGGAGGAAAGAAGTACACCGAGATGAAGAGGGACCTGATATAGATTAGTTTGCAAGGTGGGGAGTCACAAAATGTTTATTTGATAGTTGTTTCCATCCAAAAAACCTACCTTAACCGGTAGATTACCTAATAATATCTATCTATATATATATATATATATATATATATATATATATATATATATATATATATATATAAATTCACTGATAAGTCATAAAAAACACAGAAACCAAAACACAAAAGAGGAAAAACTCACTGGTTCTCGAATTTTCGGTGGTCCCACCACCTTTCTCAAGAGGAATTAGGAACAGAACTCAGAGATTTTCCTCTTTTGTGTTTTGGTTTCTGTGTTTTTTATGACTTATCAGTGAATTTACATTACACGTTTGTGGGTTTTCCAAAAAAGTGTATATATATATATATATATCACAATCGGCTGACAGCTTGATATTGCGTCATCGTATAACCACACGCCGATGCATCTGGTTCGAGAAAATTATTGGCAACTTGGAGTGTGGTGCATTTTGGCAATCAGCGAAAATATCACGAAGTGAATAATGATTTCCAAGAACTTTCAACAGCAATATTTCTTCTTTTTTTAGGCTTAAATTTGTGAAATTAACTGAATCATCTCAGAGCCATAAACCACAAAAATCCTCACGAATACACCCCTGCGTGTTTAAGTGTTTTTCTTGAAATACCATTGTTTCTTTAAAATAAGAGTAATTGAAACTATCACAATTTATTTGCAAACGTTATTATAATAATTTATTCATACGAATACCATGCTAATATCCTTCAATACAAGGATTCCCACGAATAATAGGATAAGTGTAGGCATAGGAAAGTTATTCGTATTAAATTGAAAATTCACCAAATCTTAAAAATAGAGTTTTAGATTTTACACAGACTAGCAGGCAAAAGAAAACATGGCTGTGACCAAGTTGGAAGAGTCTATGTACATAAGTGAGATGTGAAATGGAGTATAGTTTGTTCAAATATAAAATGCTACAAAAACTGGATGAGACTGGTAAAATAAGGAATGTTTAAAAATGTTAACTTCTCATATTTTTATGAATTAATGTCTGTGAGGTTATAAAAAATTCTTTATACTCGTATATTATTTCATAAATGCAAATTAACGTGGTACGTAATCCGCCTACACTTAAGAACTGACAGAAATAATCAAAAGTGGTAATTAAAAAAAAAGAAAGCTATTGTGGAAAACAACTAGGATAATTGTTGAGAATTGGGCACTTAACTAGAAATACGAGTACTCATACTTTACAAAAATCAGTCATCAAAAATCTCCTCTAGGTATGATAAATCCCAATTCAAAATGGAATATTTTTAATTAAGGTACAAATTTGATTTTAACCACAAATAGCATCATATTCAACACCAAAGTTTACATTTTTACGATAATTTGAATTATTCAAATATATACGTACAAGCTCCCTCTCTCTCTCCTTACTGATACTCCTTATTTTCTTCCAAAATGTCTTCCTTTAGTTGAAGTTTTCCGTTACAATATTCCATTGAAATCGTATTGTAAAAATGAGATAAGTTCAATATACTTAGGAAAAATATATTTGAGAAAAAGATAATATATTTACCATCTATCGAAGGTGTACACTGCTATTTATTTAGATAAAGCTAACGAATCATCAGGATTGAGAAGGTATGTTTTAATATTTTGATTTGTATTTTCTTTAGCCGTCACTGGTCGTTAAAACTTCTACACACTAGGGATTACACCGTGGAAAACGTTACGCATCGCATTGGTTGAATATTTTTAATTTCAAAACGGCATTTGAAAATTGAAACAGACTAAATTTCCCTTTAAATGTTTGATTAAACACAGAGTCAGAAAAAATCACTATTTTGAACATTCAGGGCATATTCGAAAAAGGAAACCGTCTTTTAACAAATAAATTTTAGCGAGTCAGAACAAAACATCACAGTTACAACACTATTATTTGTTTTCAAAGACACTGTAGTAGTGCTGTAACTCAGTACCCGTTTGCCTATCGGTGAATGCAGATAACAATGTCAGCAAAAATCTTTGCTCCCACCAGTTTTTAAGTGCGCCCTGTGATTCGATTTTTGTCGGAAAAAGATCATGTGTTGCCCAAATTCATCAATAGTTGTGCCTAGATTATGGATCAACAGAAATAACTAAGGAGATTATGTAGACAATAGTGTCGAGACCACTAAAATAGCCGAATAAATGTGTATGACGAAGAATGCAGGGGCATACTCAGTATCCAAATCGATGAAATCGTTCGCCAAGTGGACCAAGACTTGCGATCTAATCGGCGATCAACATTTAGTGCTTTGGGTGGTAAATTTCCTCCAGTTGGACGCTCCACTATTTACACGAGTGTCACGAAAAAGCTCGGGTATCACAAATTGTACACAAGGTGGCTTATCGACCAACACAAAGAGCCTAAAATGTTGAGTGGGAGAGCGTTTTTGGACCGCTATCGGCAAGACGGAGATACGTACCTTGAAACTGAAACACTGGCTTGAAACCTGCTCGCACATGAAATAGTGGTGTTCAACGGATTGAAGATGGCGAGGAACTTAGGACCACTGCTGTCAGCTGATTCAATTCCCAGACGTTAAAATTATACGCTGAAGGATTAAAGTAGCTGGCTGCAGCGTTACAAAAAGCGCTTATAATTCAACGAAAATTATATGGAAAAGTTAAGGTTTGTAGGAAACAAAAACCGCCAATCTAAAAATTTTATAACTTATAAGTTTTGTATAACCAAACAGTCCTTAATTGTCAAATATCACTGGTATTTTGGCGGGAGATGTGTTTGAACAAGAGAGAAAGAAAATTAAGGAAGAGAAGTGGTGAAGAAACAGATTGTTAGATAGAAATATGTCATCCAAATTGGTAATAGGGCTTTGATCTGAAAAAGGCCTGACGAAATCAATCCATAAGAATTTTGAGGACGAAATAAAAATTTAACTAAAAATGCATATTTGTAGAAATTTTCAGATGTCACTCAGAGGAAAATAACGTAAAAATTCGTAGTTTTTAATTTCGATGTAACTGACCAGATTTCAAAGAGAAAAAAGCATATCCAGGCAGCCAATATCAATGCATGGATGATGACGCTATACATTCCAAGAGCCGGTTTCATTGTGCCTAAATAAATCAACGGAATACACAAAAACATTATTCATTTCAAAACTGATGACTTAAAACGAGATACTATATATCCAAACATTGCTCACAATGTCGTGAGGTTTGAAATATTCAGAAATTCATGAATAATATAAAAAAATTTTCTGACTATCACATTCAGCATTGTGATCTTGTGTGATATAAAAATAAACGAAAGAGAAATACCAGTTAGAGTAGCTTTTACTCGTGATTACCCATTAAAAACCTTTGTGATATCCTTCCTAGAGTGATCTCGAGGTATTCGACATTGCTATTGAGGATGCTGTAGCTATACACGCGAATATCATTGGATAATAAATGAAACTCTGGTGGAGGCAACAAGGTTGGTCACTTGACTAAGCACTCATCCGATAAAACACGAATGAACGTTTGAATGAAAATTTCTTGAAGGAGGACTTTGGGTACTATTTATATGCCCTGAGTGGGAACGGGAAGGGAAAATCAGAGATAAAGGGAATTCAATCGGAATTCCTGAGGGGGCATTGAATTCATTATCTGAATTCAATATCGGAGAAAATTAAAAACTCATTCCGGACAAAGCAGCGAGAACAGCTTTCGCAGACCTGCAACCATGACAGAAAATATTTGAACCAATCGTTTCGTAGCGGTAGAAAAAGAACCGTTAGTAGGAGATGGGACATTTCGGGGAGAATTATTTTGCACAGATTAATAGTCAGTGGATGAGAGGTGAGACGGGGATGATGACCCTTGGCAAGAAATTGAGAATAAACTCGATCATGGGATCAAGTGTACGCACCAATTTTACACGGGGTAGGATTGGATGAAGACATCTGGGCCGAGAAATGAGAGGAAAGGGAAAATACAGTCAGGAAAATGCTGCTTTCTACAGATTAGGGAGAAGGAGAGGAAGGTAAGGAATGAGGTAAAAGGAATAGAAGGCAGATAAAGAGAGATGAGAGGAAGGAGAAAGGGGAATTCCTGAGAAGAAATTCTCCCTCTCGGTGGAGGGCAGAGGGAATGGAAGAGCGAGGAAAGATGAGTGCAGAGAATGGCAAGAATCGTTCGTCACCATGGAGATGAGAGTGCGGCTGGTTAGGCCGAGAGCCTGCGGTTGTCATCAACATGAAGATTCCCCGGTCTGCCGTTACGGAAGGGACCAGCAAGGAGATTTTTAAGCTCCCCTTCCTCTCACCCTTCCCTCCCGCAAACTCGTGTTTTCCTTACTCAAACATTCGCGGGACCAATGTATATCCTGCGGAAACTATGTCGTCGTCTGACCTCGTGTGGGGAGAGGTTTATGGCTGAGGAGGGAAGAGCATGAGCAGCGCGAAATTCAGGGCGGAGCGAATTGGTTCCGAGTCTGTTTGGCCGGGGATAGTGCGCCAGTCTGATCATTCGGAAAGCCTTGGGCATTAAGTACGAATCGTCTCCGTCTTATATAATTCTAACAGAGATGGCGGTGATGATTATATCTAATCACAAACTTCAAATTAACTAAAATATTACGATATAAATGTGTTTAATCTTATGTAAAGATGATAACTTGCTTAAAAATGGCAGAGTAAATTAATATATACTTTACAGAGGCAAGTTTCCGCAATTTATTTGCACCGTTTTTTACTATGGAACAGCAATAAGTAGATGGAAAATCCACAGCTAGAAATATAATAAAATATTATATATATATATAATATTATATTAAACGCCAAAAAATATTACATTAAACACCAAATAAATATTATATTAAATATAAAATAAATATATAATGGAAACGAGTATATAAATTGATTTACATAAATAATTCATCAGATAGTCTTGCGTTTAAGCGGGGAAAAAATGAGGGGGCATCTTCCATAAAATAAATCTTTTTGGATTACCTTGTTGATAGTCTTTTTGGAACCTCTCAATGCATGGAGCAATGCATTGATATAGTGCATTATTGAGGACATCATTTGGAGAATCGTTTACTTTTCTTTTAAAAGCATACATAAACCATCTTAAATATTGATGGTTATGTCTCTTGTGTAATTCAGAATTACGAAAAATAAGAAAAAAACATTCAGAGGAACCAATATTTATCTTACGTAGTGAATGTAAATTTGCAGCATTTGAGCAGAATAATAAAAAATACTAAAGGCCGTTTGCTTATATTTAAATATTTTGCGCCTCAGAACACAGTTTTGCTCCTGCAGCGCGATCTACTAATTCATTGAGAAGCTATAGCAGTATTTGTTTTGTTTCAGAAGTCGTGTGTATGTCCGTGCATGCAAACAACAATGTCCGCGACAATCATTGATCCCGCCAGCTGTGAAGTGCGTTCTGTCATACGATTCTTATATGCAAACGGATTGTCGACTGCGGAAATTCATCGGGAGTTATGACTAGTTTATGGACCTACAGTTATGAGTGAAGGAAAGGTTAGAAAATGGTGCCGTGATTAAAAAATGGACGAACAAATGTCCATGGCAAAGAGCAAAGTAGCAGGCCCAGTATTCTGACCGATGAAGTTATTTCGCAACTGGAACAAAAACTTCGATGTCATCGTAGATTGACAATTAATGTCCTGGCTAAACAATTTCTTCAACTTGGACGCACTACTGTTCACAATATTGTCACGGATAACCTCCGATACCACATATTGTATGCAAAGTGGGTACCGAAAATGCTCACCGACCACCACAAAGAACAAAGAATGTCCAGTGGACGAGAGTTTTTGGGCTGTTACCAGCAAGATGGAGATGATGAGACCTTGCACCTAGCGACTACTTCCTCTTCTTGCACTTAAAACAGTGGCTCTGTGGAAAAAGTTTCGAAAACGAAGAGGAACTCGAAGAACGGCATTGTCAATTGGTTCAACTCTCAGGCGGCGAGCTTCTATGCAGAGGAGTTAAAGGAGCTGGTGCAGCGGTACAAAAAATTCTTAGAAGTAAACGGCGATTACAGGTTTGATCACCTACAAACCTGTATATAGAGAAGTAAAGTAGGTTTGTAGCTAACTAAAAGTGCCAATAAAATGTGTTTTATATGAATATACTTTTTCCTGTGACCAACCAGCCTTTACTTTATGAGCATGTCTCGTATTACTTCTCCGATGAAAGAAAAAATAGTTAATACCCAAATATTAGGTAGTTGTTTCATCCACCCAGGGAGAAATAGACGACACACAAGAGGAAAGGACAGTAGGAAAGGAATCATACAGGGTCGCACCCAAAAGTGGTAAAAATGATTTTCTCTGGTGCGAACGGAGCGGTGGAGGGGGTCTGTATGGTAGGGTAAGGTGGAGGGGGCTCTTAGCAACAGACCGACACCAACCTCAGTCGCCTGCGGGCTGTCGTTGAGTGAGGACACCGTTTTTAGTGAAGCAAGGTTTTTGTCCGCGTCGAAAAACAAAATGAATCTGAATTTAGAGCAACGTTACTCCGTGAAGTTTTGTGCGAAACTCGGTAAGACGGCAACTGAGACCCTCGATATGATCAAGCAGGCTTATGGGGACACTTCCTTAAGCCGTTCTACAGTGGCACAAGTTGTTTAAAGAGGGTAGGGAGCTCGTTGAAGACGCTCCGGATGGCCGTCGACGGCAAGAACCGACACGAATGTGGACAGAGTGAGGACACTGCTGAACACAGACCGACGTTTAACCAGTGAAGAAATTGCAGACCAGTTGGGTCTGTCTGCATCCAACGTCCAACGCATTATTTCACAGGATTTGGCCATGCGCAAGGTGTGCGCCAAGATGGTGCTGAAAATTCTGGCCATGGCGCGCTCGTCGTCAGACAGCTCCTGGCCAAAGGAAGTACACATAGATGAAGAGAGACCTGATGTATAGTAGGTTGCTGGATTGGGTTTTGTTTGGAGTTACAAAATGTTATTTCATAGTTGTGTCCATCCAAAAACCTACCTTAACCGGTAGATTACCTAATAATAATAATAATAATATGTATATAAACATAAAAATATACATATTCATAGTATTTTTCATGAATGCATATTAAATTAAATAGATCGAATTTCCTGCATGTCTTCTCAATCGTTCCAGGGTCGTAAATTCCAAGCACGACAGGCGTAGACAATGCGTACATGGATACAGATTGTTTCTGCATAACAAAACTCAAACAAAAGCAAAAGGTGGACGGAGTGAAAGGGATTGCATTATAAAGACTCCCCTTAGCCTCTAACCTTCTATCGGCAGTACAGACGTATACAAATAAATGGGATATGACTTGCGATGGAATTAAGGTCAAGGGAAGGTAAAATATGTGACCCAAAACATAGTCAAAAAAACATCTTGGCTCAAATGAAAACTTCGTTCAATTTTCCACAGTTAAAACTTTATTGCCGACCATGGTTTCGATACACTGTATCATCTTCAGGTACCTGAAGATGATAGAGTGTATCGAAACCATGGTCGGCAATAAAGTTTTAACTGTGGAAAATTGCAACGAAGTTTTCATTATGTCTCGATTCCACAATATCACGCCTGATTCTTCACTTTTCGTACATCTTGGCTCTTATTCATCGTAAGAGGGATTGCGTATGTGATGGCCGATTATAGGATAAGATGATTATAAAATAATGCGAGAAAAAATGTGAATGAAAAGTCCAGAAAAGATTAGGCGGAAACTTTAGAGGGAGTAAGATAAAGAAGAAATGAGAACACTGGGGAATGATGGGAGGAATTCACGGCCACACGCAATATATGGCCCATCAAGATGAGAAAACTGGAGGGCTCTGGACGAATGTGCTAATTTAAATTACCAATTAGCAGGGTACACATTAGGAAAGGTAAGAAGAGTGGCGAGAAACGTTGAGCCGGTATTTGTCTATCTAACGTACGGCGGTGCCGGGACTACTTTCAGGAGTTCTTAACCACAGAATGCATTCTTCAATACATCTATATTGCGTAATTTCATGATACCTTCTTTTACTATGCATCCATTGTTGTCATAACTGCCACGTCTGAAAATACCAACCACAAATGATACTAATTTCAGCACTTTTACACCCACGCACGCCCATTTCCATACTATTCACCGTAGCGCATTTCAAATCCTTTCTGCACAATTATCTAGTGAGAAAAAGTGAACGATAAAATCCCTTCGTCAGCTATTCGATCGAACCATTTGATTATCGTATTCACCGTTAGCACCCTATTACCAAGATTCCAATAGCCTATCTTCTGTTCAAGCTGCTACCCATGCTCATTTCATCTGAGGAGTCTACTCTTGATACATGCCTCAGTGAATGGCTTCCACGCTTAAATTGCTGTCTGGTAGCAGAATGATCTTCTGGTGAAAGACCTTCAATGATCTTGATATGCTGTTCATTCTTTGCTACTTACTCATTTGCTGATTTTTCCCTTCAAGCAGTAAAACTCTTCCACTTATCTGAACTCCTGATTTAACTAACTGTGCCTTATACTCATCTTCTCCAAAAGATAATATTTTTTGTCGGTATCCTCCCTTGGTACTTATTCATCAACTTTAATTTAATAAGTGTCTTTGCCACACCTATCTTACTCTTTGTTGCAGCAGCCATATTGTCCATTAATGCAAAGTACTGATAATTTTCCTGTCGATTCCTACTCAGCGAAACATATCTGCGAGTAAGAAAAGATATAAACTAAAAAAAATTAAATAAATGATATTATTTAAATGAATTTACCGCTGATAATGACTGCATTTAAAAGACAATACTTGATTATTTTTAAATATAATGCTATTGGCATCAAGCTATAAATATAGCACGAACAAGAAAAACAAAATCCCGGTGAATTAATTGAATAATTCATTGTATCTGTGTGTTTGCATGCTTGTGCATCGGCGGAGAGCGTCCATTTCAAAGATATATATATATATATATATACGTATGTATATATATTTATATTTGTTATACACATATATAATATATATATATATATATATACACTTTTTTGGAAAACCCACAAACGTGTAATGTAAATTCACTGATAGTCATAACAAACACAGAAACCAAAACACAAAAGAGGAAAAACTCACTGGTTCTCGAATTTTCGGTGGTCCAACTACCTTTCTCAAGAGGAATTAGGAACAGAACTCAGTTCTAGAGTTCTGTTCCTAATTCCTCTTGAGAAAGGTGGTTGGACCACCGAAAATTCGAGAACCAGTGAGTTTTTCCTCTTTTGTGTTTTGGTTTCTGTGTTTGTTATGACTATCATTGAATTTATATATATATATATATATATATATATATATATATATATATATATATATATATATATATATATATATAGCTTTCTAAAAGCATTTATGCAAAACGCAATTGCTAGTAAACTCAATGATGGTGGATTTACTCTGAAAGGTGGAGAGCATTAGGCCATAACACGCTTCAGTAAATTATTAAATCTCTACATGCATAATGTTCTGTATTTTTTTTCGTTTTATTATTTAAATAATTTGAGCTAAAGTGTGCATTCACACTGCAATTGAAAACTTCACTATGTTGCCGTAATTGCCTCGTTTTCCGTAAAAGAAATTTAGATTCTCAGCTTCGTTCGAAGTAAAATCCCAAAGATCACCTAAGAATATTCCGGATTGTATACGAGCTTCACCAGTTGATAGTTAGATCAGTTTTTCACCAAGTATTTTTGCTCAACCTACATTAAGTGATCAGAACAAGATAGGGAGAGCTTAAGCGAGAGTGTGGAAGAATGAGAAATGATTTTCCGCCGAACGTTGTGGAAGCAGGAGTGGAAAGTGCAAAAGATGAAGAAAGCTTTAATCCTCGGAACTTCCCGGGACTAAAGGACACACGGAATACCCTCACTGCCACATTCCCGCCCAGGATAATCTCAGGTGCTGCCGAAGAGAATGGCAAAGGATTTAACGGAACCCGACAGCTCCCGTTTCGGTTTCATACAACCGCTTAACCTTCCCTTCGCGCCCCACATTTTTTTGCGTCGCTTCGCAGTTTTCGCTTGCATGCGGACGGATATCCCGGTTGGGTTGCAGTCGATCTTTTTCTCTCGCTCCAATTGCCTCCGTTTGGGAAAACGTCGCACCGTTTGTGATTTTTTTTTCAAGTTTTATTGGAAAAGTTCATCTAATGGGCGATCAGCGTAAAAACCCGACTTAAACCTTGAAATATATATCCACGTATTGGAGGGCATGTAAAAAAAAGAAGATGGCGACGTCAAGTGTCTCAGGAGAGATAAACGAGGGATTCTTTATGAATGCCCCCCCTGTCTCGAATATAAATGGTGAAGGAAAATGTCACGATGGCCTGAAGTTTAAAGGCACATTTCTGATAAATTGGAATAAAATACATTTTATGGTGACGCTGAAAGAGAGAATAACTTAATATACATTAATATATCAATATTTGACACCTGTGACATTGAAGATTCTGTGCTCATTGTATGCATTCTTCATTGTATTACAATTTTAATTGTACCGCATAATTTCTTATTAGTTGAGAAAATTTCTTCATTTGATAAAGTATAATTTAATAGTATTTTATAATTAAAATTTCACGATTTGAATTCCAAGATATAAAGAAGGAAGGGCAATATAAGGGTTTTCAAATTACATTGAATAAATAAATCGGTAATAAAAATAAATAAAATGAAAACGACAATTTAGAATATGATTGACTGGCAAAGTCATCTCCTAAGGCTTTCCATAAATATTCTTACGAGTGTGCCACACAGGAAAAGAGGACATAACCGGGTACTCTCCATAATATAGGCAATATAACCATAAAAAATAAGTCCCAATTACTCCATCTGAAGGATCAATGTGATGAAAGCTTCTTATACCTGTGCTTCAGTTTATGTAACCATGCAGTGCTTCACGGAGAAGGGATAGATTTCCTTTGATCTTCTTTCAACGGTTAAGGAACGAATTTCTCATTTGCGATACAGAGCATTCGATTCGATGTCACAAAATACATTCATTCCACTTTCTCACAAAGCCTTAAATCCATTCATTAAGAATACCTGGATAAGTTACTGAATACAACTAACCATAATGGCCACTAGGTTGAACCGTGAGGATGAATCCGGGTACTGATAGGGTCTAAATTTTAATTTTTCATTAAATATCTAGGTTTCTGATTCTTGTCTATGTACGTATAAATTCTTCTAGAACATAATATAATATCCCATTGAAATTTAGCCGTCTGCCATAATTTACAGCTCAGATGCGCATTATTTTATTTCATTAAACTCTGGCGATATTTATTAAGACGAATTATATTTTATGAGACGTACGAATCATTTATATAAACGAAAGGTGCCAAAACTACCTACAAAGAAGCACAAAGGTCGTGGTTTTTGCTAAAATATTCGCTTTTTAGTCATTGTTTACTCAAAAACCATTATTCAAAGATAAAAAACTTTATTATGTCACAAACCAACTTAACTAAAGTAAAGTACAATTGACCCTATCTTAATACAAATTAAAATGCTCATTGGTACTTTCCCAAATACGGAATAATCAATTTTTATGTTTATGTATTTCATAAACATGGAGTTTAAATAATTGATGAGCAACAAGAAAGTCAATCAGTTTGGGATAACAATCAATGCTAACAAAATAAAGTTTAAAGGTTGTCGAGATGGAAGAAGGCTACGCACAAATATACTCGTACGTTAAAATTGGATTGAAAAAACCAGAGCTGGGGAAACAGTTTACGTATCATGGAAATTCTGTGAAACACAAAGTTCACAGAATAACAACAGGTAAGGCTCATAGTAGTGAGTTAGGTAAAGAAGCTTTCACAAAGAGGGCGTTGATGACAGGAAAGTTGAGTAAGTATGTCAAGAAAAGATTAGTGAAAACTTTGATATGGAGTTGGAGCGGAGGAAACATGGTTGTTGACGCAAGATGATAGGAATATTGTAGATTAGGAGACTTGGAGATGTGGGTGAGGGGAAAAAGGGAAAATTTAAAATGGACGGTAGGAAATCAAACGAAGAAATACTAGGCACGTTGGGGAAGGAGAGATCGTTTTTGGGAGGACTCCAAAGGCGGCAGAAACGATGGTTACAGCGCATTTTTGATATGTGATGGAATTTTGAAGATTGCGATAGAGTAGTTAGTGGTAGGAAAACGAGAAAGGGAGAGGAAAAGGAAAGATATGTTGGACAGAATGGAGGAAGAATACATGTGGGATTGAAAGTTGAATGTAGTGTGGGTTATCAGGATGATACGAATCTGATAACGCATCTGTATTAAGTTGTAATCCATGCAAAACCTACCTTAAACGGTATACTACCTAATAATAATTACATTTTTTCCAACCATGCCAAGAATTATCACATAATCCACTCTCATTTACATGAGACGTATAATTCAATTCTTGCAAAAAAACCAAGCCAAAACAATATCAACGGCCATTTTAATGGGTTAATGCAAAAATAAGGAGAACATACTGAGTAATAAAAACTCAAATTATTTACTTTTGCTACATAGACAGATTTAAGGGAGCATAGGAGAATAAAAAGTAAGTATAATGAATTTATTTTATGATACCTCGAGTTATTGTTAACACGAACAATTTCATTCTGCACAGCTTAGTTTTATACAAGTTTGCTGAAAGGTTTTAGAAATGACTTTCATATTACCCCCATAGGAATGATGCAAGGTAAAACAAAATTTAGGAATAATTGAGTTCCTTCTTCAAAAGTGTATTGCTACTATAAATATATTTTTAATTCCAAGTCAGGTTACAGAAAAATACCGATATTAAAAAACATTTGAATTCAGCCAGCGCTTGGCCAACACAGCGGGTAAAATATGAAAATAACCAAGCTGTTCTCTATGAAAATAGTTCATGAAAGAGTCACAAAAAAAGGTGAAGAAATTTGACTGTATAGACATTCAAACAAATCACTCGATTTAATTTGCAAGAGTTAAACCAATGTTAGAATGCATCTTGAGCGTATCCTCTAGGCAATTTTGAGAACGACAAAAAGTTCCCTGATTGCGGATTGAATAAAAAACCTTAAGTAGGATCTCCTGAGGCTTGAGTGATAGCGCTCGAGGCGACAGAAAAAAATTGCATCGGTAAGAAATATTTTTACGACTAATAAAATTCGTCCCGGATGTAATGTGAGCACTATCGCGTGAGAGCCTGCATGTGTCTGTCTCCTCACGTCTTGAAACCACCTTCTTGTGATGAGAGAGAGCTATGTGAACGGCGATCCGTGAGTGGGAGAAGGAAGGGAGAAGCTAGGCGAGGAGGACAATAGCACATTCCTTCAAAACACACAGCATGGAAATTTCCCCGCAAAGCACTCTCAGCACTCCCCCTTCACCAACTAAAGCTGTCCTCTCATTTACGTCATAATAATACATTAGATTATTCAATTGACACTGGCACTAATAACGCTCTATGATAGGTAGGCGCTAACTCACTACGGTAGGTGGAGAAAATATGTGACACTTGCAGCGTTATGAAAGACGAAATCTAAAATTAAAATTCGGTTTCTACTATCCGGCTACTGATGGAGTAAAACCAATTGTTTTCATCGTGTGGTGGATTTGGTACCCATGGTTGGCTAATTACGGGGGCATACAACCCCCACCAAAACTTGGTATCCGGATTTGTGACTGGGAGAATCCGGTTTCATAGCTACCGTTATCAAATAAAAAATACCGAAGGTCTTCATGCTCCCTTCCACATATCAAATTCTCCTGCCGAAACCTAATTGCTCATTTCGCTTTTTGTCCCCTATCATGAAAATGTAAATTAAGCAAAATAAACAATCACTTAATATACACTACGTAGTTCTAATAGAGTATTAAATCTTTAAAAATAGTTGTTTTATTATTTGTTCATAGCCGGTTTGTAAATACCTTGTCTTGTTAATTGGAGTAATGTTGTGGACGATAACACTGCAATGGCCGTATTATTTAATGCGGATTTTATAGAATAAGGTTTATTCATGTTTGGTCGAGAAGAGATTATCCCACGCTATCAAACTTTCCCTTGGGATGTTTTTGCAACAGAATATATATAAGTATCAGCATTAATGGACCCTTTCCAAAGAACTGTCAACGTTTGATGGATTGCCATTCTTTTGAAACCCCTCTTGGTTTCCCTTCTCCGAGTCTCCAATTCTATCCCAGGATGACGAAACGCTCCCGGTTTGTATTTTTACGGGCGTAATAATCGCGGCGAGAGCCCTTATGTATTTTCTTTTTAATTTAATGCTAAAATAAAATAAAAATTTCTAACTATAAGTCTTCACAAGAATCCCTTATGACACCTATATACTTAATAGTAAATAGGATAGTTGTTGGCGTTGGAAACCCCAGGTTGTAAAGCTTCATATTTTTCTCTTCATAGGACAAATGACCGTCGTTACATGGGTAAACCGTGAATATGATTAATATATTTTTAAAAGTCTTACTTGATAACCAATTCTCAAATGAATATGCTTAATTGTCAAGGAAAATATGTATGGTATATTTGTAACCGTACGCCGTATAAAAATATAAAATATGGCCTTTATAGTTCAGATAAATCATTTTCATACATCCGTAAATTAATATACATGCATATATTGCACATTGGTACATTATTCATAAAGAGCGATGTTGCGGATTCTTATTTTTAGTTTTAAGCAAGGTTTACACATTTTACTTTGAATATTTTGCAAATTATTTCCCCAAATTTGTGACAGAACAGCAAGATAATTGTTTCCCATCCTCGTTTGAAATAAGTTTCAGCTAAGCATCGGAAAACTATCGAAATTTTATGCAAGTTAACAAGCAGAAGTGTCATTATGGGGAAAGTATATTTGATTCATATGGAATACCAAATATTATTACAAATAAAGGCAAAACGTTTGTATGATGAGGAAATTTAATAAAATATTTGAAATTTCTTCAAGGATTTCGTATCACTTAGAAGGTCTCTAAATAACTAAAGATCTCATTAAAACAATCAAGTTACAAGGATTTGTACACAAGAGTGTATTGCGATTTAAATATTTCATTTCGGCGATTTAAACCTTTGTGAAAATATATCTTTGTACAAAGTTGCCTGGAGAAATATCCTCGTCAAAAGTTGATTTTCTCATTTTATACCAATTCTTTAAAACAAAGTGGCTCATCAACCGAAATCAACTGAATGTATTTAATTTCAAACCTTGTTTCCCACTAGCACGAGAAATAGGGCAGAAAGCACGAAATACTAATACTTTCTTACGCCTGCTTGGAGCGAGGAGGGAAACTGCGAGCGCCAGCATGCATCCTGAGGGAAAGAGGAAGCATCGACCGAATAATTCAGAGCAGCTGTATGTGTTGTGGTCCTCTTCGTCCCCCTCTTTCTCACCTCATAACAAATGTCTGCTAACCGGAAAGGCAAAAGCGGAACCCCTTTGCTCCGAAAGCACCGCGCAAAAAAAAAACACAAATTTCGGGCAGAAATGTCGCCGGTAGCTCTGGAGCCGATCCGTATTTCCAACGCCAACCAACAGATAAAGAGAAAGAGAGAGGGAGTGGGAGGCGGGTGGCAAAATAAAGTCAGAAGGTGAAGCAGATATGGAAGTGGAATGGAAGACTCTGAAAAGTTTTAGTTTGACGCGGAGTGTGGGGCGGGGGGAGAGAGAGGAAAGCGAGAAAAAAATCTACGCGAACGTTATCTACGTATATATGCGCTTCCCACGACAAGCCAAAGCTGGAAGATTTCGAAAGCCTTTCCCTCACAAATACACGCGCAGACGGAGCTACAAAATGTCGAGGTGATTGAACTAGCCTACTTAGGTATTCATCAGATTGCCGAAGAAATTACAAAAAGGACCTCTCCCTCTCTCACTCAATCTATATCCTCTAGCGGTTCGGAGAATGAGCCAGCGGGAAGAGAGAAAGGAGGAGGTAGAAGGGGAAAGGAGACCGAGAGAGAGGAAGGGAAGTGGGCTAAAAGGAAAACCGTGGAGTGGGAAGAAAGTGGAGTGGGTGTGTGCCTATTTCCTCCTCCTGCTTTGCCTCTGGTACCCGTGAGAAATGGGGGAGGGGACGGCGGGTCGGTGTGCCACTGGGGAGCAGAGAGACTTGAAGGGGGACGAGCGGGTGGGGAGAGGGAGGGAGCGTGTTGGCTCGATGCCATGAGATAGACGGGGCCATTTAACTAGAGTGGGGGAGAATGAGCGGGAATCTCGTGCGGGAAAGAGGGAAAGGGTTTTGCGGGTGGGAAAGTGCCCCCGTGTGTATGGGGTGGACGGAAAATAGGACGCGGTTTTCAGGGGAAGAGAGAGGAGAGTCGGGAGGGGGGTACCATTTATAAACGCATAAAGGCGAGGCAGGTGGTGGTGCATGCTTATTATATATGAAGGTGTTTGCGAGCAATATTAAAAAATGAGGAAAGATTAAATATGCAATTATTCAAATGGAGGAAAAATAATTATGCAACAAATACTTATTTCCTATGATTTGCGCATCTGTCTAAGGAACGTACATTTTTGTTGCTGTTTCCTATAGTAGAGTTATTATTATCGATAGCCAGAGGTGAGGAGTTACGTCTTTTCTGTTTATGAAAGCGTTTACACATCCTTGTAGATTTCAGAAACACTAATTGTTTTGAGCTGTTGCCGTCTTGAGGCTCCACAATTCCAACCTCCCTAACCCGTCAAAAATTCCAATGGTCTGTCTCTCTTTTCCCCACTTACCTAACAATCTCCCTTCTATCCATTCAACACTTCGCTATCAAATCAATACCTCCTCCTTTTTATTCATCTTCCAACCTCTCAGAACATCTCCTTCTCACTCCTATCCTACTATGAGACACTTCACAGTTGCACCCATAACTATTCAGATTATTTTTCGTGACTTATATCAGAAGTTATTCACAAGTTGCAATCATTCAAATGTCCAAGTTCCAGCAAACATCGGTTCCATTGCCGGCGTGTTGGGTGGAGACTAAAAAGTGGGATGGGGTTGATGGCTGCGGCAGGGTATTGCGCATGGAGAAGGCACGGGCGGGCAGAAGAGACCCGTGAAACACGGCTTTCTGCATGCGTGACGTGAGTGCACCACCACCTTTCGCACTGCAGGCTGGAATGCACTCTTTATTTGTGGACAGTGAAACTTTAAACTCCACACAGCAAGCTGACGATGAACACAACTCCCTTCAAAGATCATCTTGGAGACAACTCTTACGATTTTCTACAAAATATCTTAATGTGTGGTCCGCTTTCCCATTTCCTTTGCATTCATGTTTGTTTCAGACTAATTTTAACCTCAAGAAGAAGCATGGTTTGCGTGAAATGGTCCAGAAGTTTGTTATAGGATCAAATCTATGTAGTGGTGACGAATAATTTAACAAAATCTAACGAATCTTGTAAATGGACGGCGGAAAATAAGCTTCGATAGTGTCACATGTGAATATGTGTGGTAAAAAGAGCCGCGATTTGAGCGCTGACCTAGCGTACTATCCAGAAGCGGAATGAAGGTCACTACAAATCTTCAGTTGGCATCGGAAATTACTACATCTCGTGTCTTATTCACTTCAAAGATGAATCAACATTACGCTGGAGTTTTTATGATACCATTCTGGCAGGCGAGAGCGATAGCCTATCTTTCGGATTTGAGACATGTTGAGCGTGGAAAATGAAGCATCACCCCATCTTTTCCAAGTCTTGAATGGAGGCTTCCACGCACGTGCTTAGCTTTGTAATTCCTCGGCAAGTTCTTATGGTCTGTTTTCCTTATTTTAAATTTGAGAAAGCTGATCTCCAACGTCAATATGAATTTCAATAAAATCCTACCAAGCACTTGTCTGGAGAAACTTTGGCCTTATCAAATCCTTCCTTGCTGACCACCTCGGGACAAATTTATAAAAAAATCACCAAATAGCTTATTATTAGTCCAATGTTATAAAATTGCAAAGTTTCGGACATTTCCGGCACCTCTTCAATATCTTTCCTTTCTATCCCAACCCCTCGATAAAGAAATGTATATAGTACATCCGATATCACGTCCCATTCGATGTATTACAAAATTTATATAAGTCTATCCCTGCCACCACAACATATCTTTACATTATTTAAAGTAGTTAATTCACCTATCTTCTTATCGCCTTCTTTTATTTCTCTCCTCGTCCTCCTCCTATTCGTCTCCTTTAATCCTTATCAAAAACGGTAAGATGATCATTTAATTCTCTATTTTACTTATCCTAACGCCGCATTTTGGAAGCCAGTGATCTACTATTTCCTTTCATAGTAGTTCATATATTTTTGCCAAAAGACGAACCTTATTAACGACTTTACTGAAATGAATCTTGTATTTACCTTTCTTATCACATGAGATGTCTGTCCATTATTTCTCATGTAAAATCTAATTTATCTTATGTTAAATGATTATATTAATAGTAATCGGGCCAACTATAAGTTCTACACAGCTAATTAAGGCTCTCGTTACAAAAAATGAGCAATGGAAAATGACGATATCATTTTAGTTCGTTATGATTTACAATCTGACGTTTGATTACGGACCAAAAATTCGTTATAGTTATGCAATTCAGCTTGAAAGTCAAAAGCTTTCATTTCCTTATTTCCAATTTAGAATCAATTTCTACGTGAGAATCCGGCAGTTAATGAAATGCAGAGAGGAACTCAGCACCAAATTTCTTTCCAAAAATTTGCATCGAATTTCGTCGACCATTCTGCCTGGTTGGCTTGCGAATTCTATGTGCAATGAAATATAAAACCAAATATGTTGACACTTACTATTTGGTAACATTGGGAATATAGTAAGAGTAATAGCCACTGATCTCTCCTCATTGGTTCAAATACCACTTGCGGTACCAGAAAGCCAGTAATATTAGAGGCATTTTCAGAACACATTCTACATGGGTAAAATCAAAGTTTTTGTGTTAAAATGATTACCACCAGCTTCCCCACCTCTTTCCTGAAAAAATATATGATTCGTTAACCTAAATCTTTTCTTTAGAATTTTACATCGTATTTTCACTTTATAAATTTTTGTAAGATTCATAAAGCTTAGCTTCCGCCTTTTGTTTCATGCTTCGTTCATTAGCCAAAGGCGCGAAGATTAGCGACGGGATACAAAAAAATGGCCGCGGTGAAAGAAACGCGGAACGGTGGGAAAAAATGCGAGCACGGAGAGAAGTAAGGGGTGGGGAAACTGACGACCGGCTCCCAGGGTTAAACATGTGGTGTGCGGGGATGTGAGCTGTGGGGTGGCCAACCGACGAGTACTAATCGTGGGGATGTAAGGGTGGAAAACCCTTTCCTGCGAGAGAGATGGTGGGATGAGTGCGAGTGGGCGTTTTAGCGGAAGGAGAGAAGAGGTGGAGAGGGGGAAGGGAAGGGTCGTTCCCACGGAACGGCGGCCGAGGAAGATTTTGAAACCCAAGCCAACAAAGAGGGAGAGCAGCGGGGGCGGGAGGCAATGCAACAGCGTGGGCGTGTGACCAACGCACAAGAAAAATCGGATGGGGGAGAGAGAGGGGGAGAGGAATGGATGCTGAATTACGATGTGGAAGGAAAGGGAGAATCAATGCAAAAGACACAACGGTAGTGGCAGAACAAGAGAGCTCTCAGTTTGAGAAGATCATGGAAACACGCCCGCTTATATAATCATGAATTTTTTTTTACCTGGTTCCCCTTGCCAAGATTTCTACGGATGAATTATGAGGTGCACCAATTTCCCTGCATGCTGTAATAACCCCTCGACTGGGGCCTTCACTGCAAATACCAATGCGAGGCGCGCGAAGGGTGGCTGGCTCGGAGGAATTTACCAATGGCTTGATGGATTAAAAATGTAATAATTTCACTCATGATAACCAGTTTTAGGGCTCCCCGCAGAACAGAAGGTTCCACTTACGACTGCATGAACACTAAGAAATTCCACTCTACTATTTATTGAGAACTCTGTTTCCAAATTAAACTTCGAACTCATTATTTTCAATAGGTAAAACATGAGGTCAAATAACCAATGTTTTTGTTACAAATTGATTTACTGTTCTCTTACGGATATTTGCTTTACAGATAACCATCAACAACTAATTATACAAATTTAATACCATTTTTCAGCATTAAGAAAAGTTAAAAAGGAAGCGCATCAAAAGAAAAGTCCAAAAAATTATTAGTAACTGAAGTGAAATTAACTAGATAGTTATCTTTATGAGCGCTGATATAAAATTTAGGCTGGATTCTCATGCCTTAAGTGTATTATTCCAGACTTATTCGGGTCTCGATTAAAATTCTATCAAATAAAGGTCAGACATTGTATGCAACTTTTCATCTTACGATAATGACAATTTTAAAAATCTCTTAAAGTAGAACTTTAGCGGGAAAAATTAACAATAGTTCATTCTGAAAGCCATTTACTGCTATGATTTTATTTAAGTATTTTTCAACCCATGTGTAACCATTTGAAACTATAAGCTTGAAAATGGCTATATGTCGTACAAAAAAACATTGGAAAAGAACTAATCTTCTCCACGGCCTTGAATGCATCTCCAGAAGGTTGAGACAAAATTACTCGACAAATAATTAAAATTCATCTATTTTCAAGAGTTAAAAAAATAGCTTTCCGTAGTAAATTCCATGAGGGTTATCACTCAGGGTATAATTTATGCTGTCAATTTGAATCCTAGGTCAGAGCCGAAATGTTAATGACACTTCGCGATGGCAAACTTTTTAATTTTACTTTTCCACCGTCCCGAGAACGAGGGAAAAAGGAAGTCAGGGAAGAGAGAAAGAGGATATTTACTGTACAAAACAGCACATAAAGGAGGAAAAGATTAATGTACGCATAAAGACGCCACGAATGGAATATAGTTGCCTACGCAACACGCTCAGCGAGAAATACGAGGGTGGGGGAAGGGCATGCGGAAGGGAGGGTGAAGGGCTAAGAGGGGAAGAGGAGAGAGGTGACAAAGGTGCGGAGAGGAGAGGTAGCAGCTGCAGAGGCTGGAAGACAGAAGGCGAGGATTCCCCAGATTAAGCCGAATAATTTATTCACGGCGAGGTTAGACGAAGGCGCTCCCGTTTAACAAGAATACGGGATTCGACCCCAAGAACAGAAATGGAAGGTTTATTTCCCCCTTAATTCCCCTCCCCCATCCCTTCAAGTCACGTGGACGGGTTTTCTTGGCGCTAAATGTATCACCAGTTGATAGCGGAGATAGGGATTGTAGCTGGCACGTGCAAGTGCGTGGGCGCCGGAAGAGTCTCCCGAGTTGAAAATGACACGGTGGCGTGTGAGGGTGTCATTTTACCGGCATTCTGAACGCCTGCCTACGAATAACCCTTCAAAGGGTGAGTGCGAACGATCTCCTTACTCTAAAATACCCGACTTTTGTCCGGTATTTCCAAAGTTTTGTCAAGGGTAGGGATGATTTCGAAAGTGAATACGGGAAAGAGGGTACGAATGTTGACCTAACTGACATGGGTCATTCAACTCATGTCATTTTTCTTCGGACGTTTGGCGGGCACGTAATACCCATAAATGCCACAAGATCATAATTATTCATGTCATTTTCCGTATATCTTTCACTTGAACATTATTGGAGAGATGCTCGGAAATCGTAATAAATCCCGAGGTATTCCTGCAAGCCCGGATAAGATGGTAGAAATTCGATACATTAGGATCAAATCAATACGATTGACCCAATTCATTCATCGAGTTCAGTCGTGAATCCAATCGTCCGATGCGGCTGGTTAAATTCTCATAACCAAGCCATATGGTTCTCTCGAACTTAGCGGTGAACAAATGACTCTTTGAAAAATACCAGATAAATATTGAAAATGTGATTGACAGGGTCAGCAAGTTTGAGTCCAAACGCTCGTTATTAGTTTCCAATCGTCCGATGTACCAGTTAACCGCCTTCACAACCACCAACGTACCTTCAGCTAATCTGGGGGATCGCAACTAGGCCATCCGCTTATTTGAGCCATGGGCATGGTGAATAGAATGAATCGCTCAATGCTACGGAACTATGTGGAACTCATGTGTGATATTGGATTTGTTCAGCAAGGCATGTGCTTTATTTGTTATGCGGAGAGAACTGGAATTAACTTTTTGTCAAATTGGATAGCCCAACAGATTGGAAATAAAAAATGGGTAACCAATAGAGAAAGGTCAATATAATTAGCCTCTAGCCATTGATTTAATGGAAGAAGTAAATTTAAAATTCAAAATAAAATTGTGGTCCTGATATTTAGGTCTACAGAACACTTTGTGACAGGTCAGAAGTTGTTGATGGGGAAACAATAGTGCTGGTCACTTGATATATCTTTGGAAAATTCTGATTACGCCTTCAATGAAATGAATCAATATTTTCAATTACAATTAGAAAAGAGGCGTCTTTTATGAATTAATTAGCACCTAATGATGTCCGGATATGAACCACCTTTAGCCAGGGATAAAACCTGAAATACTGGCCGACTCAAAAGTTGATCAAGATCTCAAGTTGCTAAACATTAAAATAATTACCAGAAAGAGATGTTCTTCCCAGTAAAATATTCCAAATTCTTCCTGTTGATATTTCCTCCATAGATATTTCAATGGAAATCTTGTGAGGTGTGCGCGCCTACTGGCAACCATTTTTCTTCTCAGGCGTCCTACTTCCACTAAAATAAGTGCTTGGAGCAAGTTTAGAGTGGATATAGAGCTTTCAATGCTAATCGGTGCTTTATGCCGGTTAAGGCCAGGCCCAATTGATCGCGGTCATTCATACTGAAAAATATTCATATTTTTTGTCTCTATTAATTCATCCACTGCCAAGAACAGCTTCCATACGACGCTGCATCGTTGCGTTGCCCGATGGGAGCTTCGGGGAGACGAAAGGGTGGGTGCCGAGCCGTGCGTTGGTGAGCTGCGGACGCGGCGGCGAGAGGATCGACCAACTCAGTATTAAATCGGTACATGAAAAGGGCGGGGAAGTGTGGTAAAAGATGTTGACGTGGCGTTATGTGGGCGGCAGATGGATTGGATGCGTAACACGGATAGAAAACGAGTGTGGGGAGGGAAAGCAATAAGAAAGAAGGGCTCTATTCCATGATAAACGCCGATTCTCACCTCCACGAGCTCCGGGGTTGGCCGGAACGATAACGCGCGCATAAATTTCCGTGCAGGCCTGAAATTTCAGGATAAGCGAATTTTGTGGTATCCGGTAAGTTCCAAAGTATAATAAAATCAATGACTCCGCCACTTCCAGTGGGCTGGCGATCAAGTTTATCTTTTTTTCCATAGCTCAACCAGTCAAATTTTCCAAATAAAATGCAATAACCTTAAGCTTTTCATTTTAGAATGGCTATTCTAGGAGGTTAATTCACAACGGAAATTTGATGAACAGATAAAATATTTTGCTTACAAATATTTCCAGTCAATTTTATATGGTCAAACCAATTCACGTTCAATCAAAATGCTGGTTTTCACTTTTGCGAAATAAGAATTTCACCGATTGATTACTACTGGCATACGTGTATTTGTGTGTGTGGGTGTGTGCGTGTGTATACAAAGTAACTCAGGCGATTGCCGTTTAATAACGATCCCAAGCAGCGAGTAATTAGGGGATATTTATGGCGAAGGACACCAAGGAGACTAATTGCAGGAGTTTGAGCAGGACCTCCAACCGGTCAATTTCTTATTGTCTCCAATCCCATTCTTCAGTGGAATAAGAAGGCAGCATGTTAGTTTTAATACGTGCGCCGTCAGTCCAAAAACGAGAACTTCGCCACTCAAAGATAAGTGCCAGCATTTTAGAAGCTTCAAAGTGTGGATGATTATCGTATACAGGGCTATTTTTAGCGGTCCAAGTGCTTTCCGAGAATTGCTGAAAGACGACTAACATAGCGGGCGCCGTCATCTCTCCAGCCGCTGCGGCGGTTGGAGAGCCGGCCGGAGATGGACACCGTTCGCGAGCTTATCTCACAGGACGGCCAGCTGACAATTCCGCTCATATCCTCTCTCCCACTCAAATCGACGAGCACTTGGAAGCAAACTTGTCCTTATCGTTTTTGATGCTAGCAATCACAAGTATATTACTCTGAAGGTTTTTATAGTTACGACATATATGGGCCAAACGATACACTACGAAGGAATCAATTTTTGAACAACATAAAGAGAATTTTGGTAGTAAGCTATACGTTGTGTATTGAAAAAAGGGAAGAAAATAAGCAACGTTTTATGAAATGGAGTAACCTTATTTTCATGGTTTCACCAATTTCAGAAATTAAATTCCAAGGAAATTAGCTACTTAGTTCCTAAAAGAGTACAGATGTTAACATTATCTTTATACTTATTATAACATTCCGTAATGATAATAATAATTACCAGCGGAACAAGTCGAAGAAACCATTATATGATAATATCAGTTAAGTTTTAGGCCTTTGAACCATTCTGGAGCTCAACAGCGATGGGTGCAGGTAAAGGAAAGGGATCTAAATCTAAAGAATATTGCGCAAGCAACCTCTAGGGAGTGTGAATGGTGGGAGGTAAGTTACCTACTTTGCATGCACAACTATTAGTTTACAACTTTGTATGAAGTATATTAGCTCATATACAAAACATCGTCACAGGCACACATGAATGTCTATATGTCTTGCAATAAATACGGTATCATGCCATACAGATGCCATTGGAGACGACATCATGTCAAAGAGTTAGGAATAAAGGTAGATGGACCGCAGTATTTAGATCATCTAAATCGACACCACGATTATAACGTTATTACACTCGGTGGAGAAAGTTTTCAAGTCATCTGTTATTATTGGCTTTTTTGGATTGGGACTCGTGGTAAATATGTGAAAAGAAGTAAACAGAACAAACTATAGCGCATTAAAAATTATTTAAAATATTTAAAGCGTAATAATAAATGTAATCCTCTATCATTAAATTTATCATGTTGGAGTCTGTTCCAGAAATTTCTTCTGCTACGACTCGGACGACAATTAAAGGTGGCGTGTGTATTGGGATTCCTGTGGAGTAACATCTCAGATCGGGAACCTGCCCAGGTGATTAATGGGGGCACGACCGCCAACATGAAAAGTATAATGGAAATGAGAGTATTATTTCTACTCTACCTTTCTTAAATAGTTGGGCCTAAAAAGTAAATTGGAAGAAATTACCCAGTTCTTCAGTGTGGAGGATAGTTGTAGTACTCACAGCTGTACGCCGTGAAACGAGCAAATTGATTTAAAAACAAAGATGATGTCTTATGGACGCATTAATTAGATACGACTAAAAATTTAAAGGCAATAATTCGGATATGCAGTTCAATTATGGAAAAAGACGCACTCAAACTGAAAGCAGGAAAAATGGAGAAATATGCAACAGAGGTATGCTTTATGAAATGAAAGACATTACAACTTTAAAGAAATTAGGAGGAGAAGGAATGAGATAATAACATAAAGATATATTCTGCTGGATTTTCTGACAGATGGAGACAGTATGGAAAATAATTTGATGGTTGAAAAAGACCTGAATGTCAATGATTGGATTGGAAGCTGTTAATAAAAGAAAGAAAAGGAACATGGGCCCACTAAAAAGACAATATACATGAAACGAACATAATCAAAGAACATTATAGAGTACAAATAAAGGTGAAATAAATGCAGCTCCAGAAGAGATTCAGGGAATTCAACAAGGAAAAAGAAATGGATAACGATTTGAAGAGGAATTTCAAGCAGTAGAGGAATGAAAGATTCAATAGAGAAAATTAATGAAGAAAGCAACGATAAACTAGCACGTAGCATTTAGAATTACTAATCAATGAATCATTGGTATAATAAAAAGAAAAGTGAGGTAATTAGGAATAATAATAATAATTGCAGAAATAATAGAAAGCAAGAGAAAAAGTTGCAGTAAAATATATGATACTCATATTGAAGTAATAATTTCAGAATTCAAGCTAAGCTATAAAACCTCTGAGGATAATTTGAAAAAGTATTTACAGAGAGGAGAGACATGATAAATAGATGGAGGTGTTATCAGTAACTAGTACACAAAAAACAAATTAAAAATAATATTATTAAATATAAAATAAAATATAATAGGGACTGTAGAGCTAGAGGGATGCATGATAACTAAAAATAAAATAACTAATGTGAATCAAGAACCAGACGATTTTCATTTCGAATGAGAATTACAAAAAGCTGAAGACTATGTCCATGCAATACAGGTAAACTGTATGAAATTACTGTTAAAGTATGAAATAATAGAAAAATTATAAGTATCTCACTATCTGTATTATATCATCTAATCAATTCTGAAATCTAATTGGAGTCAAAAGGAAAATGGAGGATTGAATACCAAAGGGAAGCTTACTGAGGAGTTAACTAAAGAGTTTTAAGTTGGCTAATAAATAGGCCTGAGTGATTTTCTAATAAAACTGTAGTTTAATGCCATGATGAAGGCGGGAGCAATGAATAAAGGTACGCCGCAAAATATAAGCAACAAAAAAATATTAGCATTATCAAATGTTCCGACTAGAAGCATATGCAATTGGCATCACCATTCTAGAATAAAGACACAAATGTACTAAAGAAATTTTCATGAAACTAGAAGATGAGATCTTTAAGATGGGAATAAATGGGAAAAAAATAAAACCTACTATGTGGTTGTACCAAGAAGTGAAATTTAAATTACTGGAGCACTAAAACTGAATGAAAAAAGATTTGGAAAATAACCATTCGAATTCTTGAAGTGCTTAAAAATAGCTTTCGCCAATTGTGAATGGAAAAAAATGTTTGCTCCGGTAAAATAAATAACTGAAATAACAGGTTCCTATATTCAAACAAGAAACTTATAAAATATAATATTTACATTATCAATCAAAGTCAAAATTCATAATACAGAAATTTGCACTGCACTAGCGTATGCATGGGAGAATTGGGCATAGAGCCAGCAAAATAGAGTAAGCCCAGTGATTTTCGGCTTGAGGTGAATTTTTTGCCTAGATAGAAGGATCGACATAAAAGGACATTTCTCCTTGCATGAGGAGAATCAAGGAAATATGAGAATTAAATCAGATAATAGGCGATATTAATACTGCTATTTATAAATTTTCAAAACGGTTCTAGGATGTATGAACCACTTATCAATTCGGTAATCTAATTTGCGAGTTTGCTTACGTGTTGTAACCACCGATACTGTCATCTTTAAGCATAAATGACGTCGTGTTAATACGTTGTTACGAAGTTAAAATTAGACAATGGTTGGTGTCAGATGGTGAACCAATTTGTACATACATGGATGTTTATAGGAAAGAGAGTAATTAAGGATAATCAAAAAGGCCTGCTAGTCAGCTGCGTCAATGAAAGGAAACTTCTCATAAAGGTTACTAATTTAAAATGAAAGTCCGGGGAGAATCCATTGTTTGAATCGATCCCAATAAGAGAACAGGAATACTGTTGAAAAATCCATGAGCTAGCTAGCTCTGGAAAATAAGCCAGTGCACTCTCTAAATTCCCGATGAAAGCCCCTGAAACTCAGGCTACCATGCGATCACAATCGATGAGCACTAATCTGTGAATCCTCAAGGGAGAGAGGTGAGGTCCAGAGTTAATAGATGAATTTACCGGTGTCTCACAACCGATAAAGTGTCGAATTAGTGATAAACCAACGCGTGCGAACCAGGAGAGAAAGAATGAGTGTGGAAACTGAGAGAAAACTCTGGGGAGTAAGGATGGGCAGAATGGGTGGGAAAGAAAAGAATTAATGGCTCCAGGAAGAAAAAGGTAGGCGAGAATTCCGCCAACGTGTCGTCCATAAAATGGATCGCCTTTTTTCGGGGTTGTGGTCCATGTTCCGGGGTGGGAAAGACAAGAATAGTCGATGCATATATGTTGCCCTGAAATTGGCGTAAATGGTGACACAGGGGGGGAGGAAAGCGGGAGCAATACGCATTCCGTGAGAATCTAAATATCCACCGAAAAAGATGAGATGGGAAAGGAAGCACTGACTTCCGGAAGGATGGCGAGACATGGAGGGATAAACATACATTGGTGGCCTTGGGAGCTGATTACTTATTTATCACCTACGGTTTTTACGGACTGAAATTGTATATATATCTATACATCAATATATATATACATTTATATATATGAACATTTTATAAAAAATATACATACATTTTAATGATATTTTTGTCCAAACTTGTCTTGCGTGTCCATAAACTGGAAAATTGGAAAACTTTCGGATTTCTCTTGGATACTAAATTACACCGAGAACTATTCAACGCTTCACGTTAAGACAGATAAAAATTGACAAAATATTAACATCATGCTTCATTAGCTCTCTTAGGTAATAGTTACTATGACCATCTTTTCCGAACTGATTCAATGCCAATAATTACTTCAGTTGTCTATATCTTTCTTCAAAAACTACATTGGGATTATTTTCACAATAAAATTTGGCGTATTGTTCAATGAAAACATTTTCATGAAATATTATGAGAACAATATAAATATAGAGGGTGTATTAAGTTGAGTAAACATTTCTTCAAAAGCCAAAAATTGGACTATTAATAAGCACGCACCTTCATTGATCAAAACATCATTTACCATTGCAGTTAATAAGTAACATTTAATGTTCTTCAATTCACTGAAAGAGAGCTCTTGCGTTACTGTTTTTGCTTTATCCTAGTCTCCACCTATTAAAAATACTGGTTAATCATCGCAAGGAGGGACGGATTGACAATTCGACGTCAGGTTATACTGGAATATCATTTGGAAGTCATTTGGTGCTAAACCAGGCCTGTACGGAGGATGATCCATTAATTCGACGTTTTAGCCAGTCAAATAGGTAGTTATTTCAGCCAATCTGTGAGATCTTATATTGTCATGATGAAGAATGATCCTTCGTTACTGCTTTTTTCCGTATTTCACCAAGTACTTCTGGCAAAAAATCTTCGTGTATCACTCAAAACGCATGGTTATACATTGCTCACACGGTACGGTTGCCACATGTCCAGTTATTCTGAAGAAACAGGCGATCATTTGCTTCGATGTGCTTCATGTAGGAATTACTTTTGTCGGATTTGGCTCATTTTGGAAGACCCATACAGTGGATTACTGTTTTGTTTCGGGCTCATACGCATAGACCCAAGAGTTTTCACCTGTGCAGATGTTACACACAGCTTTTTATGCACCGCGATTGTATAGTATTTCTTGAGCATTTATTTGGACCAGTTAAAACAAGCATCTTTTTGAGCTTTTTTAAATTATGTGGGATCCAACGCGAACAAATTTTTTCACAGCTAAATGTTTATGCAACATGTTATTGATGCTTCTCATATAATTTCCCAGGATACCTCAATCTCAGGATAAGTTACGTGACGATCTTTCTTTACTAATTCTTGCACAGCATCAATGTTTTCTGGCACAACAAGTGATTTTGGACAACCTTTACGGCTTTCATCGCTGAGCGAACGGTGGTCATGATGGAATTCGATTTACCAGCGTTTCACAGTAACAAAAGATGGCAATCTATAGGCAAAAGTGGAAGTAAGTTGATATATGCATTCCTGTCTTGATAATCCACGTCGTAAGTCATAAAAAATCATCGCACGAAAATGTTCACGTGTTAACTCCATTTTTTCGCAGAGACAAAACTTTAAGTCAATGTAAACAACGCAATTTATGATCAAACGATAAAATTTTCCCAAGAAATATAGCGTTAAAAGGGTCAAATTTTCAGATAAATATGTCAGATGGCTCTTAAAACACTTAGTGTTGTCAAGGCTCAAGATATGAACAGCAACCCTCGTACTAAACAATTCCTTTTATTTGTTTAAAGTGGATAAAAAAATTAAAGTTAATAATTATAAAAGCGCGATTTTCTGACGAGAGTCTGACGAAAACAAGGGGTCTGACGATTTGTGAAAGGCTTTGAAATACAATAATGTTACTGTCGCACAAAGAAAACGTAATCGTTTAAGTTGATGAATTCAAAATATAAACCTAAAAACAATGTTGGCTAATATACTGCAACTTAACTTATACTTTCCACCATTTTCAATTACCATTCACCTCATTGTAAATTCATATATTCTCTGCAATGGAATCTCCTCTTCCTTCATCTCGAAGAACGTTCCTCTAGTGCATAGCAGAACTTGCAGAAATTTATCAACGAAATTAAAACGGGATGGTACGATAGCAAGTGAAATATATATATATATATAATTAGGTAATCTACCGTTTAAGGTAGGCTTTTGGATGGACACAACTATCAAATAAACATTTTGTGACTCCCCACCTATCAAACTAATCTATATCAGGTCCCTCTTCATCTCGGTGTACTTCTTTCCTCCCTTCATCCCGTCCAACATCCCTATCCTGTTCCTGCCCTTAACTCGCTTGCCCAACATTCTCCCCTCTATTACCTTCTTCAACATTCCACTACCGCTAAATACGCCTTTCATCCATTTTTCCTGCCTCCATACGATTTCTCTCAACAAACCCCTCTCCTCACCAACCATCTCTAGTACTTCCTCATTATATATATATATATATATATATATATATATATATATATATATATATATATGGGGCATTCTGATGACGACGGCCGTGCCGTCGAAACGTAAATATCTACTGTAAGTGTCCTCCTTTTATGTTTCTGTGTGTGTAATATTTATTATCTCAGTGTTTGTTTGTGTGTTTTTGCGTCGCCGGAGGGCGTCATTTTCAAGATTTTATATATATATATATATATATATATATATATATATATATTCATTCAAACAGAAATAGGTATAAGGAAAGGGGATAGGAAAACACATAAAAGGCGAACACAGGACATGTGGGGAAGGCGGTTTTTGAGCAGATCACGAAAGTAAAAATATTTCCTTATCCGGGATTTGAACACCGGATCTATATATATATATATATACATGAGAAAAAATGTCTTGTATCTTTGTTGGGTCGGAAACTTTTCAGACCTCCCTTGTATATGCATTCATTCACATGGATTAGTGTGTATCACTTGGAGAGAAGCAAGGAGGATAAGAGTGAATAAATAAGGAAGAAAAATTCAAAAAGAAAATATTCATTACAATAAAGCACGTGCATAAGGAAAATAAAGACATGGAGTGGTATTCGGAGAAACTTTGATAGAGCATAATGAAATTATTAAAGTTGTATTAATACGAGAATAAATAGGATAAATATTCATGGGATAATCAAAAATAAGGAAAAAATGCAATTAACATTTATCTATAAAATGAAATTCCATAAAATAGGAAGATACTAAAATATTGGTAAAACCTAAAAATATTAACTCCTTTCTAAAGCGTCATACCTATCTATAATTGTCTTCGGTCTGCCAAAATCACAAAGCCAAGTGAGAGACAATGAATTATACTGAAAATGTACTTTTATGAAATTAATTCTGATTCATAGGCACGTAATAATTTATTATAATCTATTAACTGTACCCGGAATCAACATCACTGGATAGCACCCAGTCCACACAGGAAGCTATATATCTCTATGGATTTATGGATTTGTAGAAGGAAACGTTAAAAAATATTAAAAAGGTGACACAACTAATGATATACTATATTTCAAGTAAGAAAACAAATTGACTCAAGGGTACCGGAAAAGATGAAAATAAGGTTTTGAGTGAATTCCCGCGAAGTACAAGCTCGATTTTGAGATGCTATGATGATACCGTGGTTGTTCACGATGAATGCAGACAATAATGATTTGCAAGGTTACCGTGATTAGCTGTGCTCAGGGAAGAGAAGGAAAGAAATCTGAGGAAGAGAATATTAAATTGAAGCGAAAGGAAAGTGGGGATAGGAAGCAAGAAGAGCGAAGGGGAGTGGAGCATAAGAGAACGTAGAGGTAGGGGTTAAGGTGGAGGAGGAGTGGTGTAAGGGGAGTCGCCGCTCTGCGGAAAAATTGGATCCGATGGATGAGGATAGAAACGCGCTCTTATAGGTCACAGGTCACGGCATACGTCCCTTCATTAAACTCCCCACCATTCCCCGGTCGCAGCCTCCGCCGCCTTCTCTTTGCCTCTCGCTGTCACAGTGGGGAGATGGATATTGGGAGTGGGCGGGTGGACGAGAGAGGGGCGAGGGAAGAGGGAAGAGGGGGAGGATGGGGTGAGGGAAGGCCACCGTGGCCACCGCGGGAGGGTAGAGGGGAGGGCGGGGACGACGCGAGGAGCAGCCGTGGGTACTCCTTCCTTTTTTTAAATAAGAAGAGAGATGGCCATTGGAGTGCTCTCTCGGTAGTGCACCCACTCGTCCGGATGCATATTACGTACACCCACTATTTTGGGAGAGGAGCGAGACTGAACAAAGAGCGAGAGAAAGAAAGTACATGAGGATTTGACAAAGTAGCAAGGGGAGGTTAGTGATAGACCATCGAAGGTCGATAATATCAGTTGATAGCCCATAAAAATGTGCACAATTTTGAGCCTGAAACTTGAATCATGAAAAAAAAATGATATTATGTACAACAATAAGGCAGACTTAGATTAAAACAAATAAAAATAAACTAAATTAATCTGTTATAAAACTGTTTTAAATCAATAAACTTATGCAGTTTTTACTGTAATAATTTAGGTTTCAATCGTTTAAAACTAAATGTAATTCATAAATCTTAAATAAACATGTTTTTAAATTTTATTTCTACGACATATTATAACTATATCGAATCAGAGTCTGAAAGAGTTGTGTCGGAAAAAATTTGATGAAATATAATGGAAAAACAAATTTGGTCGAAATGGTTTTGCCCTTGTCGGCGATTTTTGAAGCTTTCCATGCAAAATATATTGCCTCTAGGGTTAGGAGGTATAACGATCGCCAAATGAAAGCTCATGGGTGATCGCGGTGGGAGGGAAAATGGTCGAGCAAGAATTTATGGTGGAGGGAGGGTATAAAGCAGAGGACTGGGTCAGGGAGAGAGATTCGGTTCGTGCATACACAAATACTCTGCGGGATCAAATTGCAGGAATCCACTTTAATTGTCCCATGTCATATGGCCATAAAACCTGGGACATCTTCCACAGTGTGTCTTCGGGACGGGGACGGGACAACATGGAGAGTGCGTTGGGAGGGGATAGCGTGAGGTGAATACGGAAGACCACCCTCAAATCGAGCCTCATTGAAAGAGCCGCTTGATTGAGAGGATCAATTATCTTTCTGACTTGTTGAGCCTTCGGCTGAAGAGAGCTTTGATGGCACGTGGACTGGGATGTCCGGTTTCTACACGAGATTTTTACGGATGGAATGCCCATTCCCTTCGCATTGGTCCTTGTTACAATTCTTCCTGTAACTTAGTTCCTTCGCCGATTACTACGCTTTTGCGAGGAGGGGAAAGTTCACACCGTATCGGATGTTTACCACCACATATAGAAAACTAATACGAAAAGAAGTAGAATCAGATTCTAAACCAAAATTACTAATCATCAGCGATTGTTTAATGTTCAAAAAGTATATAAGGACCCTCCATCAAAAAATAGTTTTCCCAAGCATGCACTCCACCTCAGTCCATGAAGAATCCCTTGACATTACGGACCATGGAGTACTTGAGATTCTCCCTTTAATTTTTACGACGGTCAGTGTTTCCTAACTCCACCGCTACTTTTTTTTCAAAGGAAAGACATTCTTGTGAGTAGGGGGGTGCTCGCCACACCGATCAAAAAGTCTGTATTTTATGAGCCAAATTTGTAATGATTCTAATGTAATAGATAGGAGGGTTTCTAAGTACGTAAATGTCTATCAACACCGGGGCGTTTGATCAATGGCAAATGTGGCCGCAGTTGTATTTTATTCTGAATCATAGTTAATTGAATCAACATTACGTAGATAAAATATAAGTGCACTACGTAAGTACATAACATAAGTAGATTCTTCAACAAGTGATTCTTAGGAATTTCATTAATGTCATCGTTTAGTTGCAATATTGTGCTATCCTGAAAGCACTGCATAAAATTACTTTTTTTTAAAGCCAGTGATTCTTAATCTATGATGTAGTATGATAACGATGGAACAGATAATTGTAAAAAATTCACCAATCTATAGATCTAAAAGCTCTAATCTTCTATTCTTGCCATAGCCATGATTTTGATAAATTATCCTAATGCATGCATTCAGAGTTTTGGCTCGAAGGAGTAGCAAAAAATCTGAAGTTTTTAACCCCTCAGAATTTGCTTATTCTACAATAAAATAAAACTTATCTTTTAAAGCCCAAAAGAAAATTTAAGGGTGCCTAAACCTTATTTTTTAAGAAGCTTTGTCGGCAAATATCTGAAGAAGCAATCGATTTCGAATATGATTAATTTTGTGCGTATAATAAGGCTCTTCTATACGCAAATTTATCATCTGTTTGTAAGGAAGAAAATAAAATTAAAGCATTTTTATAAGGACTTTAACGTCGATTTAGGATAATTCTTCCATTAATTATGAAAATAATTCCCAAATAAATATGATGGAAAGGTTTAAATTTTCCCTTTGATATCTTCAGAACGCTACTCAGTGGCGTCAAACAGATCAAGGTATGAACTTCATTATGTCTAGATTAAATTATACGTCATTCCCATGACGTTAAGAGAATCAAGAAAATTAATCTTCGCTTTGGATAAATACGTTGTTAGTTCTTATTGTTTCTGAGAATGTATTCGAAAATCAGATAGATAACAAGTGAATATCCTTTAAATAAAAACAAATTTTGACATTTCTAGAGGAAAGGAATCGGGACCTTAATTATTTAACCTTTATGATAACCCAATGAAAGTGATGATTTCGAGTTTATAATTGATACCTGAGAGTTAAAAGCAGCATTAAAAAATATAAAATTCAAGATATGTAAAAAAACTCAAATAAATAACATTCACACCCTATGAATGTATTGATTATTACTTTCTGAAACAGAGTACAGGAGATACAGGATCGATTCTTAGACGAAGCTTATTTTCTGTAACCAAAATAGTCTGAAAGACAGCCTGAATCTTCGTTATTGCCGCATTGCTGCAGGTTATCTGGAAAGTGGCGCGCATTAAAAATGACAAAAAAGAGTTTTCTCCGTTTATCTGTGTATTCCAAGGAAGATTGCGGGTTTTGTTTCTCTTCTTAACGGATAGCAACTTGCATTCACCTCTTCGGTAGTTCAAATATGCTGTAAAATTTATTAAGGGTCAAAAAAGAATTTCAAGGCCAAAAACAAGTCACCTAAAACCTTTAACTTTTCTTCAAAGTCCCTAGGTTATAGCTTGCTTTAAACACTCAGTTAATCAATTTTAGCATTTCCTCCGAAATTATTTAGCGTTTTTTTTCTTGGTTTCAAGTTTCAATTTTCATTCTGCTAATCATTCATGGTCTTTATAAGTATTAATCCCAAAAATATTAATTAAAACTCCTCTTTCTCTGCTCTTTATCTCATCACTTTTTAAAAAAAAACCCTCTAATTATGTTGCAATAACATCAATTTAAATTGAAAAAATAGCTAAACATGTATGCCGATTACCTTTTATTTATCATTGTTATGTTAAATATATGTATAATATTTTTGAGGACTGCAGATCAGATGAAGTTTGATTTCGCTCGCCGCTAAAGTGGTTTTCAGGATTATCAACAAAAATATTTAGAGTTAGGCAAATGATTAGTTAGGAGATGATCAGTTTGTGTTTGGGAAGGTGAGAGGCACGCGCGATGCCATTGCAGTAATGAGATCACTAATCGAGAGGAATATAGAATACAATCAGGACGTATTTGCCTGTTTCGTAGATTACGAAAAAGCATTTGATAGAGCGAACTGGGTAGGATTAACGAATGTATTGCAGAAAATAAGAGTGTTTTGGAGGGATAGGGCACTAGTCTGCCGACCTATACGTCTCAGACAGCTTATGTGCGTGTAATGGATGGAGAGCATGGATGGGGAGTGTTATAGAGAAGAGTAAAGAGAATTATATAGTATATTAGCACCGGTGATTTTCCACATATATGTGGAGGTAATGGTTGCATTGGCGATAGAAATGAAAGTCAGTGGAAAATTTATAAAAAAAGTTAGGGTTTAGTTTGTCAGTCGCCAAGAGCTCGCAAGAATTGCAAAGTGCATTGGAAATTCAGTATGATAGATAGGAGATGAGAATAAATGCAAATAAAATAATGGTCAAGTAGTTTTCCAGAAAGAGAAAACCTAAGCTGGATGTGAGAATAGGAGAGCCAAAACCAGAGCAGGTGGACAAATTTACGTATCTGGGAAGAGTTTTGTAATAAAATGATCAAAATAATAGGTAAATAAGGAGAAGAACTACGTTAGGCAAAGAAAAGTATACAAAGAGGAAAAAATTGATAACAGGGACGTTGAGTAAGGATGTTAAAAAAAGGATCGTTAAAACTTTGATGTGGAGCATAATTATGTGCACCGACGATATATGGTAATTGAAGCAGGATGATGCGCGTAGATTATACGCTTTTAACACGTTGGTGTGGAGAAGGTGAAATGGACTGAAAGGAAAACAAGCAATGAAGTGCTTGGTAGGGCAGAGGTGTAGAACGGATTGTTGAGAAAAATATAAAGGAGGCGAGGAAGATGGGTGCAGAGCATTTTGATTGGCAGTGAGATGTTGAAAACTATGATAGATCTAACTAGTATCACGCAAAGGAGGAAGGGATAGGTATAGGGTTGTTGGACGGAATGAAGAGAGAAAGGTTGTATGCAGAATTGAAGAGGGGCTTATTGTAGTGTTGGATGTTGGGTTGTATTTTGTTAGAGGGGGAGCAAGAATACATCACGGTTAGGTTTGATAGCTTTGGATCTTGTGTCCATTCCTACTTTAACCGATAGAGTTCCAACAATAATAATTATTATAAATGGAAATTACGATTAATCATTTTCCTCATTTTCTTTCACTTTACTTCTACACATAATAACATTCAATATGTTGTTAAGTACCGATTTAAGTTCACGGCAACCAAATTTCTACAGTAGAGATTATTCAAAATGATTTTACATAAAATTTAAATTAAGCCTATAAGTTTAAACTTTTAAAACGCGTATAACTGGGTTGTATATACTTTTACTCTGGAGTAGCTTGACAGAATAGGTGGTCCCATAAAATGATTTACAAATCCAACACCAGGCAATGTGCCAAGACAAACCTTGTAAGTTTTATGCTCGATGTTTTCAGGCTTAACTTTGTGTAAATCCATTATTAATGAAGTAAAAATAACAATGTATTGTTCCACTGAACTTTATTTGGTACAACTAGTTAGCATATAAAATTGGAAGGGAAGATGCATAGTTATTTTTACTTCAGTGACTTGTAAGTTTTCTTCATTGATCATGCTTCATTCTTTTTAAGAGAAACAGCAAAAGACATATCTGATTTTGAAGACAAGACCAATTTTATTTCTCGTATTGATAACTACAAAAATAGAATGTTGCCATGGCTTTGACTCGCCATTGTGCATATTTCTAAGTGGTATATAATTCTCATTTTGGAATCTGTCTACAGAAGTCCACATATAATATAGGCCATGTGGACAATTATTTCCTGGACAACCTTCTCTCACGTTTAACTTTTAAAAAATATATTGCTTGTGCAATACGTATGTTTTTGTGCGTTTATGTATGATTTTTTTACTCGCATAATACTAACTGCTAGCTTAAAACTTTTCTATCTTTTTGTTGGCTCTTTCTATTGGAGATTTTTTCCTTTCTAAATAGATCATCATATTATCATTCATCAGCCTGAAAATGTTATAAAAAATGCCCATCACAACTATTTCCATGTTTTTAGTATTTTTTAAAATAAGTTTTTTTAAGATGAATTCTTCGCTCAAGAAATTGCCTGCAATGGCAGGTAATTTCCTTCTCGGGCATAGTTTCATTCAGAGCCTTCCTAGAGAAATACCCTTTTACACCTGCTCTCTACTTCTCATAACGATGATCTGTTTAAGATGTCATGTCCTACAGTTTTCTATTGTTATCTCCAACATCTTCCACCATCGCAACTTTCCCTTTATAACGATGCCATACCCTCGTTCCCTTCCAGTCAACCTCGCCAACTGCTCTCGACCATGCTGCAATGTGCAATAACCATCCTCATTCTCTTCAGTTATTCCAGAACATATTTTTCCTTTAACAAATAAGTCACTTACAACAAGACCTTCCTTAACTGTTTCATATATCGTGCAACTAGCTTAAAACATCCATACCTATGAGCTAAACACCTTAAATCTGAAAAGAAATTCATAAGGTTCAAGGGTTTTACTCTCATTTTCAGTCTCATTAACTTCAGTACATTTTTTAATCAAAACTATCCCTTTAACTTGGTGCCCAACTCACCATCTAAACCGGAAATCTCGCTAATATACCCTCCCTGTGGTCCGCTTTGATGTTCATTTTCGCTTATCTACCGTGGACGGAAATGATTGACGTAAGGAGAGCAATTACAAAAGACATCCAGCGAAGGAACGTCCGCATCCAACCTACAGGCTCGATGGTGCCTCTCTACCCATAATTTTCTATTTCATTATTTCGTTTGTTATACACAATACAAAATATTTGTTGATTTTTGCTCTTCATGATTTTATTCGTCTGTTTTGTTGCGTTTTTCCCTAAATTGCAAACGTCAACAAACACACATTCATTTATACCCTGTTAAAAATTTCCTCTGCTCCAAAAAACCTATCTTCGAGGTACCTGGAAAATTTATAAATCCGAATTGGGGTAAGTGGTAGTTAAAAAATAGCAACATTTCCAAAACAGGAAATACGGTAATTTCGGTAAGAATCGCCCCGAGTATGATTAGCCCTTCACGCATTCGCAATTCCTTAATTTTATTCCGCCGTGAATATAGGCAACAACGAGTAACCTATGTTCTGCGGGTCGCTGACAAACAGGCGATATCTGTGTTTGCCCCAGCATCACTGATTGCGGGACAACCACCGTTTGAGTACCATATTCAGGGGGTACAATAAAGTTATCATAAAAAATAAAAGTGTTCACACTTACCTGCGCCCGCACAGCTGCCAGATGTATCTGAGCAACGCGAAGATCAAATCTCTTCAAGCTGATGTCTTCCTGTAATTCATTCGCCTTGTTGAATAGGCTGGCTTCCAAGCTCCTGAAATATGATGAGGTATCAAATATTAGGCTTTGTTTGAATAAATGCTGGTAAACATTAGTTTTCTAGCTGAATTACATTGGTAAATGTCTAATATTTTATCAAAAAGTCACGGTGAACTTAATGAGATGCGATATTTAGTGAGTACAATAACGTTAGTAGCTCCTTTCATAAGTTCCGTTGAATTTAAAATTTTGAAAAAAGCCCTGGAGCATTGCTCATATACTTAAATAGTAAGGCGTAACGGCTGTTTATAAATAATATATATTAACAAAATATTAAATAATGAAGTTATCAGTAATAGACCATTACATGACCTTGATTCCACATAAGTGAGAGTACGAAGCCTATATTTGTATTTTATCAAATGTGGAAAATATCCACAAAAATTATATTTCTTATGCATGGCTTGTTATTTCGAAGATAAAAGTATTGAGTAACATTTCAGAAGGAAAAGCAAATAAAAAGCAAAAAATTTCATATTGAATACCATTCTAATCGCTAAGTACATAAAAACGCTTGACACATCAATCTTTTTGATGTAATTGGGATGATATTGATTGTTTCTTTTATGACTTTATAAAATAGGATAAATCTACTTGTAGATCGATTGAAATTAATGATCAGTTATTCCGAAATATTTTTTGATAAATCCCCTTCAGTATCTCATTTTTACTATTTCCGTTGAGGACCGTACGATGTCAAAACATCCGTACCAGGATAACATTTTTATATCACGTGTATCGCGAAGAAGTTAATCTTATTTCTTGGATGAGATTTTTCCTCACCAGGTATTCTTAGGGCATTGCAACCGGTGAAGTCTATGCAGGAAAAAGACACTAAGTCAAATGTGTGCACCGTTCATGTGATAATTTTTGTATCTATATGTATAGCTGTAAACACAGGATCAAATGCCAAATAGTTTCCTGGGAGCAATTAATATTTTCTACTGTCTGAGATATAAGTTAATTAATGCAACATCTTTCTTGTTGTACATGGAATATAAAACAGATAACATTCAAGGAATGACATTTTAGATCTCAAATTGTCATTTTGAAGCCACAAATGTGCGGAAGATGAAATATTTTATCGGGGTAGATTTACAACAAACGTAAACTAAAACATTAAAAGTACTGATTATTTTATAAAAATATGGAGAGTGATTACTACAATACTAAATTCATTACTCGATTAAACGCATTAATAAGATTTCATTAACTTTTTTTAATGTGTCAGATCTATCTGAAATGCAATATTAAGAGCTAAAGAACAGGGAAATAAGAAGGATGCAATTGTATCGAAGTGTAATATTAATATGTACAGTGACCCTCAAGAATGACCTATCGTTTTCTATAACATCCCTAGTGTGGAAACAATATATATATATATTTAAATGGCCAATTCATATATTAAACATAAAAGGCTTTGATTTACTCAGGGATGCTATCAAATTCTATTTGTAAAAGAAGAAATGAGCGCGGAGTTGTGAAAAAAGGCGGTCCTATTCAATGAGAGAAAACCAAAGGTTTTGTTTCACATGCAATCGTTTCATGCATGAAGAATTTTTACATGCAAATTCATTTGAACGAAAAAGTAAATTCATAACAGCGTTTGAAAGAGCAGCTAACCAGCATGGACATTTGTCTGAAAAAGAATTCAGGCTCAATACTGAAAAGGGCATAGATTAGAAACCTCAGTTACTCATCTACTCAGTAAAAGAAAATTCACAAAAAAATTGCATTAGATACATAGTTACGTTCAACACAAATATTTATCTGAAAATTACAAATGGTTTTGAGGCAACGTCGAATGGAAACTAAATGAAAAAAGTAAATCCAATTTTCTAAATACATGGAAAATTATTTGCCCATGCTGGCTGACCCAAAGAACCAATTCTCTTTCATTTCATTACTAAGATTAAGCTCGCTTATGACGTTTCTCAATAGCTGACCTTAAAAAGTTAGAACTTGAGCCACGCAAGTCTCAATCCTGAACAGTGTACTATTTTCGCAATCGTTTATCATGATATCCAGCAATCATTCATTCAGAAAATCAGGTCAACTTTGAGGAAGACCCACTTATTGAAATAACTTGGATCGAATGATGCAGTGGCAACTATTTTCAAATTAAAATGCAATATTAAATCAGGGATAGGTAATATCTTATTTTTTTATTTTTATTGCCACGTCATGGTTTTTATTTATCGTTTAGATGAATATAAAGGACTATTTCATAGTTTACTTACGAAGGGATACTATAGTAGGGAACTATTAATACGTGCTTTAAAACTTTAGGAACATCTGGTGAAAGAACAGATGAAATTTAATTGATAGAATTTTTGTGTCATGCTTATTTTCACATCAGTGTGTCCTAACATTGTGTAAGGTACTTTCGACCCTATTTTTACCTCTTTTCACCCTTCCTAAGAACCCGCATGATAAGAATTTCTTCTCCCTTTCACTAATGAAATTTTTGGCGCCATCAATTATATATCAAATAGGTACCATCTAATAAAGAAAAATAAGAGCTTTTAAGTCTTACGAAAACATTTTTCATACCGATTATCGAATTATTTCTTTATTATTTCACTTCAATGTAAGAAATTGATTCATTTAACGGAGAACTTTTTATGTTAGCCGGACCAAAATGGTGAAATTAAACAATCATTTTCAAGTTCATTTAAGACGATTTTGAATAATAATCCTGCAATCCTGAAGCGACGGTTTCATCAGTGAGCATTTGCATAATATGCTTTTCTGACGACCACGGTAAACTTTAATTCTTTTTTTCTGCTTGGTTGAAAAAATGCAACAATAGAATACGTAAAATTCATGCAGAACGTCTTCCATCCCTAATAAGGGAACCTCACGACTTGGTATAACATCCCTTCCAAAAGTCAGTTGTTATCAAAGAAAAACCCCTAATTATATTCGAAAGAGTGCATAATTTCCTTCCCTTGTGAAATAGCATACATCTCCAAAACGAGTAAATTTTGATGTCAAGGTCCCCAAAGAAAGCTTGATATTCTCCGTAACAAACAAGGATTGTGATGAAATATCTATAAATCCATACTTAACCATATGGGAACATCATTTCATCTAAATACATCTTTTTACATTTAAGAAATTTTCCAGCTGAAATTATACATACTTGTGATTTCATTGCTAATAAAATGAGTTCCACTTACTCGTATGAAAATGTTTTTTTAAATGCTTGGTTTCAGAGATACTGAGGTTTCACTTTAAGAGAGAGGGGAGGATGACTTTAAAATAATCCACCTTTCCTCGCTAATTTTGCGTGATTTTTGAGACATCAATTACGGATCAGAATTTAACCAGTTTATTCCGTGGGGCCGAAAAAAAATTCCACACCATTGAGGGGACAAGTGGGTGACGTGAAGGAAAATCCGCAGATACATAATATATCCGGGGCAATGAATATTCCCGACGCCATCCCCCTGGTCCTGATTAGGCGCCAGTACCTCTGCTGCATCCTGATGAGCGTGTCGAGGGCGTCGGCCGCCTGCTTGATCTGAGTCTCCAGCTCCGAGGCGTCCTTCTTGAGGGCGTCGTACCTGCTGCGCAGCGGGGCCACCGCCGAGGACCCGCTACGTTCCACCACGATCTCGTTCTTGAGCGGCGGCGGCAGTACCAGCGACTCCTGTGCCGGTGAGAAACGCGTCACTGAGATAATAGAGGCGTGGTCGAGGGGTGAGTGCGGGGGCCGTACCTCGCCCCAGTTTCATGGGACTAGAGAGGAGGAGGGAGATAAATATATTGGTGGCCCTCAGACCCATTTTTCCCCGCCTTTGTCCAGCGGAGGGAGACGGGGATTTAAATGCTAATCGAGGGTTTCATGAAGCGCGGAGAGCGAGGGCTCGTGGCAGCGCGGCAGCATTCCGTTAAAACATGTATCCCGAACGACCTCGGACAAAGAAAACGCCGTCGAGCGTTTGGTAGCACAAAGAATGGCTTTTAATGGTGAAGGGCGTGTCCTTTTGTTGTCCTTCCACGCAAATTTACTTGTTTATCAGGGCCGAGAATTCTTTTGTGCGTGTACTATTTTTCCAACGCGGGAGGCGTTCTTCCTGTCCCGAATTTGTTTTGGAGTTCATCCCGTACTTTTCTAATTCCAACACTTTAGTTCGTTCGTTCCCTGCCGTATTATTGAAACATGGAGAAAAATAGTGCTCTCTTCTGAATTTTATAAAAAATGTCACGGAAAATTTATCAACAGGGGACGATTATTAGCATTTCTAGGTTTCGACATGAAAACCTGGTCATACGTGAGAGACAAATAATGATTCCTACACTAGTTGTGAATGGTAGATGCAATGAGTCAAAAACTGTTTTAATCGGAAACTTATGATCATATATTGATGGATTTGGACAAACTTACATGCACGCGACTTGTTCAATTCATTCTCTCCGCCCAATGCATTCTACCTGAGGGTTGATTACATGGGTAAGGGTTGAGCTCATGCGGAACTAATTTAAAATGCGGATGAAATTTACACATTCAGGATCAGAGGGAGCGTTTTCTCCTCTGTCTTATGATTTAGTTTCCCAGGATGTTCTAGAATAACCACACCTCATAAATTTCTTGATAGTATTGTCTATAAACATCACCCAGGATTTAAACCAAGGGCCCTCCGTCAGTAACTCAACGGTACCACACCAAATTCAAATTAATTAATGATATAATATTATCTGGATGAATAATATTTTTATGAAAATACTTTTATAAACGATTACTTTTAAGTCATTCATTTTGATCAGGCTTTGAGGAAATAAACGCTCTCAATTAATTTTGGCCTGGAAGGCAAGCTAGAAAAATGATATCTAATTATACAGAAAATACTTTACCATAAGCATGAGAATTTCAATTGCAATTTTCAAGTAATAATCTTATGAAATTTATATTCTCACTAACTGCGAAGTGATCAGCACATGTACTGTGAAACTGAATATTATATTTCACTTTACATTAGCAATACCATCTTTCGAATTAATTTTTATTTTAACTGTTTTAACCAAGTTATCTGAACTGTCTGTCGTCAGTTATTCTCATTTTCTTTCTCGTTTTCTTTACGAATGGCCACTTAATATAACTTGGGTTCAACGCCTGGCTATTCTGTTAGCAAAATACTTCTTCATACTAAACGAGTGAATGTATTTCAGTAGCTCCGACCATAAACTTTAGTTGCTCTTTTTCTTTTCTCCTTAGAAACACATCGTATGTGTGATTTTTCTGGTCGTATTACCGTCTTGTAGGTTTGGTAATCCTAAGACTTTTCTATTTATACTTGTTAACTTTCGTTAAAATGATTTGAACATTCTAATTTTATTTCTTTAAATTATAATGTGCCATCATTTGAACGTAATCCTTTACCATTACCTTAATGACCACTACTCTTGAAATCCATGGCAACACACAGTAAAATACGACGAATAAGAATAAGAAAGAATGAATTAAACACTATCTACGAAGATTCGACAAAATATTATATCTTTTCCAGGTAGTGTTGTGATTATTCTTTACCTCACAGCTCTTTTAACATGTCATGAATTGTGATACATAATTACCTACAAGCCTAAATACTTGTTTATGTAAAATACCATCACTTTACTCTCAATTGCATTATTTTTTAAAATTTGCTCACGTAATTTTTATAAAGTGGCTACTATGCTTTACCAGTAGGAAAAACAATGACAATAACAAAATGAAACCCATTTCCCCTAAATATATTTTAGTAACAAAACGACATATCTTAATGGAACACAGGGACAGTTCCAGAAATTCGAGTGTTATGAAAAATTCAATTCTCCCTTAATGGGTATCCAACTGCAGCACCAACTTTAATGAAAGAGTGAGCAGGAAAACCGAAATTTTAGTTTGCCTTAGAGAATTATTAGAGAACCAGTATTAGAGATTACGTTTAGCAGGATGAATTTTGGACCAACATCGGTAAAGGGATTTGCAAGCAATTTTGCTTGGGTGAAATGCGATGGAAAATTTCCGTCAACGTTTTGCACCACGTCCGCCACCTGTTTCACAGGTGTTTTCGACGAACGCATTGCGCGGCCTCGACTGAAGGGCACCAATCGATAAATTGCGGCGGAAAGGGTGACCCCCGTTTCAAGGCGGAAAACAAACAGCGACGCGTCGTGCGAGAAGTGCAGTGTTGTGGCGGGAAAGCGACCAACTCCCCCCCCTCCCCCACAAAAAGACTGGATCCCGAAATTTTGAGCTCCACGGTGACGCCGACGGGGTTCTCTCCCGCAACACCACTGATCCCCACCCCTCTTCCCCAGGGAGCTTTATTTATTCCCCTCTATGTGGCTCACCCTCCGTTGTCCCCCCTCTTTATTTCCCACTTCCCTCCGTGGCATCGCCCTCATGTGATCGTCCGTCGACCGGCCGACCCACTGCGCCAAGGGTTAAGCGAAAGAAGGAAGGCTACTTACGTTTCCTGATCCCATCACCCCCAAGGAGTTGGCGTCGTTGTCGAAGCCTCCCATGTCCAGGTTCGTCCCGCCACCGGGAGATGGTGGAGAGGACGACTGCCCCGTCGACGGCTGGGGAGGAGCGAATGCTTTCGGCCTGTGGAGGGAAATTTCGAATCAAATTTTGAGCGTAGTATTCATGACTTGGGAAGCTAAGATATTCTGAGATCTTAGGTCGAAATTAAAAATATCAAGCAATTACGAATGCTCGTAGCCCCTGAAATTCCGTTTCAAAATTTCTTTTGTAACTTCCACTGCATGAATTCCCTTTTCCATCTCTTACAAGTGACTTGTGACCGATGTCATAAACCTTAAAGCTGTAGGTTGAAGATATTCTACGGAAATGTAAATTCATGCATCATAGATTACGATCCGCAAATAACCAATTAGCATACGATACGAATCTCTTAAGGAGATTGAAGATTCATATAGGTATCTCTTAATTACTCCAATATTTGTTACCCATTAATGGCCTATAACATATGGACTATAGTATTAACGAATGGGAACAATAATTTTGAATCCCCCACCTTTTAATGTAATACTCTTATTTTTTTAGCTCGTATATGCTACCCAAGAACCCCTTTTGAAACGAGCAAATAAAATATGAGCATGATGAATTACATTGAGTCTTTACATACAACTTCATTTTAATTAGGCTTGTAAGGAATTTTTACAACTTTTTTACTTGTCCACATTCTATTTTATTGATGGGTGTAGATGTTCAGATAATCTTTTGTTTTCAATTGAAAAGTTTCACGCAGGTCTGTAAAACATCACTTCAGGAAAACAAACAACTACTGCTCCGTTCATAAATCATTAATATGAGTGTTCTCAATATTAATTAACACTTGAGATATGTGTTTCAAGTACATACATATTTTTAAGGCACTATTTGTAATAACTTGGAGACAAAATGAATGTATGGTAAAGAGAGTCTTAAAATAACCAAAGACAGACAAATTTCTCTCGTCAATCTTCGAAAATGCATATTCAAAATTGAAACTTTTTTTCGGTCCTTTTTTAAATTTTCTTTCGTAAATTTTCAGTTTTGAGTTCAGCCCAAGTGCTTCTTGAAGGTGTTTTGTTGGCCTTAAATATTCCATAAATCTGTTTAGCAAGGTTATTAGCAATCCGGGATAATTTAGGGAAATTTTATTTGCATGTATTTTATCGTTTATACTTACCTGGGTAATGGGTGATGGTGATGAGGCATTACCGGGACGGAGCGAGCAAAATTAGCGAGATCCGGTGGACCCGCCACGGAGCGACACTGTGCAGACAGCGACTCGTAGCGACGCCCTTGCTCTGTGGCCTGCAATGAAACTCACTTCATTGTAACGGAAAGAGCGGTATATTTTGAACAAGTTTTCCCAATATTTCAAAGTATGATTACGTCCTGGGGTTAATAAACATTTCCAAATAAAGGAGTAACTTTTTATAGCATGGAAAACAAAATTTTAAACCTCAGATTAACTCCCAATATATGAACAACTTTGAATACAAACACAAAATCATACACCATATTTTCTCACGAATTATATTTCATTAAAGCCGCAGTCAGCTGTGTTATATTTGCACGTAATGGAAAATTGATTCATAAACTAAATACAACAAAAAAAATCAGTAAAATAATTTTCTACTCCTAATGGAGTATTAGGCATATAAATATAAGGTTTCTTGACCATGGAAGGGAAATGGACAGGCCTTGGAATATTTTCACTGTACAGCGGACCCAATTATTATCACAAAAATAATAAATATGTAGATTGTAACAATGGGATAAAAAAGGGAAGTAGACGCTGTCACAGGCAGCAGATTCAAGCACTCTTTATTCCTTCGCCCGATAAGCAAACATAATTAATTCTACCCAAGAGTACGAAACAATTAGGAATAGAACAATAGAAATATTTTGAATTTTATAAATCTGTAAATCACAAGGATTATTGCATATTGTGTATGTAGTACAAAGTAGTAGTATAAAAAATAGTAGTAGTATAATATATAGACATTTATGCGTATAGCAGCTGTACATGAGCTAACACGTACTTAAGTGTATGCATCAAACTAACATTTCCGAATGTATGGCTGTTTCCCTGATACAGCCCACCACAAACCCTAGCGGCGACTTGTAGATTACCCTACAATTAGAATATGTATTGTTTTAAAAACAAATTGGCGTAACATTACAGGATAACTAGTGACCAAAATTATCTAGTTATTTTTAGTTGTCATTTAGGCTTTGAAATGCAGAAAAAGGTTTTTACAAAGAGATTAATTATATGAAAACAATTATATGACCTCTCGTAATGCAGGGTATTTTCGGAAAATGAGAGCTTGAAATAATTTTCCACTCAAACACTTGGATCGAAACTATGAACGCAAAAAGTATTTTGAAAAAGATGTTTTGATAGCTCAGTGACTCCAGTTAATATAACAAGGTATGATAACGTGCTTCAAAACATATATAATTTGATACTTGTGTCACCCTATCTCATATCTAATTCTAAATGGAAAATACCTAGTTGCCTTTCCTCATCATTTCTAATAATTATGGCCGCACGTGTTCACCTGGTATTACGCCATTTTTTAATTGAATTCAAAAACACATCATTCTAATAATGAAAATTCTGATCATCATTTAAAACTTTTACCTCCCTAAAAATATTTGAACGCCCCTAAATAACTTTTGAGCACTAAAGGAACTCATCGAGTACGTGTACACATTAAAAATCGTCAATTTGAACGGTATTGGACATCGCGCGGGTTATAGTCTATTTATAAGGTATTCGCCATCTTTGATCCAACTGCTCAGTTCAATACGCTTCCCCAGTCTCATTAAAGCACCCGACCGCTCTAACTAAACCTCTCCTCCCGAGGTTACCGTGAACGGCAGCGGGTTCCAGTAACAGAAAACCCTCGAGGTGAATTCCGAGTCCCCTTACCCTCTCCTCCTTCCCACGCGCTACCCTTTCTCCCAGACCCACCCCACCGACACACGCATGCACCCACACTTACACCCAATGCTGCCCAGTGCGTGGGCGCCGGTGTGTTTCCTCGTGCTCCCGTGCGTGTTTTTTTAAAGGGACTGGCGAGAATGGCGGGGGTGGTGCAAGCGGCGGGGAAGAGGAGAGGGTCGGGATGAAGGGGGGGCTTCCTTCCTCCCCCGGGGATGCCGCTGCTTTGGAGGAACCCGAGGACTTCCACCCCAACAGCCCAAGGGAACCGAGGAGACGCAATCCTTGGAAACTCTTGGGAGATGCCCGTCTTCGGAGAGGCGAATGAGAGGAGGAGAGGGGGATTGACCTCCCCCCCGTCTCCCAGCTCTCCTCCACACGTCTTGGCTCTCTTTCGCTCCCTTCTCTCCCTTCCCCACTCTCTCTTTCTCCTCTTCGGTTCGCAACTCTCTCTACACCTCTTCTTCGTTTCCGCCCCTCTTTCCCTTCCGCCTTCTCGTCAACTCACCGCCTAAATCATTCCCCCCTTATAATTTCCGATGCCTACGTTTCGAGTCGCGAGATGCCTTTGAACGTGACCACTGAGAATACTTGTGGGATGGGGGTATATTGAATGTATTCAAAAGGGACACACGGAACTGGAAAGGTTACATCAGATTGGTGGAAAAGGAATAAGATGCATGCTCAACATTTTTTCAAAAATTTTTATGCCTGCTATGCAGTACTCAGAGAGGAAATAATGTATCCTTGGGCTAAGATTAAGATTAAAGATACTCCTGGTAAGAAAGTGAGCGAAAATAAAAGAAACGTAAAATTTGTCATTGGTTTTATTGCTGGTCCACGGGAGAGAAGAAAAATGATTTCCATTGATATAAAAAATTTTGATATCAATTAATATGTACTTCCCGCGTGTCGGGCTTTTAAACTACTATGGAAAAATTGACAGTCAAAAGTGGGAGTACTTTAATTGTCTCATTATTATTATGCAGTCCAAGTATCATTTATAATTTAGACTCTATTTCTCTGCAAAATATTCTGCTTCTGCATTAATATACGAATATTATGCACGTTGAAGACTCTACCAATCATATTGAGCAAAGGGTTAAGACATCAGATACACAGATAAATATGTATCACCTTTTTATGAACTAAGTCCTTTATCCTTCCATTCGTTAGCGAAATGAGTTTAGTAGTGACGGTGGGAGAGTAACAATTGAATATTAATACTCACAAAAAGATATCCTTGGGAGTATTCTTGTAATGAACACGAGGGTTTAAGATCACGCTTTACAAATTAAACTTGAACTCATTTGTCGCCAAATGAGGCACGCATTCAAACAAATGAGAGAAAATAGAGGACATGTCATACAAACCAGGTGCGAGAACCGATACGGCAAATTTTAAATAGTTGAAATAGTTAAATCTAGAGTTTAAAAAATATAAATTTTTCATTTAACTCTTTCATATTATCATTTCTAGCACGCAATTATACACTAAAATCATGGTCTAGAGATTAAATTTTCATGCGTATACATTATTGGAATTAAGTAGATTTTAGAATATTAGTTCTCATTCTTACATACTAATAAAGAAATACTCAGCATTAACGGAGAGTCTTCTCTATTATAATAGGATAGTTGGCAGTGATACCAATTTTAATATAAATTTGGAAGTATATTTTACTAATTAGTTGCAACGTAAACAAACGGTTCTATTTACTTTAGTTCGAATTCTAAAGAGATTACATATTTCCGAGGTTTTTATAAGCACATTTCCGAAGGTTCCCGTTAATTTTTGCCCCTTCTACGCTCTACCAAGCCATTCTCACGCACTGGCAAAATACGTAAGTCCAATTGTTTCAAATGATAAAGTTTAATAATATATAATAATAATAACTCATTCTCCACGATTTATTGTTATCATGTCTGTCATTCTATTGCGTGTATTTTTCTTGAGTACTCAATACTCTAGTAGTATTAGTTTTAGGGGAGGCGACCGACAGCTAAGGTCATATGCGCCATTAGGGATGGATGGGAAAGGAGGAAGGGTGGAAAGAAATCCAGCGTCACGTTAAACAAAAGGCGCCAAGGGGTCTGCAGCTTAACGTCCCATCCGACGGACGGCGCACTCACTCAAAGTGTCCTCCACAAAGCACCTCAAGTAGGGATCGGGATACTAGTGAGAAATAACTGCCGTCTCCAGGAATAGAAACCGAGTCCTATCGGTGGAAACCCAGTACAATAGCCACCACACCATCCGATACCCTCAGTTTCCTGGAAAGCATTGCCATAAAGACGCATTTTGTATCATGCCTTATTTTTAGCATTTTGTGAGTTAAAAAAACTGAATGAGAAATTTGGTTAATTTAGAAGTAAAATAAATGCATCTCATGTGAAAACCAAAATGAAAGAATTTTTTTGAACTTTTATTCTGATTTTCAACCCACATGGGACCTTGGAACACTTGGAAGTTCACTGTCACCTGGGTAATTCACTCGAGAGGAATGAAAATGACGACGGACATGCTGACGCCTTTCTTAAAGGGTGTGCTAATAGTGACGTCAAGCTTCCCTCCACCCCTTGACCCTACCCAAAACATTTCTCCAATTCTAACCTGGATCCGTGTACCTATTCTCTCACCTGGACTTAATGGAGGATATAACCACAGCTGTCAAGCCGCCCACAATGACTCCTACCGTGCAATCAGACTTGGGCGGATCGGGAACCTGACCTCACCCCTAATCCCCCCAGTTGCTCGCGGGCCGTACAACAGTAGAGACCCTGCGCTTGTGGAGAGGAAGTCTGCCATTGTGTGGTAAGTGGCAAATCCTTTATCCTAGTCCCACTTCTTAGATAGTCGTGGGGGGGGGGGGTGGGATCCTTCTCTATTATTTCTCCCATGACACTCACACACCGCTACCATCCTCGAGTCTTCCTCTCCTCGGAGCACCCGAATTTCCTTCTCCTCGCACCCACCCCCCCCGTCCCGCCCTATCTCTCCACCCTTTCCCGTCCTCAGTTTCTCATCTTCCTCCCCGCTCTAACTCAGCAGCCACTCCAGAATCCCCTCGAGTTTTCCAACCTCCCCCGGCAACACGGCACACAGTCACGCGCACACGCCACGGCCCCAGCAGCACACACTCCGCACGGCCTTCCTCGACTCAGCCGAGGAGAGGGAGCGCACCCCTCGCCACATCCACCCCTTTCCTCCTCCTCCCATTGCACCTCCGCTCCTTCCTGGCTTCCGTCCTTCCTACTACCCTCCCCCTGCAAACGCTTGACCTTTCCCGTTCCTTCCTCCTCTCTCGAGATACTCCTCCTTCCTCGTCGGCGTCTGTCACACTCACACTGCACCCGCCCCGAACGAAACGGGACACTCACTCGTCTTCGACTAGCGTAAGGGGCAGGATCACGTAAACAGAACGTCCTAAGAAACTACGTTGATCCGACTTTGCCTGGGACATGGCGGGAGGGGGATGCCGTACAACTTTCAGGGTCTTTAAAGTGAGAAGAAAACGCTCTTGGGCATGGACGCCAAGTAGGCGGAGGTGTACTCGTACAAAGGGAATTGTCGACCCGGTTTGTTTAGTGGGCAACGATCTCGCCGGACAATCCGAGGTACAGGATCGAAAGGATTTTTTGTGCAGGATGTTAAGATCTTACCCCTTTAAAACACTACCAATACTAGAAAATGAGAAATGGAGTCTGTGATATTTTTTTTGCTGAGAAAAATGATACCGATTGTCGCGGAGATATGCTCATTCACTTAATCAATAGGAGCGGTTTACCTCACACGCTCTCCAAATTCCTTTTTACTGGCATTGATACGCTGAGAGCTACATACGCGCCACTGAAAATGACTATGTTTTCCCTATGCATTCTTTATCGGGTACATACACACTGTTCATCCACGAGAAAGAAGGGATTAGTCTAGTTGCTCTCTGTTGGAGTGATCCGCTGGATTGATGTACCTGTAAGTTACCTGCGTAGCGGACAGGCTTAGTATCGTGACTACTCTCACCTCAGGTCGCGGCCGCCAGCCCATTGTTCCCCTTCGTGACGGACTTAGCCAAACGAGTCTTAATCAACGAAAATAGTTCGTTGTCGTTAGAGTGAGCCCATTGGGAAATACATCCCTTTCTCCTCAATTATAATAAATTTATCATAAAATGTTATCCTCCAGTTCTATTTGATTCAAATGTCCTTTTACCTCTACCACAAGGCTAACATTAAAATTCTTTCAATTCTTTGGCAGAATTTCTGATCAATTCTGAGGGTGAATTAAGTTCTTTTTGAGTATATTTGAAGAAAGAAAATACTATCCAAACGGTTGACATCCGATCTAGCTTTCTAAAATACCCATGAAAGATGTTCGAAGCGATTTCCAGTAGTGACTAAAGACGCTTGCAAAGAACACTCGGACGCAAAACATATTTTTTGAACTTTCTAAGGAATATAAACCTTATCCACCGCATGAAGTCAAGGTCAAAAGTCGGGAGCAGGTGCGTAATTAACAGCTCTATAAGAAATGCCCCTACAAATGATTGAGCTTTGTAATCGAAGAGAGATTAAAATGCAGTAATTTCTTCTCCATAAGGGCCCCTGGACCTTAAATAAAGGTATCTTCGACCAATTCAACTAAAATAAAATGTTATTGCCTGAGAAAATTTTCCATTCTTATATCGATAAGAATTATTTTTGGCTCTAAGCTTACGCTACCTCATTATTCAATAGCCTTTTAAAACGTCGATGTGTGGCCAATCACTTCAAAGCATATTCTCTGTGTATCACTGAACCGTGGTACGTAGTGAGGTGGAACATTGACTAAGAGCTTATATACAAGTTCGTTATTGATAGGCACCATTAGCTTCAATTTCGAGAAGATTTCGCTGTGGTCCTCTTCCATTAGTCAATCTACTACGCTCAAACTTTGTATCTACTTCAACATTTTTCCCTCATGGGCTCTGTAAAGCACTCTTTTAATATATTTTAATCAGAAATGCTGACTTCCAATCAACTATCTAGTTCTACGTTTCCTCAGTAGGTCTCTTATCTTTAGCTTTTCTGCACAGTAATATATTTATTTCTAACTGTAAAACAACCATATGGTTTATTTTTGTGTGAAAATTTTAAAATATTCGTATAATGTATTTATTTCAAAGAGATGATTCCTATTTTTTGTAGAAATATATTTTCTATACAAATCATTTAATTTAAATTATTAGAAAAATAGAATACAGGTAAAGTAATTAAAGGAGAGTGCATAAACGGTGAAAGTTAAATTTCAGCGATTGACATATTGGTTTCATATCCGAATAAATATTTCTTAAAAGTTTATTGTACGAGACCGGGGGAAAAATTCACACAAAAAAGATATTTTGTTATCGTTATAATACCTTGAGAAATATAGAAAAATGGACATGTCCACATTTCAACTCAGCAATCACTTTAAAAGCATTCATCTGAATGATTTTCACCAAAAGAAAGCACCGAGCGCAGGGCAAAACGAAAAATATTCTTTTATATTCAAGCGGAGATAAATTTTGCGACAAATATTTCCCTCTCTCGGAAGAACCCCTCTGCGAAAAAAGTAAAGCCGAACAACGAATCCTCTATCTGATTGCCCACGAGATAACTCACAAAGCCACCGTCGCTGGTGCACGGAACTCCGATCACGACACGAAGCCAAGTGACCCATATGACATCTTCAATACACAAAAGCTGACACTACTGTAGTCGGGGGGGATGAGGGGGAGATACGCGCCTGACACCGTCGCCCGGGAAGCGAATTTATAATGACCAACGCAGCACAACAGTCGTGCCAAAGTGGAAAAGGACAAAGGAGGTGAAGAGGAGAATGGCGAGACACGGGGGATGGCGGAGGGAGATGGAGTGAAGTTGAGGTGAGGGAGGGGAAGCTGGGGCGAGGGTAGGGTTCATCGGAGCATTGCGGTAACATGGAGGGAGATTGGAATGCGAAGCGGAAAAATGGAAATAGAGCAGGTGGGAAGCTGTGGAGTACCAGGAGGATGGGGTCGAGCAAGTGGTCACGGAGACTGGCAGAGAAGTAGGAGCGCGGAGGTGAGAGCGAACTAATTCAGGATGATAAGGGGGAAGGGGATCGGTCGGGGGGGGGCACGGAAGTGGGAGTGGGCGAAGGAAGGAGGGAGGTGTTTAGCAAGTGGCATTAAAAATTAATTGGACCGACAGGACGAGGGTTGGCCGAGGATATCCGACGAGTGGATATGAGAGCGAGGGGGGGTGAAGATTGGGTGGGGAGGATTTTGTTAGTCTGAGGGCTGGAGTAGTAGGGAGGGAAGAGAATGAAATTGTACCCGGGGACTGCGGCGTAATGGGAAATATCGTCCAGGGGAAGGAAGATGGAGCCACCACAGGTGAAAATGACAAACGCGAAGGAGGTAATGAAGTGCTGAGGAATGCCTTCATTTTGCTTGATTAAGGATCGTTTACGTCACTCCGGATTCCTGATCCACCGGCTGCCTTCTCATTTGCGAGATAGAAAAGTAAACAAATTACGGGCGAGAATACAGGCGGGCGAATGCGGAACGGGATAAAGTAAAATAAAAACAGAACGGAGGAAAAAAGATACGGCTAACGTATATTTTAAAATTCGTTTAAATTCTCGGGAGGTCATTAATGCAAAGCGTTGGTTACCCTGAAAATTCTTGCGAGAGCACTAGGAGAAAATTTTAATAATTCCATCCTTTTTCCCAGCTTGGTGCAAATACATGTAACTTAATAGTGTCAGATGCTTTCCCATTATAGTCCAAAGTCACGCAGAGCTAAATATCGACATTACTGTCTGTTTGCTCTGTTTGCTCAATGATTTAATTCTATTCTCTCTTCTTTCTGTAAATCTTTTCAAACTGCTATAAGCCCTGATGCATCTAAATATATTTTGAAGAGGTTTCATTCAATAGGGTGAATCTTCGAAAATAGATGATGATGATCTGCAGAAGATTGTGGTAAAGGACAGCAGTAACTCGCAAGTTTGCGGAGAAGACGGTGAAACATTAGGAGTATTTCAAAGCTCATAGTATTCCTTTGATCCTTCCAAAAAATTAGCCAATATTAGTATACCAGTAATGTAGCTTGAAATAATCATTTCAAATCCCTTAGGTTGAAGTCTGATCAGACTTGAGGCCACTATCTTGTTAAATAAAATATAATTTTGGTAATAACCTTCTTTTAAATTTGTGTTGAATGATAATCAAGGCCAGATACTGCCAAAAAAAATAGTCCTGTAAAATAAAGATCCTACACGCGGGAGGGCAAATCTGGGCAGTAAGGGTTAATTTTTGCTATTCCGAGGTCTGGTACTAAATCCCGAGATTATTTAGGAATTCAAGATTCTTTTCCTTAAAGATTTAATAATGGGGTAGAGGCTTAACAAAACTTCCGTTGTATATTTTTCAGTTGATTAGAACTATCAATTTTTTCTTATTTTGTAATGTTATACGAAATACATTTGTTCATTTATAAATAAGCATACACATATGATGAGTGTTGCTAATGATTGAAATTTTTAATCAATTGAGTTTTCTTTTATTCATAGGAGCCGAACAGTACATGTTATTTAGAAGCCAATGCCAATTAAATCAGCAGAAGAAAGGTTAGCGATTGTGCAAAAGTAGTACAAAGTCAATGAATAACCTTCTTGATTATTGATTATTTTTTGCCGAATAGTACTCTTTTATGCAGAAGTATGTTTTTTTCGAGAAAATCAGTGCAACACTATAAAACAAGGTCAAAATGCATTATGAACAATCAAAAAATATACAAAGACACCTAACCATAACTCTACTTATCGTGGTTATCCCTATTTAACCTATAAAGGATGTCACCTACGACCGCTCCTTGAAGTTACACGTAAATGTGCAAATATTCTGGAACCCATCTTCAATACATAACAAAACAATCACAACGCGAATTGAAGAGAGCAAACCGATAGAAAACGTTGCATTATTTGATCCCATCAACAGACTCTGAATGTTCAAAATATATACCCTGAAATTTGTCTTGTTAACCTAAAATCCTCCTCCTTCGGATCTAGTGCGAAGTTTTAAAATGTCCCCCCTTGGAGTGTATGTTAATGAATAAATTCAAATATATTCTCAGTAGGTTTACAATGCACGTACTAAAATAACGATTCCATCGTAGTTTTATGGAGTACGCTATTCCTCAAATGTGTATTCTTTCCTTAAGCAAACCGCAGCATGGTATTCTTATAACGATACCCCCTACTACAACCATGCTTTTTCTTTAAAAGATTCGGCAGAATTTCAATTAGTAAAACTGTTAAAACCATTACATAGGAATGGTGGCAACAGAAGATAGCAACGCACAATTTTGTTGAGAATACAATGATATAACTGCAGGCAGTTTAAATGTTTTTTTTGAAAAAAGACTTCAGTTCAAGTAGCCACGATGTGTTGCAAGCTAAAAAAGGATAAATTTTGTACGACACTTCGAACATGTTTTTCACACAGAAAAAAAACTCTTAACTTTATAATGAGTACTGAGACCGTGACTTTTAATCTTGGGATTTACAAAAAATGTTTTTCACCCAGAAAAAACACCATTTTAATTTTATAATGAGTACCGAGACCGTAACTTTTGATCCGGAGATTTACAGAAAATTTTATATCCAGATTTTGGATTGAATTTTGGTTTGGAAAATTGAGAAGAGCACAGGATTTTCTCAGATTTTGGGACCGTAGGTTCTGACCATGGAATAGACCAGGGTCTACCAAAACAATAAAGAACCTTTTATTGTACAGAATTGAGGTGAAAAAAATGTGAAATAGTTGGTCATTCATTGCTATGAAAAAATGACTCACCAGCATTTTTTCCAAGTTATTTTCCATTTACAAGGATTTTTTGGCTTGGCATATGGCTATTATCGCATAAATGGCTATAAATAGAAATTTTAAAGTATTAAAGCTTCAAAGATGGTATGGTTTCCAAAATTTTATCAGTAAATATTCGTATCACGAGTACTATTATGCAAAATGTGTCACAGTGTGATTTTGATGCATAGTTATCTATGCATATGGCCCTATATTCGTAAATGCTATGAAACGCAAAATTTGTCTCCATAAATACAGTGTTTCGAACAGAAAAGTATTTTACTCGAACAATTACATGTGTTTCATTTTTATGAAGCATCTCACATTTTGCGTCCCTCAGTTCTTGGCTGCCTAGCAAAAATGATTTATATTAGTGACTTATGACCTGGATTGGACAAATTGAGTCAAAAGGACTCAGATTTGACGGCTACAATAGTAATGGATATCACAATCGCCAACAAACAGAGAAATGAGAGCAATAAACCCTTTCTTTTGAAATCAATCCGCTCTTCTTAATGTAAATTAACTATTCCCTCTGTTTCAAAAGTATGAGAAATATTTATTTTATAAGTTTAAACTACCTAAGAAATTTTTCATTTTTTTTATATTTTTCTAAAAGCAGAAGAAATATACACAGTGGTAGAATAAAGTCAAGATTCATTTATGAAAAATAACATATTTTGTCTCATATCTGTTCTTCTTGTGTGTGTATGGATGTGCATTGTAAGAGTGACCAGTGATCACACTGGACCGTTGCCACCAGGTAAATTGCCTAATTGCAACGAAGTATGTAAATAAATAAATAAATAAACATTATCATTTCAACGTAATTAATAATACTTTGAACAACCGTTGTAGGACCTTGATTAACATTCCACTATGAACATTTTAAAAGCGGAAGTGAGGTTGAAAATCTTCCTCCAAAATTAAAGGATCAGTGAAACAAAATCGCCCATTGCCAAACAAAAAAATTAAATATCGGACTATATGGATGTTCTCTATGTTCACACAGTCAAAATAACACATTAAGGAGCAGTGAAAACTAATCGATACGGGGAAAAGAATTAAACATGAGTGGCCACGTGAAATAAATGAGTTATTGACACACAGTCAAGGGCAAAAGTTATGCGTGGCAATGAATAAGTTAAGACATTCAAGTTTGTAAACGGAAACATCGGAGAAGACGATCGTAGAACAGAAGTTGAGGGACCAGTTTTCGATAATTTCTGTAATTTGAAGATGAAAAAGGCACTTGTGCTTAGATTTGTAATTTTTATCAATACGTCTGTTCAAAATTTCCCTTCAAAACTATTCAACCCCTGATGCTTGAATGAATGAAATGATACCTTCCATTAAAAGTATCGTGCTCTTCTGCTCATTCTACCGAACAAAAAACTGACGCATGTTCGAAACAGCGGCGGTTGCTTCAATGGAATGAGAAAAGATGACTACTTTTTTATAAAAAGCGGACATTTAGGATTTAAATATTTTGTTAAAAATTAACCTTATCGCAACCTTGTTATTCAGTGTCATCTCTTCATATAAAAAAAGCCTGTCACTAACCTTGTAGGTCTAAATCACGACGTGGGTTACAAAAGAAATAAAATAAGTGTAACTTATATGAAGTAAAAGGGTCGGTAGTGTAATCACATATGATGATATCATGATAAATTTTTTCCTATCAGATTCATAAAATTTGGTAAATTACCCGTTTAAAGTATTTTCTGGTAAGTGTCTGTGGTCAATAATACACGTATGTCCAATGTTTCAAGCGATCATTCCGGAATAGACTTAACTTTAATTCGCTGCCGAAATTCTAAATTCCTAAATAAGAATATGGTTAACAATCACCTAATCCTTATTTTACATCTTAGAATTCGTAGCGAATATAAAATTTCATACGCGAACCCCAAAGTAATCATATCGATGTCGAAGAGTCTCTCTCAATCAAAAATAAATTTAATGAAGAAGAAAGTGCCATAATGAACCAGTTCATCGAAAACTTGTTGGCGCATAATTTTTTCGGACTAAAAGACTTAGATCAAGGGATTTTTTAAATATTGATTTTGGTGTGAAGAGATGGACGTAATTGTAAAAGTTCTGAGACTCTTTCCGGACCAAAGGGTAAACCGTAGAAAGCACTGGGAGACAGACGGAACTAGTCCCTTAACCCGAATACATCAATTTTACACGCCGGAGGGCTAAGTACGAGTTGGGCTTCACGATCACCATCAAAACTAACCTTCGGATTGGAGAATGGGGATCGGGAAAACCTTAACTAGCTGAGAATTGGACGGAATAATCAAAAGCCATACTGAATCGGTAGGTCCGGTCAACACAGGTTTTTTATGAATAAGGCCATGTTAGGAGTCTAGGCAGAACCAAAATAATATTCCCGGTCCAATATATGTAGAAAACGCTAACAAGTTAATTTATCTCTCCAATTAAAATCTTCTGAACTTTCTTTCTATTAGTTGGTTTTCACGTATAGAAACTATCCAGGTTCTCGTGCAGTGTCAGCACTAGTAAATCAATCGGGTGATTTTTTTTAAAGTCACAACTACGTAGATAGATAATTTTGCGAAGTTAGTATAAAACTAATGGTGCCAAATACATGTTAAAATAATAATGGACAAGATGAAAACCGAAATCTGCACTCCTCTGGAAATTCAAACAAAACTTTGGGGATAACAGGATTTTTTCAATCGTAGAATCAATACATACGAAGCATCATAAAAAATTTGAATTCACCAGTAAAAAATGTGAAGTTAAACATGATTGCTTTAACTATGATGCCAACCTAGTAAATATAGCAAATTGGTAATTGATTCTTAATTTAATAAAACATTCATGCATTTCTAAATGTGTGAAAAATAACACCTAAGAAAAAAGTCTTATAAAAAAGGGAAGCAATAATCAAGGAATAATTACAAAAGGAAATACTTGTTTGAAATATCTTGAACAAAACTTTGCTAAATTAATTTGAAAAAATGTATTCCATATTATTCAATAGGCTTCTGTTTCCAAATATTCTTATTTACCCATTATGGATTCCTGAAATTCTGTCCATAAGTTTCTCTTTTATGTACAACAAATATTGTAATAACGATTTGTAAAAATACCGAGCAAACAAAAACCTGAGAAGAAGAAAAAAAATTAAAAAGAAGCAATAATTCTTATTGAAAAAACAGAAAAAGGTGTTGGAATGAGAATTCAGAGATGTTTCAGGCCTCTGATTTTAAAAGTAAAAAGATATTAACTGAAGCGCGTTCTATTAATTTTCAGATTGTAATAATACATTTAATAATTTAAAAAGTATGCACAGCAATATAAACAAATAACTTGAATTTACAGTAATTTAAAATACAAGTAATACAAAATATTAAATTTTAGAAATGCTCGGTAAAATATTTGTAGTTCTCGTATATTTGCTACGCATTACGTCACATTAAAACTGAACGCCAACTCAGTAAGAATTAAATATTTACATCATGTACCACACAAGATATTTTATTTGAATTTCGCGGTTGACTGAACCATTAATAATAATCATTCCGGTTATCAAATTATGACTCGCGAAAAGGTTTGAAAAAATTTAATTGTGAATATATACGTTCAAAGTTAAACCGCATTCATCTGGCATAAATGTTTGAAAATTTAATGGAGGTTCATGAGGACAATATGAGACGCCAATAGAATCGAAAGAGATAAACGTACGAAGTACATTAGAGGTATAGCATTTTTACGTTAGCATGATGCTCCACATCTTCAATTTAGTTTCATATTCCCAATCACAATGTGAAATCATGCCAGGAACTAAATAGCAGAAAGAGGACGGTAAGCGCTTTTCTGGTCTACGAACAGTTTAAACTGTATTCCTTATAGTAAGGAAAGATAATTATATTTTGTTTTTTGGTTATACATAGTACTTTATTATGATTGCGTGGTTTTATCAATTCTTAGATGTCTGTTAAATGTTATATTTTTCTCTGCGAAACATCATTTGCGATTTCACATTGGTGTTGACAATTGTCAGCTACTTTTTTTCGAAGGTCTTCGTTTTACATTCAACAAAGTTAAACTTTTAGAATAAATCGAAATGTGTTAAATGGACTCTGGTGCCTGAGTTGATAAAAATTAATTGATGTTAAAAATTGATCCTGAAAATTGTTTGAGGGAGGGGATTTTAGATGGAACAAGAAGTCGATTTTTAACTCAGAATACTAAAGAGTTTCGAAAGAATGCAAATTGCGATCCTTCAATATATTTTCAGCTACGTGCTTGAAAATTTCTCGATTCCAGTAACAACATTATGATGAATTTCAATAGTGACAGCGTTTCGCATACGGTCCTTGATACTTATCCCTGTGCCATAACAGTGACCAAAATGAAACTCCCAACGTGTTTTATTTCCTACTCCAATTCAGACGTTCTCAGAGAGATGTCTATTGATAAATCTTTTAAAGAGTATTGACAATTTGACTTATACTCTATTGTTTTAACATACATAAAAGCATGTCAAAAAATTTAATATTTGGACTGATATATTGAGAAATAAATATTTGAGTAGCACGTGAGGGGCGTCACGTCGGGTCGAGCTCAACAGCAGTTCCCAGAGAAAACTTGAAAAAGAGACCGCAGGATTTGGTAGTGGACTTTCATGAAAATTTGGAAAGGTTCTTTGTCGTAGCCATTGCTTTTGCAAGGCCCAGATCGCGTAATAAAGTGATCCAAGATAGACGACAAACACCGAGGTGCCGAGGGCCAATCTCACTGGGGATCCTATCAGAAGGGAGGAGATTGACTATTGAGACGGAGAAATAAAGGAACATCAGAGAAAAACGGAGTTTATCGAATGAATAAATAAAATGATTCTGATTTTATTTTAAAAGTTATTAATCCAGAAAATGTAAATCCAGTTTTAGAGCTGGAATGTAGAATTTAGTAGTGCTTACAAAAGTAACGCTTTCTAATATTTCTGAAAAGACAACACGTTTTGAATTTTAACGATAAATTTTCAATTTTTTTCGTCACGTTAAACATAATAATTTACATAACGAAATTAAGGTCCTAAACCTGCCTATGTAACCTAAACAAACCTACAAATTCACATCATGGTATAAACTAACTTAAAGTAAAAGCCGAAATAAAAATCCTTCAACCAAACAAAACAATTGGTACTCGTACTTTTTAGTTTATTAATACGTACGATCTTGTTAGCTGAGAGATAATTTTCAAGAACTTATCTTATCCTTAAACGTTTGCGTTGCTTTCAAAGATATTCCCAAGGGACCCCAGAAAAAGAGAAAGGAAAAGCTGTCTCAGTTGACATTAGCCCAAAAAGTGAATGGATCATATTTCCTTAGCACCGGTTTATCATATTATTCAGTAGTACACCTTTGGCTACTATATGGGCTTCAAAAGGTGAAAAATGACCTGCAACTGAATACTAGAAATACGTTTTTGTGTTAAAATACTTGCACAACTTTCATATGATGCATTATAGAACGTACTTGAATACTGATAACAATGACTCAAATTCGTTTGAAACGCAAGGGAGGAGGTACATCTAATCGAAAACGTTGTTGGATTATTCTTGGTTTTTGCAACAAATACATTTTCATCAAGCATATTCTAAAGACTGTTACGCATTTTAAAAGAAATCTTCGATGGCGCCAGTGTAGATAGATTTACCGAAAGAATGGAGTTCTCAAGCCCAAAAATACCTTTACGGTGGAATTATCTTATTATAGATGGTTAAAAGAAATATAGACTTGTGTTTTAATAAGATGCCAATATCTTAAACGATGTGGATGAGTGTATTACATAATTATCTGATCTCCATCAGTGGAAAATGAAATAGTCGAGCCCGCAAACTTGATTGGCACTAGGTTTGTTTAAGGCGGGGGAGACAAACAAAAGGAAAGATAAGAAACATACGCTAGGTCACTTGAGTGTGTGTGGGGAAACAATGACCTTCGTGCACCTCAATCACACACAAACAATGCAAAAACGAGTGAGTGAGTTCGACTCACAAAGGTGTAACACACCCGAGTGATTGAGTGACTGCGAACGTGAACTTGGGCATTTCTATTTTTTATTTTTATTTCAATTTGTTTTTCATTCCTGTGTGAGTACAGCTGGTCCCTGGTATAAAGAGGTATCCTTACAAACCCTGAGTGTCTGTAGGTAGATGCGGTTCTTAAGGGTAATTGTTATTCCTTAACACACCCTAGTGATCATCGAGTGGTTGTAAGTTTGTTTCCTTATTTCTTAATTTTGTATTGCTTGTGTGTGATTGGTCTACACGAGGGTCACTGTTTCTCAAACACACCTAAGTGACCTAGTGTGTGCTTCCTATCTTCCCCTTACTTAGAACTTTGTTTTAACCTACCCCTCATTAAACAAATGTAGTGTCAATCAAGTTTACGGTCTCGGCTATTTCATTTTCCCTTGCTTCACGACCATGGGTACGTACGGTCATTTTAAATATACAATCTTCATCAGCTTTAGAACGTAATTTAAATTTTGAAGAAAAATTCCTGAGTTCGTCTGCTCATGTAACAATTTAAGTAACTCTAGCAACTGGTTATCAAATGTGGATATTCATTTCTCAAAATGTGACGCAGACTAACATATCGATGAAACAAATGACTTTTTTTACATTGACTTTAAAATTTACCTACGAAATATTCCAGGTGACTAAATAATACCCGAACCTTTCCGCATGCGTAAATAATGTTAATTATTCACAATTCTTTAATAATTAATGGAAAACCTGGAAGATTTTGATGATATAATTGTGATTTTTAACTATTCTGGTTTTTTTTCTTTTCCCCAGGGCAAAAATAGAAAATTTACCCTACTAACCACTTCAGTGATACAATGAATTCAGCCAAAAGATATTGGATTGCCTGACTCATGGGAGGTTTGGATGGGCTGCAAAGAAGCCTGACCTTTTTCGCCTCATTAATATTTTTTATAGTTTTTTACGGTCAATTCCCATTAATTAAAATCCGAATATTTCTGCATGTTTACCTTTGAAGTTTTTCAGCAAAATTCAGACTTCATGCTTGGGCTCAATTTATTCTTTTTCGATTGATCAACTTCTATGTTTCCGTGACCTCGAGGAAATTTTGTTTCTTTGTTCCAGTGATAATGGACAGCGATTGAGCGATTCCAATATTTTCGTCCCTTTGGAACACAAATAATAAGAGGTGATAACAAGTTTATTAAATATTCCCGTATAAAATAACTCTGTTATTCAGTCACAGAAAATAAATGTAGTTCTTCTTTACATGGATACAGAGCGTCACATTTTCTAATTCACTTCGATGACAAATAAATAATTGCAATTTGGAACCCACAAATCTTTTTGATACGCTCGTAGCCAATGGTCATAAAGTGCACCTAGTATTTAAAAAGTTCCTCCACTAACTAGGATATGGATCTCCGACACTGGGACAAATATTATAACTATAGACTCAAAGCAATATTGAAATCTATGCACATGATTGTGCATGCAAATTATGTAACAATAATGTGATCTATATATAATACAAGGAAATCTGACGCAAAAAATAATGGCAATCTCAAAATTTAGTGCCAATATTTCTTAAAAATGTTATTTACAAAAAGAGTGTAAATTATTTTGACTATGTAAACTCTTTGGTAATTATTTCGAAAACTGCAATGAACAAACTATTTTTAAGAATTAAATTGCAAATTATCGGAAATTTAATGAACACAAGGTTGAGATTTTCCGTGGATATAAATTTGGCAAAGAGAAATTGCATATCGTAACCATCTTTCCCATTGATCATAAAAAGAAGAAAGTAGTCTAAGTGATAGCGATAAAATTGCCACCATGAATGACAAATGAATGAGGCAGTTCACTCTCTACTGTGAAAAACTCTATGCAGAATTTGCTATCTACGTAACCTTGATCAAAAGTATAAAATACAATTATTTAAAAAAATTATATAGTATTTAAGCATTCAAATTGGAAGTTTTCAAACATTTTAATGCATTGGGGACCTCAACTAATTTTATATTAATTCCTCCACGCGATATCACACTCGCAAGTTAAATAACACTCAGGATGGTTCCAAAATGAAGAGCTCAGGGTTAAGCAACAAGTGAAGGGTTGGGAGTATTAAATAAACGCGGCGCGAGGGCACAAGACGAACTATTCAGCGGATCATGATATTCGGGAACGGACGAAAATGCAAAAGAAATTCAGCTACCGCGGGCGGATAGCAGGAAAATCTCATCTCAGAAACCAGATCTCCAACGCTAATAACTGTTTCGTCGTATTTCTTGTATTCACTGAACTATTTTATGTTTCCAACTCTCAGTCGCACCCACGGGCTTTTTTCTCTATTCAGTGACATTTTTATTTTGGAGCGATGAGGAGGAAATGCTGACCCAAACTTTTTATTGCAACGAACGCTGATTTCATTTCCTCCTCCGAGTGGCAGTTTGTGAACGGAGGGGAGAATAATGAAAGAGAATTGAGAAGTTGCAATAGGTCAAGTGAGAAGCAAGGATAAAAGGAAGTTAAATGAATTGCAGCAGAAGTGTCAAATAAATAGGTAAAGAAATAAACAGCCGGTTTTCGGAGTCTTTTTGAGGAAGTAATTAAGCACAGTGGTTTTCACCAGCATTAGCAAACGTCCTGGTGCACACAAAATGGTTGAACTAAGAGTTTTGAGTTTCGAATTAAGAATAGATCACGTATGAAAATCAGTTGGGAAGATCCTTCAAAAATTTCCATATGATTTAAATTTACAAGATCGTGAATCAATGTACCTGTAAACAAAAAAAAAATGCCGAGACCGTAAACTTGTTTCGTTTACATTCCCATATGACTTGTGACTTAAGGCACTCACAAAAGACCTGCAGAGATTAGAGATGTTAATCAATACGGAACTTGTAACATAAAAAAATATGCATGGGGAAAATATTTTTCTTCAATATTTCCAATCAAACTCCTCATAATTGTGATATAAGGGTTTGAAAGCTTATGCATGCAACAAGGGTGTGAGAAAATAATATTAACAGAAGTAAAATCTGAATCAGGAACTTGATCATCATTCAGGTCTACGTGCCACCACAAGGAGAAAGACCTTAATAACGTATACAATCAATTAATGGAAATACCAGTGGATACTCCTGAAAGAGAATAGTTGATACTTGTATGAAATAGGAGTGAGACAGTAGTCGCAGAAAGAGTTGGTAGTGAGGTGGGGAGGGTACCACTGTTTAGAAAAAGGGGATGTCCACGGGGATAATGACATACAGTTCTGCAGAAGACAAGGTTAAATCATTAAGAACATTTAGTTTAAAAACCAGAATATACAAATACGTAGGCGTATAAAGAAAATGATCAAGTATTTAGAGAGATATAAGCTAGACTGTAGTATAGTTAGACACTAATCTCATTAAGAGCAGGAATAACGTGATTAATTCGCGGTTTTCAGGGAGCGAATGAAGATTTACTATATATTTGGATACAAATGAAGTGTAACAACAGATTGAATGGCTCGGTTCTTCCTTGTCACTATTTTTAAATCAAGTGTTATATTAGCAATTTTTCAATCACTGGATTCATTGTTGAGTGATCTACTATCGATTTCTAAAATATGCTTTAGATACGGCGCAATTTCCGACTTCAGTTATTTAAATATACAAGTTGTATGAGCTGGTATTTGATCGAGCCCAAAAAAATTAGTTAGGGTTAATGTTTTTTAAAAAACGCTCTGTTCCATTGTATGAAATTTCAATTTTGAACATCGGTTGGTGGGAACGAATTGGTAAGCTAACGGAGGCATATGGTGAGACAATAGTTGAGACACTTTGAAAGAAGTAGGCCTTTTTCAAAATAATAGTATATCTTTCACCTTTGTAGCTTTTGAGTAAATTAACTCTGGATTTATTTCCCTGAACCTGTCTGAAATATGGCCAAAACACTTTCGGATTCTTTTTCAATTCATGATATTCATGTTTCAATAATTTTAATAAATTATCCCATTCCTTTTGTCACTCGAGATGTCAATTCTTATATATTGCCATCTTGGTCTGACATCGCATTTGACGTCGTAATGATTTTCTAACATCTGCGTTATCTGCACCGAGCAGCATGTTGATTGCTGGGTGCGTGATGTCAAGGAGGTGATTCCACGCATCCGCAGTATATCGATGTCCACTATAATTCTTAAAATTGGAAAATTAATTCTGCAACACGCATTTGAAGTCATTATAGCCCCCTTTTTTAAACAAGTAAATTTTTCTTTTGGGCTCCTTATTTCGGACAGCATATAGGAAAAACTTATCATTTACTGCTCTATGGTCACTAATTTCTTTAATTGTTTCTATATTTAAGACTTTTGGAGTCTGTTTTCGCTAATAAATCAAGAATATTTTCAAGTGATAACCTGATTTAAGGAGTGTAACTTTAAGAAATATAATTGCGACTCGCAGGTATTTTTGTCTTCACCTCCTGTTTTTAATCCATATGTGCTCCAATCAATAGATAGAACATTGAAATATTCTCGATTATACCGTCATGATAGCTGTTTTGAAATGAGAAACTTTTGACTTGGTGTTTTATTTTTAGTTTTGAATTATTTTTGCTGTACAGCAGACTGCAGTGTGTATGCAGAATGTGCATACATAGATTCTTTTGGATTCAGGACTTTAGATTTAACAACAAATGCTTCCCAAATTGTTACGAGGATACCCCAATCTGCTAATGCAAGAGTTTTTAACTGCAATCAAGACACCACTCCCTATTCTATTTAGTCTCTCATTTCTGTAAACGGAAAAGTAAATACTAGGATGATGGCATGTTGTATGAACATTACTTATAATAATAACCCATAAATGATGTAGGAGATGCAGTTGAAGATTGCATCTGTAAACTGCCATGAAAGCCTAATGCTCTCGCATATGCTCTACTTACTCTGGACGAAATTATTTCCGCTCCTTGCACCACTGCCTCTGACAGCATAGAGCAGAGGTCAGAGTATACATCTTCTAGTTCCTGGAAGAAAATAAAACAAAACTTAGTTTTCTCCCACCCTTTGCACAAGCATAGAAACGCATCCATACATCAAATACACTTTGATAAGATAAAAGACACGCAATAAGAATGGCCTTAGGATAAATAATTCAATACGTATGGACCTCCATACCTCCAAATATGCTAAAACAACAGTAACTTTCAAAATGTCCAAATTAATTATTAAATGTACTTTTAGCTCCAATGGAAATACGTATTATTATATTTTTACAATCGATCAGATAAACAGTAATAAGCTTTTGGAATTGCATACACAATAAGAATGTCATTAAACGCGAAGAATACTAGGAGTCATCTTGTTAGACGATAATGGAATATTAACTATAGAGCCATAAACGTATTAAGCGAATTCAACTTTTCTTGGGATAGAAGGAAGAATTTTAATTAGGTTCCCTGGTTATTACACCTATGATTCATTAATGCCATGCAGAAATTAAAATTATTTATTCATTCCTTATTTTACATCAATTTCAATGAAATATTAATATTTTCTATCAATGAATCGCTTGAATCTGAATTCACCGATACTTCGAATAAGTCAATTAAAATAAATCGATTGATTATTAATAATTATATCAATATTTTATTCACTGTGCATATTATTCCGATGATATTTTCAATTGGTCGTTAAAAGGTCCTGTGACATATTTGAAATACAATTTTGAAAACAATTCAAGACTCATGGCAGTTAATTTCGTAATTGATCTCCGGTTTCAATTAAATTATTTGTGGTAGGGGATATTCAACAATATAAAATTTAAAATATTTAAATAATTCAGGGGGCACTCCTGATTCTTGTTCACTCGTTATGTACAATTATCAACTGAAAACTGAACCAATAAAATGGATAGAATGGGTAGTACAAATTTCATTATTTTGTCCTTGAATATTCTCTTCCATTTGAGGGTCTTGATTCTCGGGCTAATACGGCTTGGTGAAATGACTCTAATTCATGATGATTCCTTGGCTTCAAACTGAAATTAGTACAGCTGGGTTCCACTTGGGGAAAGCAAAGACTTGGGAATGAGAGAAGGCCATAATTCCAAGTTCATAACGTTCGTGGTTTCTTCTAAACGAAGTTAGAGCCTGATATTGTATTGAAATGAAATTGGCACTTCTTAATACTCCACCATGTAACTTCACATGATATTATTACCATGACACCTTGGAATATACGTTAAGTTATTGCCTGTTATAGAAAAATTGAGGGTCATTTTAAATTATCATATTTTATTTTAGGCAATCGTAACATTAACGAAATCATTTCTTCAATTAAATTTACCTAATCATGTGACTAGTGACCTCACTTGAATAACAATTATTACTTACTCCTGAAATAAACATTTCTCTCTTAATATCAATCCGATTTTCAAGAAAACAATTACCACAAAAATATTTTAATTGGCGACTCACCTAAACGTTTTATAGAAATCTATTTATCCGACCCGCCAAATTACGATTCATTCTATTTGCTCAAAAAATCTTGAAAAATGTTGCACCTGAATTTACTAGGGCACCACCCTCACCGTCACCAGGATGTGAGATTTTTCGGTTACCATATCTTCCTGGCGAAACTGAGAAAGGACTCGTCCCTCCTGGTGTGTGGATTTCACAGAACGCTGGGCTTTGTACTAGCAAATAGAAGAGTTCTATCCTCACCTATCTAACTGACCTTCGTGTTGATAACTGTGATGTGGTGTTTTTATAGGATAATCATATTTATTTTTGTACATATATTGACGAGAAAAAAGTGATACACGCTGGAGCGTATCGCTGAAAGAGAGCTACGACGATTCGGATGCTTCAAACAATTTTTTCCCCCTTCATATAAAATATTATCCAGGATTTCTCGAGAGCTGCATTTATTTAAAAACGCTTTTTCCTCAATTTTCATAATTCAACATTTAAAAATCGCTCAATCTAGGAAATCAGGAAAAATGTTTTTTGGAACGCTAGAGGGGCGAAGTGAAGGTCACGAAGTTGTTGTACGATGTTGAACTTGGAGATGTTACAGTCATCAGAACTCGTTCCGCCCATCGCACAACAATCATTAAGTTTCAGATTTTATATTCTTCATCAAAAACAAAACGTTCGCTCCATCTCTCTCTGATTTCAATTAGGTAGCAGGCAGCTGTGACCCCTCCTCAACACTGATTTAAACTTTGCAGCCTCTGCTAAGCATGAATAGTTGGTTGTTCCCATGAGATATCTCACGATACGAACGCGGAATCACTCAAGCTTGCGTAGTTCATGTCTCATCTAATTCTTTGGGCAATTAGCCAGTCCACCTAGAGGACTCATCGCCAACGCGACTTTAGAGACTTCGGACGAGAACTTTGGGAAAGTTTCTAAACACTCAATCCCGGCCCATTCCCAACATTTGGAGAGAATTTAATCTTTTAACTCTTCCAATGGCGACCTTAATGAAGTAGTACTAGAGCAATAAAATAAAACAGCAATTCTCAATGGAAACGACTATTTCCTTGCCATACACTCTACACCCTCTTGCATTTTAATCCCATGGGAGGATGTCAATTTGCGATTGAAGTTTTAGTGATAGAACTTTGGCGCTTAGTCAAATACGAAGAAGATGACCAACTTGGTTAAGAAGTCATTTTCAATTAAAATGTACGACTAATATAAATATTTAACATATCTTTGGTTATTTTATCTTGAGATTCATGATTTATAGACCAGGAATAGTTGCTAACTTAGGGGCATGGAAATAAGCGAACGCGAAGATTTAGATAGTATCTGAAAATAAAATATTTCCTGCAAAAAAAAGGAAGATATTTTCAAATATGATTAAGATTAATGTCATTAATTAGTACTAAAAGTCGTGCAACCGCCATCAAATGTAAGGGTTGAGACTTAATATCCTTTTAGAGGTATTAATTATGCCATGATAAAAATACATTGGCATCTCAGAGATCAATATTCCATTCATGATACACAACCTGGAAAGCATATACCATCAAAGAAAAACTCGACTTTATACTTAATTCGCCAAAATTTAATTGATATCATTTTCCATTTTACAAATTATTTTCAATTTTAAATAACAACGTTACTATCTAAATTAACCAGGTACTAGTATTTGGATTGCGCGGTAATTTTGTGAACCTTAAACTTTCGTTTTTCAACTATACATTTTGAGAAATTACAAAAGATTGAATCATATATGCAAAAGGAATCTGCTATGTTCAAATATATCAAGTTCGATGATGGTTATATTTTTATTTGCAAGGGTTATAAAGAGATTAAAATTTAAATATGAACATAAAGTTTCTAATTTGCATACCTTACTGCGCAAAAACGTATTTTCAAGCTATGTTATTAGCTTAATTTGTAATGCATATGTGAAAAAAAGTTCCCCAATTTTACTTCACTATTGCTTCAGCGGAAGCTGTTGCAAGTTGAATCATGTTCGGTTTGCCGGCTCCTGTGTCTAACTATAAGAAACGCCTTTTCAAAAGGTTTTTAATCGCAATGAGTAAAAGCAAAAAAGTCACATACGGCCAGGTCTAGACCATAGGGCTGATGAAGAATACAGTTCATAAAATTATTTGCGAGATGTTCGCGATTTCGTTTAATGTTTCCTGAAACCAACCACTCATAAACACGTCCAGGAGGCACCACTTATGGGTGGTACACATTGAATTTTCAATATTTTATATATTGCTGTTTAAGTTATCCGATGTGCTTTTCTCTAAATGACTAAAGCAGTGTTAATGTTTACTACCATAAAAGTAGTGGCTGGAGCAACGGGTTATCTTTCTTTGAAATCGATGTCTACCTCGTTCTATACATGGGCTATAAAAAGAATATCGTAAAATAAAACAATATTTTAGTCATAAATTATGTTAATAAAAACTTTTACTGCTTAATGAACTTAATTTTTTAAATCGGTTGCCGAAGAAAAGCAAGAGGACATAACGAAATGCATAAAGAATTTTTTGCATTAGTATTCGTAGATAGAAGAGTGAATGACTGAAAATCACCTCCTTTCGCTTAATACTTTGTAAAGAACATAATGATGCCACTACTTTCAAACTACGAAAACAAATAAGAACATTTGATAAACTCAAGAGGGATATAAAAATAATTTTATATTTCTGTCCTTAATCTTAACCAAATACATTTAACTTCAACTTTAACACACGCACTCCAAATTGAAATTTTTTACAAAGATAAGATCCGCCAAAGTGAAGAAAAATTCTGAAGTAAATCTTGATTCATGTTTACATTTATGTACACGACCCCCATTGTTTTTTTCTCAATAATGAATGGCGGTAGTAGTAATTGTATAATTAAAGTCCATAAAAAGGATGCTGTGACACTAGTGCACGCTAAAAAAAGTAACTCTTAAGCAATTAAAATACTCTGAAATGGCTATGAACTAGGCATTTACACGATATACTATATTGCAGGGTGGAACATGGAGATTTTCTAGAGGAATTTTACAAAAGTGTTCTTGTCAAGCCTTTACCAGCTTGCTTTGCAGGCAATTGGACAAATCCAATTGCCTGCAAAGTTTTGGTCAAGTTTGACACCTTATGATGAAAAGTTACCTTTAAAATAAAAAAAAATTTACCCATAATAACGGATAATTGTGTCCTTAAAATACGAATTTACTCGTCACAATTTTATCTTGAACTGAAAGTTTAGGTATGAGAACATTACTCATTTTTAAATCCTCGTCTATACACTCTAAAACCATTTAGATAGCGATTAGGTTGATTTGGATAAATGTACCGAAATGCTAACTTACAATTTTTTTCAAAATCATACTAATTTACGTAGAAATACTTGATAGCGGTAGTACACTTTCCCTATTTCAAGATTCATTTCACTCATAATAATAATGAAACGTCTTCATATGGGCGAAATTGAGACTAGACAATCCATTATTCCGCCTAATCCCTATTAGTCGCTAATAATAACTTCATCAGTCACTAGTGATTGCTCTCAACACAAATTTTATTTTATATAACATCAAAACTATCAAAAAAACCTTCACAAGATCCGCCCTGGTACATAACCTGGCATTTGGTCAAGCCGAGTACAGCGTCCGTAAAATTCCTTGCAACACTTTGGCTACAGATTTTGTAACCGACCTCGCGCAATCATTTACCAGGAACGGAGAAATATTCCCGACGAATATCCATTATTTCCACTGCTCACGTTCGGGATATTGGGGGATCTTGCCAACTACGGATGTCAGTTGGGTACCATCTACCACCTGCTCAATGATGCCTTTCGTCCACGGCCGCTCTCGCGTCCATTCAGCTCTCACCAATCGCCTATTCCCCACATCCTTTCTCTCTCCCTTTTTTCTTTACATTTTCCCCTCCATCCCTTCCCCTTTTGCCCTAAAAGGGGAAACCCGCGATCACAACCTGCTTTTCCTTATTTTCCAATCCTCCCAAACGCCCTTCCTCAATCTCCGATTTCCATTCTTCTCCTCTTATCTCTCCCACTCTCTCTCTCTCTCTCATCCGCACTAAACCACACTCCTCTCCCTCTCTCTCAAAAGAGAGAGAGAGGAACGAACGTGGCAGGATTGAATTAGACTGTTTCTCGTGCGTTTGACGTCCGATGGATGGAATTATCCGGAACCCTTGGGGAATAGTTAGAAAGGGGAGAGATAGATAGAAAAGAATGAGGCGGCACTGTGGGTGGAGAGAGCGGGTGGGAGAATTTCCCAAAGGTTTGATGAGACACTGCTCCGCGAAGGATCCTATAAATCACTATCGCATTAGTGTTGCCTTCTCTGCCCATACTTCTTTATTTTTAATCTTTCCGCTCGCTGTTAACCCTCCCTCATTGACGTCCTTGCTTAATAGCCATTTAATTTTTAATCAGTTATTTATGATCCGAGAAGAGGAGAATGATCCTGGTTGAGGGGAGATGGGTGATCATCTTCGTCACAAAGATACAAAATATCGAACTATTACCAATTTTTAGCACCTAAGCTCTTCAAATTGCTTCGGTAACTGGTAAATTTCTATTTAATTTTTTAAATTAGTAACTTGGAAATTCAAGCGTTTTTACTCCTCTCATTGAGCGCATCTTGTTCCTTTAAAAGCCCAAAATTTTCAGGGCGTAAGAGGACGTCTCGATAGCTTAACTGGCTAAAGTACTCGGCCGGTTATCTAGAGATCCGGGCTCTAATCCCGGTCAAGGCGAATGGTTTTTACACTCTGAAATTGTTGCAATGAAATACATGCTAGCGGATGACTCCGTTAAAAGTTACTATTGCGGCATCTCCCGCAGTTTCATGAAACATCAAGAATACTAGTATATTTAACGGAAGGAGTGTTAGAGTCTTCTGTCTGAAAGCATCTTTGAATTAGGATTATAAATGTCAAGCCGAATGGTAAAATCAAACAAGAATTCATAAAAGGAGAGAAAAAGAAGTCCCAGAATTCACCCCCCCCCCCAGAAGCCTTATTGTATTAGATGAAGAGATCTTGAAAGTGATTGACTCGACAAAGAAATTCCATCACGGAAAGTCCCCTTACGAGAAAAATTTAAGACATCTAACTAGACCATAGTCTTGCACCTATATGGAGATTGCCAATATAAAACTTCCATCTCATTTGTTAATTGCGAATAAATATATGGGATTAGTCAAAATCAGCGGGTACAGTCTGTGTGTGTGTACGTGTTCAGAGAAGGCAAGAGACAAATAGTTCCAAAGGTGGTCAGAGTCATCGCTTGTCATGACCAGGTTTTCAACTAAATCGAGCTGTTAACCAATAAAGAGCAAATATAATGTGCCCGAGGGAAGATAAGAGCAAGGAAATTGACGCAAAGCCATTTAACTCACGGTATGTTAGAGTACTTTGTTGAAAGATACAGGAGAATAGCAAAGAGCTAAACAAAAATGCTTGTTTTTGGTGAAACGATATTTTTTTAAACTGTACCAGCTATATGTTTATATCAACTTCTAATTTACAGAGGGTGGCTAACTATTCAGAGTGCGTGTAACTGTGGAGAGCACTGTAATTTCTCTTCATTTGCTCAATATTATTCACGCAAATTTTCATAATTGACTGACCTTAGTAATAAAAATCTCACAGAGAGCTGGAAATTTTAGAACTACCTCTGACCTATAAAAATAGGATTTTGATTTTCGATCAAATGTAGTAAATTATTCACTAAGGTAGTATAGAAACATTATACGATTATTTCAAATTCAAGGCTTCATACGAAGACCCTTAATAAACCTGATTTTTCTTTCTCAATCGCTTTACTTAGCATATTGTTGGCAAGTAAGACGGCAAATATTTCTCCCCTATAATTTTCTGAACATAATAGAAACATATATGCTCAGAATAGTAACTATTTGTGAATATTTAGAAAAATTTATAACTTTTATCTGTGAAGTGTGCACAAAAGTATTAACCATTAAAAATGCACAATTTAAAAGTTTAACTCCTTCAATACGTCCAATATATTTCAGCTTATAAAAACTTGTTCTGTTGCAAAAAATGTCCAAATACTTTCCTAGAAAATTATCATTCGTTGGCATGACGCAAATTCAAAAACCCAATACCCTCTAACAGGGATCAGCCTGAAAAAATGAACAACAAATCCATATGGGAAGTTTGAATAGTTAGCCTGATGCAAGGTAAACCCATCAGGCTAACTAGACCCACCAGCGCATTGCCCTGGTCGTCGTGTAACATTACTCCTGCGAGTTCGCATACCGTTCCGTTCAGCTACTTGTGGTTTCCCAATGGATAAATACGAGTATGATGAAAATAGCCCTTTGGCAACGGAGAATACAAAACCAAACTTGAATAAACTGAGCTTTTGCCACTAATATTTTGCGGTCGGCAGTTTCTCTCTACCGTTTTATTTTCCATCTATTGATTGCGAAAACTAATGTGATTTGTTATCAACTCCATTTTTTGCCCGTAAATGAATGATTTTGATAAATAAATAATCACAAGATACGTAATTGAAAGAATCAAAAGGGAAGGGTGTATACATTATCGCATATTGTTTTGCAACTTTGTCTGCTTTCGAGCATTCTCTGCAGGTAATTTTCAGATAATATCCTTTGATGTCTCCATCAAGAGAAATGACAAATGAAGCCCATTTAGTCTGGGTTAATTTCCTTCTGACTCATGGCAATTATCATATTTACTTTCATCCAACAGATTTAATAGCAATCTGATAATTTAGATGCGAGTTTCTGAGTTTTAACAAGAAAATCGAGTAATTTTTTTGGAAAAATGTCCGTGACAGTTAATGTATTCTGCTATTAATACTGATGTTTGGTCAATAAATTGGCAGGACTAAAAATAAAGATGTTGGGAAAAAATAAAACTGTTTACTATTGTTAACTAATAATTTTTATCACCACGAATCTTTTATTGTTTACGTGTTCCAAAAAAAAGAAATACATAGATTTTAAGATATTCATTCGTGATAATATATGCTCGTATAAAAGTTATCACATGATTATATTTTAAGATAAGACCATGTTTAAGTTTTGCGCGTAATTCTATTTTTTTAACGGATTATACAATGTACACAATTAAAACGTAAAGAAAAATTTTAAAAATTATCGAGTTTATCCTTGCCTGATTAAGGCGTTCTGTAAACATTTTGAGGCATCAAGGATATTGGATAAGGAGTGATAAGGATACTGTAAACCTGCATATATACAATACATAAAAATTAGAACACTTGGTTACACCTTAGCATGCATCTATATTGTGTTTTAAAGATAAAAATTTAAATTAAATACCGAAAACCAATTATAAACAAAGTTGACACATCAAACGTCAGTTAACTTTGATTTCCGGTAATTATCTATATGGTTTATTTCCACTCTTCTACACGTTTAGTAATTACAGTTACCTCACACGTTTCTAGGAAGTAATTTGCGATAAAGTAGTAACAAATTTAATAATCAGTTCCAACTCAAAGCCCTAATGATACCAAAATGAAATAATTAGACATCCCGGTAAACTCTTTATGATACAGTTTCGCAAGTTTCAATAACTGGCTAACTGTAATTTGAAAAGCGGACTTGCAGGAAATTTAATTGGGAGAATTAGGTAAGGTAGGTCAGTCCTACATCAATTTTGCAACATATAGTAGGTCAGATGCGGAAACATCATGCTCATTGACACGAAACGAATGCCTTTAATAATGTATATTTTCGAGCGGGGGATAACCACCGGGAAATAGACGAAAAGAGAAAGAAAAGGACTTGCTTTGGTGTTTTTAAGTCGCGAAAACGGATCCGCTGGCGAACTTAAATAGAGAATTATTTCATAAAATATATATCTAAATTCAGACTTTTTTCAAATCATGCGTCGCAATGAGATTGTGGCATTCAAGGGTCGACGAGTGGGAAGGTGAAATCAACTCTCCTCGAATTCCGAATGAATGAGGTTTACCAAAGCGCTCTCGGAGTCCGGCCCTGGATCGGGAAGGCAGTATCTCATTTGTCCCGCCTCAAATGAAAAGCGGCTGGTTTCCAGAGTGCACCACTGGTCCATGACGAGGCACAAGTGATCGGGAAGTGGGAGAAAGGGAGAGAGGGAGGGAAAGACAGAGAGAGAGAGAGTGTGGAGAGAAAGCCTTCTGGCCGTGACAGTTTGACAGTGGGCGCGCATTTGCGAGGAGGAAGATCAAATATCCCCCGGCGATTGCACCAGCCGATAACACCCCTAGCCCTCTCTCCCCCCCTCCCTTCGTGCTGGAATGGCACGGAGTCTGCTGGAAATAAAATATGCAATAGGGGGGCGAAGGTGTGCCCTGGTGCCTGGAGGGAGGAAGGGTCAGGGCGAGGAGCACTGTTTATGGCCGACAAATGAAAGGGATCTATCAATCCGAGCAGAGGCATTCTGGGAGGCTGCTCTGCCGCGAGGAGAGGGATTAATAAAACGGCGTGTTTCGCCCGGAGAGAGAGGGAATTCCGCTGAGAGAGGGTAAAAAAGAAGTGGGGATCTGTCTGGCTTAACCTGATCAATGGGATAAAGGTAATCAGAACATTTCCTAACAGCCTAAGTAGGGGCGTTCTGACTCGTACCTCGATTTCTCGTTAAAGAACTCATCGTTTGTGATATTAGTAATGAATCGTTAGGAAATAGTAAGTAGTTGCTGACACTGATACATGAACAATGGAAATTCTAGTTGATTTATTTCTTTCTAGTGACGGTACAGAAGTTACGCATCCAGTTCCACAAACATTCATATCTCCAAAGGACCTTAGCATTAAATACTAGGATTTTGAAAAGTTTCTTATCTCAAACAATCCATCTTATTTAGGACGCTTTTATTGATTCCGATGAAGTAAAATACTCGTATGTCATATTCATATTATTCAAACCGTATCTCTAAACATTTAGCCACATGCTTGAGATCTCAAAACGTAGGTTACATGCTGCATATTAAATTGGTATCTGTATTGAATAAAAGCGACTCTCTTATAAAATTGGGATCTTTTTAGGGAACTCTACATAATATACACGTCTAATTTCAAACAGCGCAAAATATAAATAATTTAACAGAAATGCGACTCAGCTGCGCTCGAGGATGGGGTTTGGTTAGGGCCCAGTGGACGCGGTAGCGTAGTGGGTAGATCATTCCGTCACAAAACGGAGGGTCTGAGGTTCAGAGATATGACGTGATGCCTTCGGTCCAACCCATCTATAAAAAGCGAACGGTGTAATTTTGATTGATAAAACTTAGTGGAAAACCATGTTAGCGGTACTAAGGAAAGGAACTAACTAGATCGCGTGAATACAGTGTACATTACCGCTTCGTTCGGAGTGAGTTTCACCTTCTATGTGATCGAACGTTCACGTTAATTTATAAGTATATCATTTTTTTGTATTTAAAGAGAATTCTGCCACTTACTACAGGTACTCTCACCTGTAGTTCAGATAAATCTCTCAATTGTCCCTTAACTTCCCTTATTTCAATAAGTTAACTCTAGTATTCTCCATCTTTCAATGACTTTCTTTTCCGATTATTAACGGCCACGATTTAGTAGTAAGATCGTATTATTTAAAGTTTGCCCTTCAGAGTTAATTTATCTGTTTCATTGTTGAGTATCATTCTGTTAATTCTTCGCATTCATATTTCACACAATACAATTTAAAGTCTTCGCAGCAATAATTTCATGAAACATATATTTTGCAGTCTCACTAATAATACCTGTACATTGGAATTTTCTTGGCTTAATGTGGTGCGTTTGAAAAAGCAATGGAATTTGAAATCTTTACGTTTAATGCATACGTTAGGTCAAATGCTTATACCAGACCTTAAAAGTTTTCATTAATTAAAGAATAATAAAATATCATTGCTCCAATGAGCGTAAGTTTAAATCAATCTCGTTAAATAAATATTTTATCAAGGTTTAACTGCTTATTTAAAATTATTTAAGTTAAGAAGTATAATTCATACTTTACGAGTACTCGTGCATCAATGACTGTTGGAGAATTATTCCTACGTTTCCAGTGATTTTAATTCGCCGGAAGTATAATGACCTGTTAAACTTCAAGAAAAACAAGCCTTTATAAAATTCTTTTGAGCAATAACAAAGAGTTCTAATGAAAAACATTAAAAATTTTCCTATTCGTTATCTCATTGGAAAATCCAACTTTTATATGGTACGAAGAAAATTCTAGTGAGCACCTAGCTGTAAATATAGGTAGAAATATAAATAAGGTCAGCAATATATTACAAATAGATAAAAAATAAAAGAATCTACAGTATAGACTGACATATATTATTATCATCGTATGAACAAGCATTTACTATGACATTGAAAGTTGGATTGACTATAATCGGCTAAACATTTCTGTGTATTGCAAATATGTGATTTTACGATAAAACATAAAATTTTTATAAGTCTCAAAACAGCGTTAGATATTCACATCGGACACGGACTCTGCTTTGAGCACAAGGCATTAGCTCGGAATAAGTGGAATACGTTTTCCATAGATGAATTCAAATAAACAGACAATGAAGATCCCACACCGCGATAATTAACCACCCTTGCGAATCCAAAGACTGAATTTCCAATGAATTAAACCCTTACTTCCACGGAATGTTTTTTTTGTAACAAAACGGTATCTAAACCGCCAATGTGGAGGCCCTGATTGACCCACGTACTCCGCTTATCGATTCCCGTGGACATACATTTCCTTCAGTGAATTCGAGGTATTTCATGAAAATTCGTTTGATCCCCTCCCAGGTTTGGACTCCATTAACGAACGGAATAAGCATTACCTGTCCCGAGAAATAACAATTCACGAGACGAGAAAAATAGCACTCTCGACCTTCGCTCACCATCTCAGCTTCTTGTAAGAAAAGAGAAGCGAGGCGTTCAGAAAATGGCGGAGGAATAAAACTCAAAACTGATAACAGAACGGAAAGGAATGTCGTAGCCTCTTTGGAGTGCGGTGGGGATTTGGGGGAGGGCCTGTAATAGGAAAGTTCTCGCGGAGCTGCCTGAAGAGTAAATGACGAGATGGGAGACCTGCCACTCTTAATAATCAGCGAAGGCGCCTTAATGGAATCGCATCGTCATTCATTTGCTATCGGGGCTTGGAAGGTTATTCCGGAAGCTGTAATGTCCTCCTCTCTCTCTCTCTCTCTTCCGCCCAATTTTCCTTTTTCCTTTGCTCTACAGTAGAGTTATGGAAGTAATTGTGGATAACAAAGGAAATGGAGAGGCAGTTAGATGGAAATGAATTTTTGGGAAAGGGTCAAGCAGTATTCGAATGACTGAAGCAAGTTTTGAGGACCCAATTATCAGATGCAAAAACATACTATTATAAATTTGTGAATGTTGACCATATGACCTAGGTTAGATGCTAGGTCACAGAAAAAATCTGTGTTTAGAGTTAATAAGAAGCCCACTATTTTATATATCCACACAATTAACAAATTCCTTTTCAGAATTTACAGTAGAGAACGATTAAGGATTGCTTATTTAGTTAAAAGAATGGAATATTTAAGTAATTAAATAAAACATAGTATTTCATTTGTTTTGCACTGATTATTCGTACAAATTGTTTGGGAGATCGTCCCGAGGAAAACACTGCAATGGCAAGATGTCTATTTTCCGAAAAAGAAGGAAGTAACAGGTATCAGAGGTGTGAAATAAATAACGCGTTGGCATATAACGGTAACGATTTTGAGGAGCTTATGTAAATAATAAAGAGTGAGAAATTTTCGGTTGAAAAAAATTGTTAGTTTATATTAATATCCGTCGCTCTTTGTTTGAATGAAATATTTATGACTTTATATAATGCATTTCAAATAAGATAGTGAAACTAAAATATCATATTATATTCAAGTGCTATTTCGTTCCACTTCAATATCCAGTCCAGCAAAATTCAATGAACGTATTATTTTTTGTCATATATACAGATGGTCTAAATAATTTTACTGCCACTTATGTCAACAGGAGCATCCAAAGTATAAAGATGTGTGTTCAGGAAAAAATATCCTTTCATAATATAGCTCTCAAGACTATCCTTATTATTCATTCCTGAATTTTGAAATAGTAGTCATATAGCAAAATCAAATATAAAATTTTACAGGCCCATCACGAAAACAGAATGGTGAACATTACAAATAAATTGTTTCCCGTTTAAGAAGAACAGATTTGGATACCAAAGGACATTTTCATTGTCGACTTAGAATGCAGATGTGCTACAAGAAATGTATTTTTATAGAATAGCAATGTATGGGAAGATATGCATAAAAACTTCACCATAAGTCGCCACGGATGAATCCACATTACAAAAATACAAAACAAAAATTACCAAACATTGAAAGAAAGATTTTATTAAAGCCATTGATATCTTTTAGCCACTGATATCTTCGCCAAATAGGACTCAATTCAAGACTCCAAATTTTCCAAGACTTAAAATTGAATCACTTTGAAAGGAGAAACTCCACCCCTAGTTGTAATATCGTTATCTTAATTATTGTTTCACAGTTAAAGGACACTTTAAGATTCGATTCTAATTTGAAAAACTCAAATGTACGGGATAAGAATGCTTGTTAATTGGTGTATCTTATAGTCTTTGATAAATGCCGTTGAATCTCCTCCAATAATTCAATAACAGCACTGATTCGATGATTTTTACGCCAGAAGAACAGAAAAATGTTTTCTCAAGTGTTTTAAAGCAGCAACTATTTTTAGAAATGTTGGACCTGAAAAATATAAGTTAGATCTTGTGTTAAACTCAGAAATAAGAATAAAAACTATATACTGACAATGAAATTGTCATCTGCAATGAGCTTAGCATTACCGGTGCATCTATAGTCACCGAAGTAAGCTAGGCTGGCAATCACCAATGATGTGTTTATTTGACTTTAGAGATTTTGCTATATTCGTGCGGATAAATAGACTAAGATGGCCAATAAAACGGGGCAACAAACCTGTTGTAAAAAATGTCAGATACACGTATATTTTGAGTTAATACATATGGAATTTTGAGTTAGCTGCGTGCAAATGTGTAAAGTGCATGCATAAACTGAACGGGATTATATTGAATGCCATATAGTGGTTACATGGTATTCAGATTTTTCATGTTGTAAATATTACTCATTGGGTCAAATCACTCAGAATGACGTATTCATTGCGCTACTAGACTCATCTGTGAGGGAAAAAATATTTTAATTAATCAATTTACACTTAAACAGCGTAAGAGAAGGAATACGCCATTATGTTGTGGAACAACAATCATTATGAAACATTCTGAATTTGCGCTTACGATGTTCTACAATTTGAGTGTGCACAAATTAGATATGCTTGCTAGATACAGGTTGAAATAGGAATACAATCTTACCAGAATTGAATTATTTTTTCCCTTCAATGTCATAATCCGACTATTCTTCCAATGGATTTACTTCGGCTGGGCGGAATTTTCATAATTAAATCTCCCCTAATAATATTCGTAGAAAAAAGCAGGGAAGCCGTCATCCATTCTCTGCGGACCAATCTAGAAAATCCTTAGCTTTACGTAAGGGACACTCCATTTACTTTATTGTCACTTAATTCTAGAGTAGGTTGGAAATATTAAAAATTTTCAGACTAAGTAGGAACTAATGACATATATGTCATTTAATCCTGGGATAAAACGGGAATAAATCAAATTTAAGACTAGTATCCTTCAAAAATGGGTTTTATTGTATTCCACGTGGGATGTGAACACTTGCGGAAACCTTTCACTATATTGCCCGGGGATAAATTTAAGGGCGTCGCTATCAACTGTTCTTTTTCGCCTCCCGAAGGCAATAAAAAAGCATTACAGCGTAGACCTTCCATGTTTGAATCAACACTGGAGCTAAATTTGACGAACACACATTAGCACTCGATGTCCTGCCCCTTGTTTGCTGATCAAAGTACAAGCGCAACGTACGCAAAATTCTCCCCGGTGGGTCAACTGTATAGTCGAAGAACATGCAGAAAATTTGCACTTCAAAAGAAATTGTTATCCGATAACCTACAGAATACTTAGTGAAAATCAACCTTTCTTTCAGCCTTGCTTTCAAGTTTCCTCCAGCGGACACTACACGGAGACTATCTAAAATCATGTACAGCGCTGAAATGTGCCCCTGTGCGAATACTTCCCTGCTTTTCAAAAATCGCTGTCAAAGGAAAGAAATATAGCTAGCAAAACGTAGTGAACAAGGGAGTTCATTAAAACTCTTACCTCCCTCTACTGTCATTGTTCGACCTACCAATCATGACATGTACGAGGAAACTGAAACCCTCAATTCCGCCTCGAGTTAATATCTGTATATCTGGATTCATTTTATTTTGTAAAAATTAAACCTAGGAGCTCAAGGGTCATTCATAAGTGAATAAGTCACCCAGTAGATGGGGAGTGGAGATAGTCCCGGGCCCAGTGCACTCCGGGAAAGTCCAAAACAGACGTCTGAGCCTTTCGGCCGGTTTTTATCCTGCCATATTTACGCCTCCATGTCGGATTTCATCCGTTTCCACATGCTTAAGAATACCTATATACATACGAATATTCACCCTTAAGAATGCGTACCAATTCACCACGCCTTGTCAAATCATTATAATCATAACCTTTTGCCATTTAAAAATAATAAAATTTAGATTTTTTTCATTTTACTTCGATTTCGTTGCACATATGGCATTCCACAATTTAATAAGTTAGGGATTTCATCAAGGAAACGGAACATGAAACTTTAATGTCCGGAAAAGATCTTAAATTAGATTACGTGTGGACATTAGCGATGAAGAAAAAAAATTTCATTTGATTTTATATCTAGTTTACATTCTTGAATGAGAAAGTAAAATATAATTTTTCAAAACTCTAATGCTTCCGTTAACCTCATCTTTAACCAGATGTTCACTTATGACAAAAGAGAGTCATCCGATGGCAGTTTCAAGCAGTCTTCTGAGAGAGGGGTGAAAGAAACCCGAAATGATTTAACGCTATATTTCTTTCATGCCTCTCTAACGAATAAGCAATAAGAAAAACACCCTAATCACCCCATCAGCATTTCTCATTATGTGAGAAAAGAAAGAAATATCTTGACGTAATAATTGAGTAATACAAGGGAATGAACACATAAATATCGCATCAACCCTTTACGGGACGAAAAGTCGTACACTCACGTCTATTTGAAACTAGTCCTATTATCTTGAAGGGTTTATGTCAATGCCGCAAACGGAAAGGTTTTGTAGAGCCGTAAGACCATGAGGATTCCAAACTAACTATGGCCTTTAAGTTGCCCTATCGAGTGGGACTTGGGTCCCAAATGTCGCGGGCACGCGTCCATTAGTAACGGGATATCGTTCGACGAAATCAGGAACAGCCAATTCTTCGAACTGTTAACGGAAACAACCAAATGATTCTTAAACGCTGAAAATAAAGTGACCTTATTCCAAAATCCCATTGGAATAACCTCCGTGTGTGATGAAATATTAAGAGCTTATTCGTAAAGTGAAACACGCGACATAAGCTACTAATCTGAGCGACACGCTTTTGAAAACTAATCAAATATATCCACTCAGGAGTTCTTACGTTATCTCAGACATAATCCAAAAAATTATGAATCGGAAACACGAGCATATTGACTCGGAACGAAAATATGATTACATAGATGGAACATGGTACGTAAATTTGATCACGCGTGACAATCAAGCAGTCGGAATTCACAAACCCGTTCCCGAAACAAAAATCGTAGGATGAGGAGAATTAATTGGATACGTTCCACGTTTATTAATTAACGAGACTGGGAGGTACATGCCATCATCCGTCGAAGAGCGTATTTGATTCATTTGCTGTAGGTATTATTTTAACTCAGTTGGGGATATTTCCTCGGCATGTGGCTATGGGGTATTCACGTCCATCACGCTCAATTTTCCCGAGTGGATAAAAAATGACCGTAGGTGATGGTTAAGCCTGACTGGTGCCGATTTAGATTCAGAGCTCACTAATGGAACTAGATTACGACATATGTGTGTAGATTAGAACCCACATTGAAGCAGAGACGCGAACGATCACCTAAATGCGCCAAATTATTGATGGAATCTAAGTAGATATTACTGAGTTTCCCGTGTCGACTGTCAATCATGCGCGATTTCTATTACATCGGCCTTCGCAGCAAAAATCCGACGTGCACGGAAGGGCTGAGTATTGGAATTGAGTGAGGGTAGGTTAGGTGGCAGGGGAGAGCCCAATAGGAATAGCAGGCATCTGACCCTGAGAAGGAGTGTGTGGGGCGTCCCAAGTGGAGTTTCCATTGCGGTCTACAAGTTTTCTTACCAAGGTGAATGAAGAAGGATATGCGAGGAATGGGAAACAACGAAAGGAAGCGAAGAAAAGGAGGGCGCTAGAGAGTTCTTCAAAACTTGTGAACCTCGATAACACTCCCTCAATAACAGCATACACAGTGCGATAAGACTCTCGGTGAAGAAGCAATCATACAGAAGATAAGGGCTTAGTTGAGGTTCACATGGTGGCCGACCATCGATTTGAGAAGATAAAATCGTTAATAAGGTCGAAAATTGTCGTTTTCAACATTCTTTGTAATTTCTCAACAAACCTTCCTTCATGCGGGAAACGATTGCTTATTTCATTGTGACAATTTTATAAAATAAAACATAGGAATATAGGTATTCAATATGTATGTGTGTGATAAATATGTATATATATTACATATATATATTAATATATATATACATATATATATATATATATATATATATATATATATATATATATATTGTATACCTATACATTGTAAAACATGATATGATAAACTACAAATATATAAATATTTATCGATGGATCAATTTTCATAAAATAGCGTGGCACTATTATATTTCTTAGGAAACATAATAGAATTATTCTTTGTAACCCCTTAAATTACCATATTCTTTACGTATTGAAATCTGCTGGATATTCTTATTAAGTAGTACCTGTATAGCAGTTTTTAGGCAGGCGACCGACATCTGAGGTTATTTTCGCCATGAGGGATGAATAGAAAAGGAGGAAGGGTGGCGAGAAACCTGGTTTCGGCATTAACCTGCTCTTAACGAAAGGCGCCAGCTTAACGTCCCATCCGACGGACGGCGCAATCACTCAAAGTGCCCTCCACAAAACACCTCAAGTAGGGATGGGGATGCCACTGAAAAATATCTGCCACCTCCGGGATTCGAAACCGGGCCCTCTGGATAGGAAGTCAGTGCTTAAGCCACCTCACCAACCCGATCCCCATATTCTTATAAATAAATGTTATCTGCAACCACTTTCCATTCGTGATTCAACTATTAATTGTATCCGTATTGACAAAAGTGGAAACCTCAATTGAATTGAATATTGAACTGATTTTTATTTCGATTTAATGTAAATTATTGTGTTACCTCAAGGCACAATTTAATCAAAAATGTTTTCAAGTCTATTCGTAAGTCAACTTTATAATTATATAACAAGCCTTTGAATTCCATACTTTTTTTCAATTTTATAGGTTGGGTTTAAGAATACTTTGTAACAGTTTTACATTTTTCCATTGAATTAAAAAATAGATTAATTCCTGTATCATATAAACGAATCCATGGATAATTTTTTCATGTGAAACCCCTTGATAAGTTCCAATCACAAAACAAATGATAACAAATCCCACTGAGATTATTTCATGCAATAATGGTATCCTAGAATTTTCTCTTGATCATTGGAGATTGGTCAGGGAAACATGTTTTTAGATGAAAAATTTATTTTCTTTCAGACTTCTACTTCAGAAGAGGCAAGTTCATTTTAGAACATTAAAAAATATATCGCACAATAAAATAAAAATTCTCTCATTTACGGAGTCCTTATATCCTTACTCTTTTAAACAATTGAATGAAATCGCAATGGTCAATGTACTTTGCAGTAAACTTTATGAAGAATACAACCTGTTACCAAGCTAATGATAGCCTGAAAACTGGATAAAAATTATTTAACTGTCCATTTTGTATAAGGAACAATAATATTTTCATTCTGCTGAAAACAATCTGGATTGAATACGTGTCTCGGAGGAAGGCTATGAAACTCTGAAAGAGTTATAGGAACAATTTGAAACGAGGCATCATATCACGGGTTAGGTCATGGCACAATGAATTGAAAACGCGAAATAAAAACCATTTTTTTTTGCAAACGCCCAATTAGATAAATAATAAAGGAAGCACAGTGAGCCCTAGTTTCCGGTTTGAAAGTGGAATTCAGGACAAATCCACATTTTCATGTTTTAGTGGCCATCCTGATTCAACGGCGGAGGCCACTGAAAGCGATGATTCTTTTCTCTCGGGTTCATAAAGGAAGGTTTTTAATGGCCGCTTAAAGGTCTCATCACTGAAAGTATATTATGACAAGAAGAAAAGGCAAAATTCACTGGGTGAGTTTGATGAAGATGCAGACGCCGTGGTCTACCGGTTTTATCTTTGGAAGTACTGACTGCTCTCGAGAAATTCAAATCAGTGAGTTCATATATCGTGGAGAGGTGCATTCAAAACAATTGACTGCAACTCAAGCCATTTTATCACGTTTCTTATTTGAACGTTCTTGAATATTCCCGTTCAAAAAATTTCATACATAACTTTAATTGAAAACGGAATTCCAAGAAAGTTAAAACAATTCCTTTTAATTCTGAAAAAATTCCCTTTAAAACTGAAGCTTTTTAAGGTCGAAACAAGTGAAAGAAATTTAAAACGTTAAAGAAATTACCGGATTCCGTAAACGGTCTTCATTATGATTTATATGTTAGAATTTTCTTGGACAATCATTTAAATTTAACTATTCAGAGTTACAACCAGCTTTACCACATTTCAGTCGTCGTTAACCAGTGAATAGATGAGCCATACATACCTAGTGACGAAAAACGTGATACAAGGTCTGGCAGCGTATATTTTAACGAAGTTACACTTCTTTACAGCAAACAAATATGCGCCATGCTTATTTCTCCATGCTAACCAGAGTATATGTGTTATCGCTAAAAGATAACAAGTTCATTATTTTTGGTGCTATTATGAACCGGGGAATGAAACTGTAGAAAAAAATGATATGCAATTCAGTTTACCTCCGCTTTCCATCATCTAGGACTCACTCACGTTTGACATTATTCAAATTAGGACGGCGAAAAGTTTGCGGAGACAAATTGGATGGGAGTTAACGGACGGTTTGAAGTGCGCACGAACGGAGCTGATTCTCGTGAGGAAAACGGAAAACCCGAGACGCTCCAATTTTGCGACTTATTTCTTAAATAACGGCGGCCTAATGACGTGAGCACTTTCCTAGCGTTATTCAAAGCTTGTCTTTTGCAAAGGAGCCTCAAAGCAAGGGCGGGTTCGCAGCAAACCTTGGAGAGCGGGAGAAGCGAGCAACAAGATGAAAGGGGAGTGAAGCAAATATTAGATTGGGACACAAAACACGAGAGAAAAAAAGTCCTTAAATTGAAAGAAAAAGTGAGAAAAAAATTATGAACTTCCACACAGACAAAAAAAAATAGAAATGCTTTGGCACAAGGATTGGACAAGAAAATTTACCGGTCGTATAAAACTAGGGTGGAAAGAAGGGAAAGAGGGTATAGGAAATTCGAGGCAAAAAAATAATAGGTTAAGCGGGATGATTGGAAAAGTAAAGTAGCCATTTTGCTGACTGAGGAAACGACTTCATCGACTTTTAGTCGCGCATGTGTGCTTGTGTGTGTGTGTGTGTGAGTACCAGAAGAATTTATGTTTTGTATCGGAAAATGAGACTGGGACGGTGAATTTATAGAAAAAAGTTGGAAGATTTTCTGAGGTTTACCAAGGGTAGGGATAATGAAGAGCGCGTAGGAGGGAAAAGGAAAAATCGAAAGAGGATTTCCTCGAAGAACGAAAAGATAAGCGGAAGTGAACCAAGAGGATATTGGGAGGATCGAGAATGGCGATGAAGGAATCGAGTGGCTGGGGGAGAAGGGATTTCCTCTCTCGCCCCCAGATTCATCCCACATACTTTTTTTCGCGAGTGAATTCGTTCGTCCCCCGAAAGTGTACGACGACTCCCGTGGAAGCCATCCCTTCGAACCTCCCTAAGTCTCCCTACATCTTTCTCAGCCCCAATCCGGCATTCCTCCGACCTACCCTCAGCTCGTTGCCCCTGATCCTTGGCCTCGAAGGAAATCGTCTCTACCGCCCGAAATCCATCCCCGCCATGCACCATGCGATATCAGGAACAATCATACCGTTGCATGTCTAATGGGATTGTCGAGTGGCTGTGAGGGAATCCTACCGTTTAGTGCTTAAGTCATTTTCGCCGTTTAAGTAAATATGTTTCCTCGAAGGAAGCTGAAGAGAGAAGATAAGGATGGAGGGAAGCCGATTGTCGCAATTAGGAACATGCACCGTTTCTCAGAAAAAGGCCAGTATTGGGTACTCTCCGAAGCTGTGCCGAAGCTTTCCATTTAATTATTTCCCTAAAATTGTTCATCTGGCCCCGAAACAGTTCCGAAAGATTCCAAAGAAGTCTCCATGAAAACACGAATATTCAAATAATTGTATTTTCTGGTTAGAAATGAATTGGTTGATAGCACAACAATACGTTCCGTGGTCATAAGTCTTGTCCAAATTTTCCATATACCCATTAATACGTGCATTCTTCCAGTCTCATTGTCATGAAATACTCGTATTTATTTCAAAAGTTCCCAAACAAATGGAGTGAAACACTAACTTCTCGAAATTAAACTACTCAATTTTTACTGTCACAAAATTGACTCATACTTTTTTGTTTTACGTTTTTTGTGTACTATAATAAAATAACCATCAAATTCAAATGCATGTTTGACGGTCACTCTTCGTTTTCATGTTATTATATTTAATTAACGGGTCGCGGTAGTCCTGGGGTAGAGCGTTGGGCTACTAACTGGAGAACGTGGATTCGATTCCCGGACAAGACTCTCTGGTGCCCTGGAACTCCACCCAAGCTGTATAATTTTTACAGTACAAGATCTTCCTGGGAAACCATAACCGGCATAGGGATAGGCAATGGCCTCCGTACCCTGATCTGTGAATATCGCACGTCGTCGGGCTTAGTACTGGGTGAACTCTACCAGCACCGACCTTCGGGTTGATTACGTACTGCGTTTATGATCTATCTGTAAACCGATGTGATATCTTTAATTTTTTATACCATCCCTAGCTTTCACATAATTCTACCCACAGCTACCATCACCATTCATTTATCGATCAATAAAAACATTAAATATATCGAATAATCGTATTTTGGGCAACTAGTAGTGTAATTTTAAAACGTCATTTAACATTTTATACAGCTGCATGTTTTATCCATTCTTTGACCTACATTATGGGCATTACGTGTTTTATACCTTTTCATTGAAAATAACTTTGTAGCTTTTATCAACGAAGGAGGATTTAACATATACCAACTTTGTTTATCCTTATTAAAAATTAAATATTTCTTTACCTGGTACTCATTTTCTCATATCTGACATTTGGTGGGAATTAATACTTCCATCGAGGAACCAGTGCCATTATCCGATTTCTATATGCTTTTGTTTTAACACAGATTCCACCCAAAAAAAAAACATTTGAGTTCTCATGTAGATTTGTCCATGGTGTTTGTAACATATTTGCTGCTGCAATATATATTGCTAACAATTTGAGAGAGTTCTGGTTTATTTACATTCAAATCTTGGTGCAATATTCTTTTTCCCTTCGTTTAAATTAATTTAACGTTTAATTAATTGAGTTGTCGCTTTATGTTTCAATGAATTCTTTGTAAAGAGTAACTTCACCCCATTCTTTTTCTTAAAATTTACACACCACAATGTCGGTTCAATTTAACAAATAGCAAACGCATAATGTTGGTGGGGGTAAGAAAATTAATGTTTAATGTTCAAAGGCGCGTTTGAGAAATCTCAACTAACAACGGGACATGAGATTCGTCATCGGGGAGAAGTACCGCAAAAAAACGTGATTTACCATTGCCCAATATTCAGCGTCTCGCGTGATGAAATGCGAATTCGGGGAACTTTCTACGCTTTATTAAGTTAAAACCACATGGGCACACACAACACGTTTTACGTAAGTAAATATGCATCTATTAACTTAGGTTGAAAGTTTATTTTTTTTATTGTCTCCGTCCCATAGTCGAACGGAATGTTCCGTGAGGAGTTCAAGCAGTTTCGTGGCCGCTCATGGTGAAGATTTTTTATTTGGAAGTTCTGTCCACACGATGCTTAAGGTTCATCCATGCTACCTAAGTCTAGAAAAAGAGGAGGAATGATTTTTTTCAACAAGCTAGTTTCCCTCCTTTGTTCTCTGGTCACGAATTCTGCCAAAAAAAATGAGTACTTTAAAACCGTATCCTTAGGAGTCAAATACTAATTTGGCCTGCCGTGTGGCGCGGATTTTGATTATTTCCTGGATGTCCTAAGTCAAATACGATTTAACCGTCGCAAAAGGTTTGATCCTGCGTCGAATCGTTCGCGTCTTATTGTGCTCCCATTCTAGAGTTTATGGTAGACGTGTGGAAGTTTAAATTTTTTCAATAAGTAAATGCTTATTTTTCAGTATTTTATAAATGTTGAAATAACTGATTTTGAGATATATTAAAAATATTAGGATTAAATATACACGAAAGAGCATTTTCTTTATTATTACAAATATTCATTAGTGATAACCGATAATGTTACCAACTTTTCAACGCTCTTGCAGATTGACTATGTTTTTCCCTATATTTAAACTAACCGTAAATATTGTGTGACAAGTCGAAGCCGGGTATGTTGTAGTAGCTTTCCTAACAATGAACTACCTGAATTAGTAATGCCTAAAATAGTGCATTTCATTCAATTTTTAAAATATGAACATTAAGCATTTTCGTTAAGTGCTGTCACTCCAAATTATATTATATTAAAATTATTGTACATGATGAATGGTAACGACCAATACAGTGCCAATAATGGCAAATTTAGTCTGAACTTTTTTAGAAGTGTTTTTTTAACAACTAGTTGAGTAGAAAGACCCTACCAAGAGTCAGTTGCCCGCATGGTGGAGGTATCAGGCATGGCACGAAGATCGACAAGCTGTAGGAGCTAGGGGAATGTTTAATTAATATTTAAATCAATTATATCGTCTTCATATACCTAAGAAATGGATTTCTACGATTTCTACCTTTTTAAATATAATTTCTCTATTGCGAATGTAAAACTAAAGTTCATAATTTATTGCCCTTCCTTAACATATTCAAATGAAATGTATACAATGAATACTACAGTTTTGATACACGGTTTATTTATATTTATAAATAAATACATATCTTATAAATAAATATATATCTTTATTTATAATTATAAATAAAAATTAATATGCATACTTATTTACAAGTATAAATAAATAAACTTGAAATCCTCTACTTTGGCCTGAAAACAATTTTAGGACCTATGAATTAATTATAACACGAAGTTATTTTAATGTCAAATATTTATTTCGAATTTCTAGACGGTTTCATGAGGTCACGTGGCTGGTGCACCTGATTTTCGATCAGAGTATGAGATTCCGTTCCTGGCGTTAAAATCATTTCGTTCATTGACATATATTTCCATGTTTTAATGAAATAACCATATCTCTCTCACTTTCTCTTTCTATTTCAGTGTCGCTCCATTTCCTTTCAATTGCCGAGAAATAATACAACGCCAAAAGACGAACATATGGGATCAAATAACTATGTGCAAGAAAGCTCTCAGTAAAATAAATCATTCGCCTCCACTGGAATTAGAGGCTTTTCAGCCATATAAGACATTGTATCGAATTATTTTACAAAAAATACCATGCATACGGCAGTAGCTTAGATAGAAAATGCATGTAGGGGGAGATCAAGGGTCCTCAAACCCGGTTAAAGAATATGAATGTTTAATGGATCAATTTCAGTCAATAGTGTGCAAATCAGCTGACTCCACAAAAATTACTATGACGGCAGTTTACAACTTCTTTCAACTTAGGGATATTTCTTTCCAGTTGAAAGAATTATCCTGGAATTTTTCTGCAGATGTGACTCCGAAACATTTTATGACTTTATGCGAAGAGGTATATCAATTATTAGCCAATGTGCCCGATAAAAGCATCTACAATATCCAATGAGAAACGATAGATAAGTAAGCTTCCGTCATCCTGAAATGTGTGTTCAAAAGAGCCACCACGCCTAACGATTAGGATTAGTAATGATTTGTTCGAAATTACCAATCACTTTTTTTTACATAATAAGCCAACTACTCTTTCTTGGAATGTTATTTTCCTGCTTTTAAAGCTCTCCATCTTTCTATTTCATGGGGTTAAGACAAAATCGGAGAGCGGATTTTAAGAGAGCCATTTTTCTGATTAAATTGACCAGAATTAATGACTGTAACAAAGACTCTGAGGAGCACATTGGAGGGATCGAGGACATTGATAAATATCGATAACATTAGTAAATATCGTAAAATGCTGAGGTGGGTGTGGCGGATGGAAATTCGGGATGAGTAGTGTTAGGAAAGGGAGAGAGAAAGGAGTGTTCATTGCACCTCGTGCTTTATGACGTATACATGAAAAGAAAAGGCAAGAGAGCCATGGAAAGAGCTGGGAATAGTAATGGATCGGTTAATTCCCTGAGCGCAAGAGAACATCAGTGTAATAAATATGGAATGAGCATAAATGTGAAAAAACAAAGGTCATGATGTTGTCGAGAAAGAAGAAGACTGTATCAATTATTAAAATAGAAGGGCATAAACTGGCGCAGGCGGAGCAGTTTACCTATTTTGACTGATTTTTGGACCAAGATGGCCAAATTAGCAGGAAAATAGGAAGAGGATTTGCGTCAGAAAAATATATGTTCACAGGCAATTGATGACAGGAATATTGAGTAAGAGTTTTGAGGAAAGACTTATGAAAACTTCCAAATGTACTTTCGTGCGGCGAAGAAATATTGTCTTTGAAGTAGCATGAAAGACGTAAATTGGAGATTTTTTTAGGTGAAAGCGTAGAGTATGAAACAGATAAAATGAGTACCAGACGTATTGGGAGAGGAGAAAGGATTTTTGAGAGCAATTTGAAGAAGGGTGGGAATTCAGAAACGGTGGATGTAGTGCATTTTGATTGATAACGGAATGCTGAAGACTGATATCGTGGGGGACGTTAGGCAAGTTAGGCAGGGGGAGGAGATGGATTGGCATACTACTAAGAGACGTAGAAATTAAAAGATAGTCTATTATACATGTAGCGTGGGTATGAGAGGTTTCGTCTTGTTAGGTGAGGTCAGGAAGCGTAGGTATGTAACGTACCCTTCCAAAACCTACCTTAAACGGTTGACTACCAAACAGTCGTAATAGGTTTTACAACTGAATGTACTGAAGGAGGTAATAAAACAAGAATGGCTTTTTGGGTGCTTATCACACTGGCACTTCTCGTAAATATTACCACTTCTGGTTGGTATTTCTTGTAGATCTCATGTTTTGGTTTTCTCCTATGGTTGGAATCGAATGAAGGTTCACAGCTGGGAGCCTTGTTGAAAATGGGTCTCCATTATCGCAGTTTGGGGTAGTTTCCCTAATTACGCGTAAGTGCCGGGCGAAAAGGAAATGGACTACCTCAGTGGTTTCACACAACACATCTAAAAGTACCACGCCCCAATTTTTGTTTCTGTTTCACCAATGCAGCATTTTGCTCGCCATTAATAATTACGTAATAACTTCTTAAAGATAAACTACACTTACTCCAAATAGAATGTTAGAGCTGCACTTTGAAATTTTCAGCACATTTCCTATCGTATCCGGAATTTAATTTGAATACTGTATTAGCGATGAATGACCGACCTGGCGGAAGTTCCTGACCCACTTAAATCCCACGACTTGTTGGTAAGCTTATTTGAGACTCAGGAAACACCGCTTCAGAAGTCAGATGTTTTACTGAAATGGCATACTATTGATAAAATGAGTGGGCTCCACTGCTGATTATTAAAAATTGAACTTATTCTACAAAGGCAATAAGCACTCAAAATATGAGGGTGGTTAGTAAAATAAATTGAAGTCTCTCGGGAAGAAAGGAACATGTTTTTGTGACAACTTCTAGATTTGAACATTCCATGCCCTTCCACTGTCGATATTAAGGTCACTGTGACCTGTTATTTTGCAACATTGGTGAGAGCTACACATTCGTGAGGACTTGATGCTTCATGACACAGTTACTTGAGGAAAAGAGTATTGTCAAATAATCTTTGTCGGCAAATAAAATAAAATGAAAGCAGTTCTCTTTTTCCGAGCACCCTCCATCAATAATGTTTATTTATTCACGTGATATCAATGAAAGCAACTGAAGTTTTTTTAGAATTTTATAGCATTTCAACCGACGGCTACCTTTGACTTTATACGCTCTTCCTCACGCATTATGTGCACTGATACAGGGTGCCAGCTACACATCCAAGAGCATACGTTCGTTACATATCCGAATGAATTTATATCAAGATATACGCAATATTTTCAGATGACTGAACAACTTTTAGGTTATACTTATATGACAATGGAGTGCATAACTTATATTTTTCGGGAGAGAATATTCACTTTCTTGTCAGCAATCTGTGACAAACATTGTGATAATCGATGAATTCCTGCGTGTTTTCTATCACTGCTAAATTACGCATTTCCAAAAATTCAAATGACTAGATCGTCTGAAATGAAAGTCTAAGCAAGATGAAAAGAAAATACAAATAATTGTATTCATCATTATTTTTAATTACCGTTCAAAATTTTATTTAGTTTTTCTTGACTTACCTTACAAGTGGACGGGATTGGAACAATTTAATCCACTTATTTAATAGACTTTTCAGCGAAACAACATTTGCCAATTCAAAAAAATAATTGTTAACCGTCCACTGCAGAGCTAAAACAACTCATTAGGAACGGTTATTCTGAGCCAAATTCATTGCAGGAAATGGGACTAATGCATTATTAAAAGCAATAGTATTTCCAAATTTTGCGTATCGAAATTCATAACCCCATTTATGAAAGCGAGGAATGATATCATTATTGATAGCTTGAATGCAATTTTCGCTATGATTTATCGAGGAACAGTATCAGGTTATTACGTTTTTCCAGTGATAGGAAAGAATTTAATATTCGACCGGTTTCCCCTACACATCAAAAATGTAACAAATGCTGCTTCTGATAGCAAGGTTCTCAAACATTACCCGCAGCCCGTAGCGTATGTAGGACAGTATTTTCTAATATTCGCCACTTCTACGTATAATCGCGTTTTATCGCCATTTACAACTTTATTTCAGTCAGCTCTTGGTTTTAGATTAAAATTACCGACTTTGGAATCCACTTTTATTGGAAAATTGGCCCTACTTTACAACGCGCTGAGCTAGAAAAACAATTCACGTCCGTTGTTTACGCATTCGGTTCCCTAATTTCAAGCCTGTCTCGTGGATCGATATCCACAATCCCCTAAATTGGCTCAGGACCTCGGCAATCGTAAAAAAATCATCTTTTTTTCCGTAGAATATCGAACCAACTTCGCTCCCGCGGTATTTAATTTGAGCGTTTCCTCATCGGAGGTCGACAGACTCTGTGACGACTCTCCAAATCATTTGCCCACTCGACCGCTGGCGCTCGTTCGAGGGGGATCGGGGATGGATGTGGGCTGTCCGCACTGTCGCAAGAAATAAATGACCGGTGAAAGCAATGCATTTTTATCGGGCCTCGTCGACTTAGACCACACACGGGAAACCACAAGAACGCACACGCCAACGGGCTCTCCCAATGCCAACAACCCCCGCACACCCCTCACCGAAATCTCTGCCCCTCTCCAGACCGGCGAACGCCTCCCCGGAGGGGAATCGGGTGATTTCTCTCGGGAGCAACATAAATACGTGGACGGGAAATGGTGCAAGAAATGAAAACGTTGCGAGGCACGTAGGCATTAGTGGGTCTATCAAAATATTTTACGTACGGGAAGGTTCATTTACATGTTCGAACAGCAATAAGTTTTCATTTTGAGAAAAACCAAACTTGGTAAATTCCGAATTTTTTTTATTAAAAAAAACGTTTTCGTCAAACGGTGGACACGTCAGATGCATTTTGTTCTTATCGGCGAACATCTGAGCAGTCAAACTCTTTTGGTATGTCTGACAATATCAACTGTTCGACGAAAACAAGTCGTTTTAAATTAAAAAATGCGGAACTAACCAAGATTTTTCCCCCTCTTCATCAAAATACGCCATTAAATTGAAACCATCACCATAAAAATTCTTAATTTTTTAACCTATTTTTTATAAAAAGGTGAAATAATAAAATAATTGCACCAATTGAGCGACCCAAATGTACATTAGGGTTGATCATTGATAATTTCGGGGGGCAGCAGGTATTCCAAATTAGTTTCTGCTGTGTACTTAATATTTGCGTTTAATTTCATCCTGCTCCTCAAGGTAATTCCACATTTCCTTTGCTCTCACTTGGATCCATCTCGAAGAGCAAGGGGGCAACTGAGAGAGATATAGTAAGTAATTGAAAAGCGTTTCCAATATAGATTAAACTTATTAAAAACATTTAAAGATGGGCCCTTTTCCGATGACATCAAGGATATAATACGAACCCCACGTATTACGTTCGAAGGGATCACGAATATAAGACTAGAGAGACAGACTGCAAGACTGACAGGTTTAAAATGCCATTTTTTCCAAGAACGATAAGGGACCAAAATGCTTGTAGCCGAAATTCCCCAGGACTTAGTTCATTAAAATACGCATTAACGTACAGGTTAGAGGCTGCGCGAGGATATGTATACATGTGTGTATGTATGAATGTATATATATGTATGTGTATATATGTATGTGTATATATGTGTATATTATGTATATATATATTTTTTTCTTACAGGTTCCCCCCACCTTTCCTCACCTAACCCCAAACCCCCTCAACCCTTACCCTTCCCTCATGGTGCTACACCCCCTGCCACACACCTTTTTGGTGGCTCGCAGGGTATTTATGTAGATGTAGATGTAGAAAAGTTTACACACAAGGAGGAGATGTGTTGGAGAGGGAGGCTAAAAGATTGAGTATGGTAGTACTGATAGGTGATTAAAAGAATGTAAAAATTTTTGTGATTGGCTTGAAGAAGGTGTTTAAGGTCTGTTCTGGAATATGAATGGGTTGGACGGACTCATCGTCTGGAATAATCGGATGGCTACAATGTGCCAACATCCACGGGATGTACAAAACGATGTATCAGAACAGTTATGGGCACACCCTATGGCAATCATGGAGGGCAATGGGATCAACGCTTAATATAACTACTGTGATAACTAGAAAAGCTGGTACATACTATACTCTAGGAGTGTAATCGTGCACTCGCTCATGCGCCATATTTTGTGGTTTCGGATAAACCACATAAATTATTTCACCAAACGGTAAAAAATATGAGCATTATGTGTGTGAAAGTTTGAGCTAACACTAATTGAACGGGCGTTGAATATGGATGACTGGAAGTATATAATCTCGCATATACATAATATATGTCATATATAGGATTAATTTATTTATGAAGCAATTTTATGGTTAAATAACAAAATTAAGTTATTAAAGAAATTCAAAGCAAGGTGAATATATGAAAACTGTTATGAATAATAAGTAATCACCTGGAATTAAATCAATCAAGTTTCATGAATACTTTCAATAATAAATACAAGTAATATTGTAACGATGATTTTTTTTAGAATTAAAACACATTCGTAAACGAATCCAAATAATAGAAAACAAAACTCGTGAATTCCTTCAGCAAAAATTCAATAACAACGTACATCGTATTCCCAAAATGAATTGTAGTATTTGCTCAGCTCCAACAGGAAATTCCCATGGTGAACTCGAAAAAGCTCGGGGAAGATCAATTATATTAAAGTTTTTGCAAGCAAACCTAGTTACTTTCCAACGTATTTCCATGGAAAGACTACTCAATTAATTATTTTTGTAGTTCAACACACTCAGGAATATTGACATAACCAAATGATAACGGAAATATTAATCCACAAAATATGGTAGCCGGAGCCTCTTACGCCATAAATCATGAGAGCACACAATACCAGTAGTGAATAAAAAATGGGCCATGGCCCATTCTTTGTTAAACATTAATCGACGCTGAGATTATGACAGTCTTTTCCATCTAGACCTATGTGCTCCTCTGCGATTCAACTTCTGCACGATTCTGTATCATAAAGGAAAACCTCAAAGGACCATCGGGGACAAAGAAACCAGTCTATCTAATAATTTCTAAGGTACCTGATGATGACGCCGAAGCGTTGAAACCGGTAGTACGAATAAAAATTATGTGGAAGTTACAACGTATATTCATTTAAAACGAACATGAACCTCCACAAAGTTGAGCCTGAGTCCATAGAATTCAAAATACAGGCTCTTTTAATGGGTAAAATATCGCATGCTGGACTTAAAAATCAATTTTCATGGTAAAAATTTATGTACGAGTATCGTATGTATCGTATCAAGAATTGTATATATTATCACATCCATCATGACGGCCATTACAACTATGCATTTTATCTTCCACTGTAAAATAAATTTTAATTCTTCCAATTCATACAATAATTGAGATTCCATTTCGCTGGAGCTTCAAAAAACTCATTAGAAACAGCGTGGAGTTTATTGATTGCAATCAGGTAAAACTCGTAAACTGATTACCATACTCATGTCCGCTCTAAATGAGCATCCCTGTCGTAGACTGGAGTGAAACTCCTAAGGAAGCCAATACTGCGGGTAAAACGTGACTGGCCAGGCTCATTCCGAAATCGTTCTACGAGTCCTTCAAAAGAAACGAAGCAAGTGGCATAAGCCATGACCAGCTACTGATGCAACGTTATCTCGTAGTGAGTGTTAGGCAGCCTCCATCATGTCCGAGATGAGCTCGGAGGAAAGGCTGTGCGTGCGGAGGAAAAGAAATAAATTGTCCATTCGCATTTACAGTTCCATTAAGGCTTAAAAGGAAGGTCGAGCTGATTTAACCGAACCCTTCTCGGACTTTGACAGGAGATCACGAAACCTCCAAAGCCGCTTGCGGCACCGCGTGACTATAGCGAGCTAAATGAGCGAAGCTCTGTTAGGGAAACCGCTCATGAACCGCGCTCCCCGGCTCCCGTGCTCTCGTCCGACAACTCCGCATTGCGTCCCACAACCTCGAGATCGTCACACCCCATTTTTCCTCCTTCCTCTCTTTTAACTATCTTCCAACAGCTCATTTCCCTACGGAAAATAGCCAAATTTCATTTTTCTCCGGGCATTAAGTATGCCTTTTGACCCATTATGCCTAACCCTTACACTTCTTATGTGGAGGTGCTGACAAAAACCTCGGATATGGGGAATAAATGGATGAATACGTGATTAGGAGAGTGAAAAGGGACCTGTGACAGAGAAATTGTGGATAAATTAAGGCCCCGGGGGAAATATGTATTCTTGGACCCTGTCTTCTGGATTAAAAGTGAAAAGATATGGGATTACATCTCCATATATTATCAGAATAATAGGGTCCGTTTTACGAGTTGTGAGCAAAATAGCCCGAGGATTGATATAATGAGCAGCTGATGGATAAAATGTAGCTCGATAAGCGAGATGAAAAGAAGAAATGTGAAATATGACTGGATATGCGGGAAGGTAATGCATACCATTAATAGTTGAGTATTTCCATTTAAAGCCAACGATCTTCCTCCTCTGAGGCCAAAAGCCCTTAAAGAGGATCTAGTATCTAAGATAAATTTAGCACTTCAAGTCTTGAGAGGTCTGATATACTTTGTCCAGTAGAAGTGTGCCTGTTCCGAAGCCCACAAGTTATTATTTTAAGAAGAAGTGGGACTGTTGTCGTTTATATTTTTGGTAAAATATTATTTTGTAAAAGGTTAGCCATAAATGTGCACATATCTTGAAGAAAAGATTGACTTTACAAAATTCACAACACAATTATTAACAGGGTACTACCGCTTTCATAAAATAGATGACCTATTCACGTACCTATAGTATAGAACCTGAAGATGTAGCTTATGTGATGAAACTCGTAGTACCGTGTTAGTAATTTTTTTGTGAATTTTTCAGTTTATCTAATTCCTAAAAATGAATGTTCAGAAAATTGATCCCGATATTATTGCACATATATCTATCTATAGAAAAGGTTGAAGGAGGCAAAAGGCTCTCGGAAGGCTAAAATAGTGAAGTTGGAATGATTCTTAATTACCATTGGGTCAGTGCTCTCGCATGACCGTAACTTGACCCTTTGCCCAAGTGGCTAACGCTGTGCCTACCGAGATAACCCCCAGGATGGTGTCAACATCAAGAAATTCCTTTTCTTGCATATCAATGAAAAATGAATGCACAACGGTACTGTATAAGTGTTTATAGCATGAGTAATACTGCAATTCCATTAACATGGCACATTTTTAGGAGAGGATGCGGTACCTTTTCATGGAAAGAGTTATTGGGGAAAATTGGGATCAAATATTACAAATGTTATGTGCTCTACTGCTACTTCCATGATTTCACAATTCAAAAGACTGACCATTGAATGGAAATTTGGCCCTTTCAATTCAAGCATACAGCAACTTTAGTATCAAAGAAAAACGGGAAGAAGCAGTATTAAAATATCACTCCCATTCAACTATACAGGTATGTAATTCAATTTAACGTTAATATGATCCTTTTAATTAATTAATACTGAAATAACCTCGGTAAATTTTCCAGCAAACGAGACATTTATTCGAAATGGAGTAATTAGGATGTCCTTTTGGGAATATTGCACAGGAGGAATTTCCAATTTCCTATACATAAGAGAGTATTCCGTTCCAATGTTGGCCTTTTCATGTTTGATAAGATCGTGAATATGGTGTCAACATCAAGAAATACCATTTCCCCTTTCTATTAAGGTACAGCGTGGAAAACTTGTGGTAAATGTGAAGGGAACAGTTCTTGGTGTAATTTCTATCACTAAAACTAAAACATTACACCGTCCAGATTCAATTTATGAAGTATAGTATGACCTCAATGCATTTTATCGGATAGTAGTACCCTTGAGGAAATTATTCGCCTGATTAAATTTTGCCTCGGAGTTTAATCACATTAAAATTTCAAGAGAATACCGCAGTAAGTTCCCTATACATTTACAGTGTCGTATGCGGGAATTATTCTGATAAATATCCTAAAACTGAATCCGGCGGGGGGAGACGAAGTGAATGTAAGGGTGATGCAATAACCTGAAATTTCACGCGCAATCCAGCGTAGTGTGTGGAGCACCGACCGAGATCCGCGCTCCCAAAGTGATTGCTTTCTTCCCCTGATTTACTCTTCCCCGTTCCAGCTACTGCGCAAGATCGGTTATCCTCCCATTTCCATTTCGGGAAATAGAAAACGGCGTTTGCTTCACTCCGCTTGGAAGCTACTCAGTTATTCGAAAGGGGAGAGGACTGAGCGAAATGGCCCGAAGAGAGAGAGAGAAGGAGGAAGACGTGAAGGAAAAGGGAACGGAAGGCGTCATCAATATTTAAGTAAGCAGATGAATCATAGAGCTACATTTCTTAAATCTTCAAAAGGCCAGTCTCAACGACAATTTACTCCCATTCTGCAAATCTAAAAGAATGGAAAAGTAGGAAGAGTAACTTTTGTCTTAAATATAAACCGTGAGTTTTCAGATAATTTTTAGAACATACACCAAATAATATCAAAATATTCTCTCTGCACAAAATTTTACGCTTATACGCTACGAGGGACCGCAAAGAAGCGTCTATGTGTGTCTACATAGATAACGTCAAAGAAATACTCAGTAACGGGGAGAGTTAGAGATCCCTTTTATTTGATAGAATGAAAGGGAAATAAAGTCTTTCAATCTCCATACATTGCTCTTTATATATCTATTTTTCATCATTTAAGTACATGTACGATATACAGGCTTACAAATTAACGAGCAAAGGGGAGGCCACAGTTCAAAGGTGAAATTTTCTGGAAAAAGCGTCACATAAACAAGCTTTTCCTTTAATGATAATTACAAAATAATGAAATTAATTACCTGTGTATGTTTTTTATACCTTTTTTGAACTTGTGAAATGTTTTTGAAAGAGATAGTTCTGTGAATAATGTGGTCTTGTAAGAAAACATGAGTCATAGCATTGCATTGTGCAAACAGGGACTGCTCCAAAAAAGTAAGTAAAACGATTTTTACTGGCGAAGTGGACTAATGGAGTGAAACGATTTGTGACTTCAGTCTGTGGATCGCTGCTTGACTGAACCCCTGCTCGACTGTCGTGCCACAAATTCACGATACTACTTTCCAAGGAGCAATTATATGCGATAAAATCTTGATTTAAACTCGGAAAATTGGGTTCTGAGACCATAACTATGGTTAAGGATGCTTATGGAGATTGAGAAATGTCCCAAGTGATGGTTTTCTGCTCGCACAGGATGTTCTGAGAGAGTAACAAGGAGGTTGACGATGACATCATCAACATAGTGTGATGAAAATGTGCAACAAATGAAACACTTCATCAATTCTGATTGACCCCAAAGTATCAGGATGTTAGCAGAGTCCAATATTAAGAAAACCACAATGTATTGCATTCTTACAGAAGATTTAGCTATGAGAAAGGTGTGTCAAGATGACCCCAAGGTGCTGTCAAAAGACTGCTTGTGCGACAATTTTGTCTTGGACCATTCTGAAAGTGATCCGAATTTTTGGAATAGGTAGTTACTGGTAACGAGACATGGGTTGTTGAGTACAACCCAAGTACAGCACCTTTGAGTACCATTTTGGAACACTAGTTGATGTCAAAGAGACCGTGACAGGGTCCCTGAACGAGATTCCCGTCGACACCTCCTAAGAAGCGTACCAGAAGTGTGGCAGAGGCGCGGACATCGGTGCATTGGTGCACAAGGACTTGTTTTGAAGTGTTTTAGTTATTTGTACTTTAATGTGCAATAAAGTTTTTCCTCGATTTACTCTTTTTATATTATGGGATAGACAATGTATTGCCTTTTCATGCCTAATTATTCTTCTAAAATATTTTGTAAACCTTCCTTTGGTCATAAAAATGTAAATATGTATAAAATATATATCATTACCATTTTGATTGTCAAAAAAGAACTAGTGAAATAACTAATGCTTTGACTTTGGATCATTTTCTTATTGCAGAATGTAAGACTAAACGATCATTGACTTTGAAATACTCCTAACCATTACTTGAGTCTATTAGAAACAAAAACTAATATTAATAATCATTTGGTGATTTTGAGAGGGACGAGATTTTTTCACATAAATGACAGTTTTCTCTGCCTTTTCGACTTTTTCTGAATTAATTTTATAAGAGAAAGATACCAAATGCTATCAAATGATTTTGGTATAACCTGCAACATGGACAACAACCTTGACATGGTGGAAGCATTTTTATGTTCTGTTAAACTCTAGGCTATAAACTTTTCCATCAATACGGGGAAAAATGCATCCCCTAGGACTGGGAGAAGGGCGCAAAAGAGGATTTGTAGCATCTGAAACATTGGATTTTAAAAACCGCAAATAAAAATAAAGAAACATTAAATGAGGAAACCATGGTTTCCAGACAAGATGATTAGAAAGATACACAAGAGAAGGAAAAGGAAGAATCTAAAGACATAACAAGGTAAAGAGAAGCACAAAAAGGGAAATGATAAGCTGAAGCGGTCAACTAATAAGGAAAAAGAAGCTCGGATGCTAAGAGCGTGTATGCGGTAATGGATAGTCAACAGAGGAAAAGTACAATTATGGGTCAGGGAGGGAAAATCCATACACAGTACCTAATATTAACCTGAAAAATTATGAGTCTATCCAGTATAGACTAAAGAAAGAAGGCTATAATACAGAGTAGATCAGTGTGGTAAAGGCGGGTACATCAGCAAGTTTGGTAGAGAATATGACATCGATGAGGATAGCTAAGGTACAGGCAAACATGCCTTCACGTTAGAGAGGAACTGAAGAGAATTGAAGTCAAATAAGACCGTTGGGATAGATAACATTCCCTTGAAACTATTGAAGGGTTTAAGAAAACGTGGAAAGAAGACTTTTATGTGCTAAATAGCACATAAATAAATTTATGAGAGAGGATTTGGCTGGAAGACTCCTCAGATCAAGTTTAATTCCATAAGAAAAAAAGGGAAAGGCAACCGTATGTGAGCCCTGTAGAACAATAATTTTGATACCGCACGTATCCAAAATGATATCCAAGGATCGTTAGCCATAGGCAAGGATCATTAAGGAAAGCATAAAGAGGAGGGGAAGTGTGACTTAGATGATCAGTTTGGGCTGAAGGAGGGCAGAGACACGCTTGGCGCCGTAGTATTTATGAGGTCTTAAAGACGAAGGAATATAGAGTACAAATAGGATGTATTTTGTTAATTTTTAGATTTTGTGTAGAGGTTAGCTTAGTGAGGGTAAAAAATAAGGAAAACTTTTCACTTCCACACACTTTTAATGCAATAAGGCCATGGTTTTGATGCTGCGCATCATCATCAGGTGATGATGTGCAGCATCGAAACCATGGACGTACTGCATTTAAAGTGTGTGGAAGTGTAGTTTTCCTTATTTTTTACCCTCATCATGAAGGAATTCCACAAAGTTAAGCATGAAACTGTTATTAGAGGTTAGCTTGAGTAAACTTGGTAGAATAATCAATGTATTTCAGAAGATAGAAAATACTGAGCACCAACATCAAATCTATTATAAAATATGCCATTCTCAATAACGGACTAGATGCCTACGTTACACTTAATCCTCGTAACCCAGCTATTTATATGGAGTACTATATAAATGTGGGGGAATGGGTTATCCAATCGGAAAAGCAGAGCTGGCAGACTGCTTGAAAGGTGCTTAATTGGTGGAATAGGTGCCTTATTCGCAACCTGTAAATGTCTGAGACTGGTCAATTATGTTTGACGGTTAAATTTTCGGGACGGGTATTGATATAAAGAAGCGGTAAGGGGGGACTATTCGTTATAACCCGGCATTATCTACACATACGCGAAGAAAATAATAAAAGGGGCATGGGAAGAACCGGATATACTCGTAGGTATGAAAATAAGTGGGGTTTTCATAAAATTAAAATTTCTGATGAACAAAATTTACTTATCTAGCCAACCAAATGGCTAGTAATATCACTGAGTGCATTAGAAAATCGATAAGATGGTAAAGCAATGTGACGAGAATCAATGTTAACCAGAAAAAGATTAGGTTTTCGAGAGGGGCATTGAATTGAGCGGCTAAAAAATCTGATATCCAGGAAATTTTGGACGAATATGGACAAAATAGTAAGGTTTTAAGAAGGCAAACTTCTTTAAGCAAAGAAGCTTTTAGAAAGAGGAGAGAGTTGGTAATATGTACGTTGAGTTTTGTTAGTGAAAGATTAGTTGTAAATGGAGCGTGACTCCTTACAGTCCGGAAACAGCTATAAATAACCATGTGCATGGTACTGTACAGAAGGAGCCAAAATAGAAGGCATGGTGGGAGAGGAGAAAATAATATGGGGAGAAATCTCTACCGGTAGAAATAGTGTACGAATGTTGTCATGTTTTGTCTTGATAGGCGAGGATTGAAACTATCGCGGGGACCGGTCTACTAAGAAAACATCGTAATCGTGGAAAAGCTTTTTCAGTATCCATGCGATGTTTTGAGTATTTTTTCGTCGTTTTTTCTTAAAGTACACCTACGTGAGCTTTTATATGTTTTTGATTTAAAATTCAATCTTCTCTTTTGTATTTCTCCTGCATCTAGCAATTCATCACCGTAGGTCTTCACTCTCGTGTCTTGTTAAGTTGGAAGGAGGCTTATCGATGCTCATTTACACAGGAATGAATATTCAATGTTTTCAGTTCATAGGAAACGTGTTGCTATGCTGCAAATTACCCCTCTTTTAGACGATTCCTTGAAGTTTCTTTCGCAAATAAATTGCCTATCTTATGGCTGCTTCAATGTTTCTACTTTATTTTCCATTGGCCATGAAAATAAATCCCTTGCCACTAATTCCTTAGCCTATAACTAAGTGGATAATTATTTTGATCTTTTTTGCTCTCTGGAATATTATTACCGCAGTAAGGCATTTTCACTGGTTGATGTGATAATAGTTGCTGAGCATTTTGTTGATTATATCGCAGGACTCTCCGTTTCAAGACAACGCATAATGAATGTTTTATGAATTTGACAATTATTTCAATTACTTCATGGAAGTTTCAAATTGTTTGCTTTAAAGAAGTAAATCTCTACTGCAATCAAGCAGTTTATAAAACGAGAACACGAGCAAGCAACTCTACTGTGAATCAACTATTTCAATTTTTACACCATCAAAGTTCTGTACTGAGTTTTGAAGTGTGTTTTTACGGCAATAAGAAGTTCATCTTGGGTCTTATTATGCCTTCCCAACTGTTTTTTTTTTGAAAAATGAGAAAAATTTCAGTCAATATTATCCTAAGACAGCGTTACATTATCTATACCCAATACCATGTGAGTATGCGAGCTTAACCAAATATAGTATACTCAGCCCTCCCCATTTTGTTTTTAGCATAGCGTTTATGCCGAGTTCACCTCTGTTTAAACTAAATTTAATTTCATCACAAGCGCATACAGTCTGAATCGGCCAAATTCTTCTCCAATACTCCATTACCTCCTATTCGTCTACACTACAAGCAGATTTTCTACCACATCGTTTAATTCCGTATTGAATATATTTGCGGAAACACGGTCAATGATCTCGGACATTGATATCGTAATTTGACTTTTGGATTGTTAATTCATCATTTAGGCCTTTCTCTGACTTCAAAATACACACATATTGTGCTCGAAAATACTATTAGAGTTCCGAACTGGGATCTCTAGCAGGACGGTTCAGGAGGGGATCAGATCATCGACCCCGGATTCTCATATTCTGGCAATAAATAGGATAACTAAATTTCCACGACTTTCCGAAGAGAGAGTCTATAGGAATCAAAATCAACGAGCTTAAGTCAAATCGAAAAAGGATAAGAATTAAAAAACAGATGAAATGATACTCGACAACGTGTAGTAACGCTGTTAAAGGGAGGACACTTTCATCCAGCACTACAATCTTATCCAAGTATTATGCTGAAAAATATATACAATTGTGGGAAAAATTATGAAGATGGGAACATATTTATACAGTTCTCGAATCCAAATATATTTTTTCTCAGAAAAAAATCGAGTGAATTTAGAAATGAACATCAATCAAAGGCTACTTGAATCTTTATCCTATACGTATACCTTAATGTGCCCCGGGACATTTGCTGCTAAACCTGCTATCTGAAGCAATTTTTGTTGATATTTTCTCTTTAATTTTCAGATTGTGGACTCTCCTGTTTCACACTAAACTATAAAGGCTTGCATAATCACATGTAGTTATTCATTGGACCAGATCGAACTCATAGTCCGGCGGCAGCATTAGACTAGCTCCCTAATGATTTTCATTGCCAACTAATGTAATCCAATAACCTGCAATTACCGGAAAGCTGAGAAAAGCATCAAAATCGACTCCCACCTGGTGGGTTCGGATAAAAAAAAACCTCGCGAAGCACACAACTGCTTGCAGTTGCCAATAAAAGCAAGGCTAAAATGTAAAATAGAACTGCGGGTGCAAGCGGCGTGAAAATGTGGACTGCTGCCCTTTCTGCTGTGCTTGCAAAAATTTTCTTCCCTCTCAACTTCACTGAGGCCTGCCTCTACAGGGCATGCCACGCCTGATGTGGATGAATGAACAGGATACGTGTTTAATAGTCAACGGGAGAACATTCCAGGACTGAAAACGGAGATGAGGGGGAATGAGGAGTGTGGGAAAGGAGAGTGAGGGAATGTGGCGCGGGAAGGGAGGTTGATCTGGGGCGGACGAGAGAGAGAGACGGTCGCTTGAAGGCCGAGCGCATTGGCGTGCGACGCAAGAGAGAATATTCTATTAAAGGGACAAGGGAGGGAACAGGTGGCAGGCGCCGGGTCGGGAAGCAGACGGGGGGAAGGGAGGTCGGAGGAGGACTGGGGGGAAGGTCCGGGGGTGTGGGGGCACTGGTAACGAAAAGGGTGAGTTTAGGGAGGTGGCGGACGCCTGTGCACGCGGAAGGACTGAACAATGCATGAGGGAGCGTTTGAGCCGCAAATGTTCACCTTATTATTTATTTTTTTCCAAACTATCGACCCGTTCATACACAAAGTGCATATTTTTCATTTCGAAAATAACCCGTCCCGCTTCCCCACGTGACCTAACAAAATTTTTCCTGTTGGTATGTTTTTAAGACTAAACATTAGAGTAATACTCCAGCTTTAAATGGAACGGGAAACCTAACCCACATGATAATAATACATAATTCTAGTTTTTCCATTCAAATACTCGTTATTTTACATATTTGCATTATTTAGTTTGCTTCTTTTAAAAAGAGCCATTGCTGTTAACCAAATAAAAAAGGTTGGTTAAACTGTGTTTTATTTTGTTTGCTGCAGAAAATATCGATTATTTCGTAATTATGACCGTGAGTTATATGATAAATTTTCAGATTATTAATAATTAAATTTCTGCTACTCTTTTTAAGTCTTTAATATAATTATAAATTAAATAATTACTAAAAATAACATGTGCGTATTTCATTACAATAAGGGTCACGAGTATTGCACATAACGAATTGAAAGTCTCCCAAAAAGGGAAAATTATTTTTTTTAATGACAATGTAAACAGAATTTGTAATATTTTTCTATGGGATTTAAGATTTTTGCGAGTACTTTGTACTCTATAAATATTATTGTGTATTAAGATCATGGAAACGAAGTTACATACAACTTGGAAGAAAATACATAAGCAGCCGAACACACATCCTAATCCTCGTAGATACTCTGTGGCCACGAATGGAGAATTTCGAATGCATTAATTAAGGTAGTAGATTACCCTTACTTCAATAAACTTAACCATCAAATCGGTGGGTACTTCTTTTATTTTCAAAACACAGCTCTCCAACTCATATTTACACAAACTATTAGGTATAACGTGGCATCGGGGATGGAAAGGAAAGAGATGAAATTATGAAATTGTTTTTGAGCCGTATTAAAACATTCTCGAACGGAATGAACATCTTGACGAAAATACTCGGACATACATTTTTTTTCTTTTGCATAATTGGGACGTTGTTGAAAGTTTGAATATTTTGAAATAAAGTATGCATAGTAAGTATTTAAATTGTGAATTGTATTATATTATACATTACAATGTTGACCAAGCACTGTCAGCCGCTTCGAAGGAAGAGGATAGCAATTATGAATAAAGTTGGAAAAAAATACTGGAAAAATGAAAGATAAAGATGACAAGAAAATCCCTTCATGGTAGAGGTAGAATTAGATGGTATTTCCATTGAAACATATATCATTCTAAAAAAACAGGGTCAACATGATCATTTAGTGACCCGCGTTTTAAATCGTTCTTTGAACATGTCATGAATTTTTAGTTTATGTTCCTGAAGGATAGATGACTCTTAATCCTCTAGGAATTCTGCAAACTTCCTTCAACTCAGTGAAAACGATGGCACTGGGTGGAAAACAATAACACTTACTGAATACTTGCATCAGGCAAGAGGAAAAAAATGAAATGATTCGAGTGTCCTCATGACGCTAACACCTTCACATGATCAGGGTAAAAAAAGGGGGGAGGGTATGTATGTATAGATACATACCCTCCCCCTCCCCTAGCTCGCTTATAGGTTGCTGCACCTGCACTCAACTTACCCCCTGTCCCTTACTCCTCCTCTCCTCTTGGAGCCAGGCTATATAAGTTGAAAAATGTTTTATGTATGTCACCTGATGATGATACGCAGCATCGAAACAATGGCCGTACAATATTAAATCTTTATGTGGGAGTACAAAGTTTCTTTTTTACCCTCATCATGAAGGAATTCTACGAAGTTAAACCTGAAACTCTTGTCTACCTTCACAGTATTTTCAGCGTCAATAAATTATGAAAAAAATTGCCACTTAAGCATTTTGATTCTACAGATCTTCGCGTTGTGATTTATTTTCTTGTACGGTAATTTTTACCCCGTTCAGGGGAAAATATCCAGAACTTAGACCTGCAGATGCCTCCTGAAAAGTTAACATATTGTTGCGGCAAGGACAACTGAAACGATCAAGCATCGCAAGTGCTGCACGACCAAGTTCCGCGACGCTGTGGTCGCCCATGCTATGAGTTGTACTTTGAAAAAATGATTAATCATCATGGAAGAAGGTATTTGGTTTCATCTGTCATGATGTAATTGATATTAGACCGATATTAAAAATAAGTTATTCATAATAACGAGCAGTCGATATCAAAATCGGTAAACTTATAAAACCGCGCCAAATAAAAGTTCATTAACCTTTATTTTCCCGCAAAGTAACTGACCTTTATTGCTGTCAAATAGAAATTTCCCTAACGTACAAGTGTCCATCACACTTGGACCTCTAGGCTTTCTTCTAAGATCCAAGAGTAGAAGAAAACATCGTTTTCATAACATACATAGTTTCTGTAATGCAATACGATACGAGTGAGGATACATGCTAGCGACTACGTTTTTTGGGCAAATAAGAGGAAAGGCTGAGCAAACAGAACATTCACATATAGTTCACCCACTTCAGTAGTGTTTAGTGGTGGTTGTGAGTAATTTGCAATCGGAAATCGCTTGCTTCGATAACGCAGATATTGAAAGCCGAACTGAAAGTCATTACGTAGGGAACAAGCTACTTCATCATCTCTCATTCAACAGAACTCACTACTTCTACGTACGAGCAGAATTCCAATTCCTACATCAATCTAAAGAACATCCTTCATTCCATATCAACTTCTGTGGGAATTAGCTTTTGTCAATTCAATGTTAACCGTCTGACAAAGAGATTTGCTCGAATTGAAACGAATGGCGACAAATTCAGCGCATTGAATAAACCTGGGTAAGATTTTAAACTCACTCGCAAAATATCTGAGTTTTTTTTCATTTCCTAATCTTTTTCCAGTTACGCAATTCCCCCCGGTGGCGTGTCAACAACCATTCACAAATTGATGCAGAGGATTTGGGGGGGAGTGGAGGAGGGGGGGGGGCGGTAGTGGTAGCAAGATTTGTTTACGGACGAGAGGGCATTTTTTGGCTTTCGCGGGGATCGTCATTCACATTTTTAAAATGGGAATGACGATCGAGAAACGGTGAAAGGGTTCGCTCAATCCTCACTCTTGCCATTTCCACGTTTTTGCGATCTATAAACCAATGAACCTTGATCCAGTGTGTCTACTTACTCCTCTATTTCCTACCCTCACCCTTCTATTTTTTCCCCAAAGCCTGTCTCCACAATTTATCGACCATATTGGGCGACGAACTTTCGATATTTTCCTTCAAAACTCGATGAAAAAACCTCCCGTACATCCGTCCAAACTGTTTGGTCCCCAATGCCCCCCCCCCACTTCTAAACCACTAATCCTACGTACTTTGGTAATCTTTTCATTTTATTTTTCCTTCACCATCACGACTCCTATAACGTTCATCCTCTTACTACGCGATATCCTTCCTCTTAAGCGAATGAAATTGGCGTACTGTTCAGAAATCGTGCGACAGCAAAGCTCCACAGTTTTTTCTCCAAAGCGTTGAAGAGTGTTGAAAAAATAAATTGAAGCTGAATATTATCTTTCTTTTTGATTTTCCTTACAAGAAAAATGAATAAACACAAAATATTCCCCACTGTGCAGGAAAATTGTTTTCGCGATCCACTTCATCGTTTAAAGGGAATGCTCCATTATGAGCATCTGTCTTATAACAGTGAGCCCTACCACGTTTTTTTTTAAACTCAGAAACGACCCGTCCCCATACGAATTAAAACAGAGCAACGATTGATTATAAGGTGCTCTCATGGAGGGACTTTCACCATTATGACCTTCGTGAAATCTATCGCCAACACTTTCGTAAACGAATGCACAGAGTCGAGTCTTATTGCATACTCGAACACGCATTTCATTTGAGGGGAATGGTTATCGGTTATAAACATTTTGTATTTCTTAAGTAGCATTTAGTATATTTGATCAAGGATTTAATCATTATTCCACAGCAGTATAAATGATCATTATTGACCAAACGTCACTGGTTAATCACTGGGATTCATTTTCAACTATCATGCAGGTGCTAGACTTGGATCTCACAGAAGTAGGATTCCGTATTGACCACAGACCTTATATTCATGATCAGCTCTGTTTACTATTCCTTAGAGACTAACTGGGAATCAAAAGTTTATAACGATAGCCCCACAGTATGAATAACCCTAATTACGCAACAACGAGATGCATCCAATGATACTCATTAACTCATAAGGTTTTAATGGATTTGGGGTTCGACCGACATTTTGATTTACACCTGCTACGTACATCTATATGCACTAATGATAGAATGGCAAAATGATTACTAGGACAGAAAAATATTTCGAATATTTCAGGCGGGGTGATGCCCTCGCCCGCCAACTCAGAGGTCGCAGATTCGATTCCCGCCTACGTGGGTTTTCTTCCACCCAGGGCTTGGGTGTTTGTAATTTTCTTTGAGTATGATTGCTGGGGTTAAGATGGAAGAAGGGACTAATGAGTCTCAATCTCGTCTTAATAAAAGTCGTTAAATAAATAAATAAAGGTATTATCTAAAAGAATTCACTATGTTACTTCCAATTTCTTTTCAGTATTACTTTTATTACTAACGACTGACTTAAAACTTGCAGAAGACTATCAAGAGACGAAAAATGATATCAAATGTAAGATAGGCTGATTTTATATTTTATGATATTTCAATAGTTTCAGCCTCAACTTTGTGGAAGTTCATTTTAATAAATGAAAGTAGAAAAACTTTGTTACAATCCACCACTTTATTTTCGATACTACTAGTTTCGACGCTACGGCGTCATCCTCAGGTCACGTCCTGAGGATGACGCCGTAGCGTCGAAACTAGTAGTATCGAAAATAAAATGGTGGATTGTAACAAAGTTTTTCTACTTTCATTTATTTTTATGATATTACTCAAGGGACACTTGTTTCTCGAAAACTACCAACAACAAACTTAATGAATTTTAAAAAGTATAACATTCACGTATACCCACAGAAGTAATTCCGATTTTTTTAATAAATTAATCTTAATTACCACTAAAAAAATTAATAAATCTTAATTATCACTTTGGAGAATTACACAGCACCATGTGTTCATCTCAAGGAATTCCTCGTGAGGAAAGAGGAGTTTTACGAAATGAGAGCCCCAATCCTGGGAAATAGAGTGCGGAAAGCCGTATTTAAATAACAATTTTACTATTTGATTTAATCTTCAAAACTCTTGAATATGCAAAGTCTCTCAGCAGTCGCTTCAGGGGGAAAAGAGGTACTTTAATAAGTGTAAGAATATATTTAACCGTAAAACCATAAGATCTTCGAGACACAGCGTAACCCATTCCGTAAAAAAAAATATTAAATTTCATTCCTTTAATGGCTTATAATTAAATTAGTACCTATAAAGAATTTAGCATTGAAAAATGTGATACATTCAAAACCTCATCATTTATTAGCAAGCTCAAATGAAATTTTTATCGAAAAAACTCATATTTGAGCAGTCCTAAGACGTTTTAAAACATGTGTCTTCGACTACCAAATACCTATACTTACTTTAAGTTAAGATAACCTAAAATTGAATCACTTTCACGAATAAAAAAGTAAAAGAGACACATGAAAGATATCCATGTAGGCACCCAATATTTCGCAGTAAATACGTCGTGAGGAAACTAGAATTTGTAAATGGCTTTTGAGACAACGGAACAATCCCAATGCACAGTAATCTGTATCGAACTCCATGAATAAAATATCAAGCCTCGACCCTCGGAGAACGTATTAACTAAGTGGGGTATTACGTAAAGCAGTGGAGGTCACTTTTGATTGCTCACCCTGAGTAGTTGCGGAAGCGTCTCCTTCCCGTATTCCTCTATCATGCCGTTGGTGGCACCCAGCTGCTGAACATAGGCGTTGTGAGCTTCCACGTAGGCAGAGAGGGACGCGGCTGTGGGTGAAGCCGCACAGGCTGCATACGCCGCCTTGTAGTCCTGGCGACACTGAGGGGTAAGCACACCAAGAGTTAAGATTTCTCCCTATCTTAATTGAGCGACTCAAATAAATTACACATAATATAACATAAATAACGCAGCAGCAACACTTGCCACGTAATCATGTAAAGATTACATTCATGCTCTTAATTTTATTTCTTTTGTAACCACATTAATCCAGTTGAATAGAGGGCCTTCTGAGGATTTATTTCATTACAGCATTTTGTGAACTGAAATAATATTTAGTCATGCCAAAGGCTGTGCAGCAGTGATAATAATAGTAATTCATTGGGTACCATTCGATTTCTTTTTGCTCTCCAGACTCCTCTAGTGATTGTGCATCTCTTGGGAACGTGATAAGCCTCTCGGCTCGTATAAAGACAACCCAGGGACCGCCACAAGAGTTAACACTACGCTCATATCTGAGATGGGACTCGAACCCTCAACCTTTGGGTTAGCAGGTGAGCGCGTACCCACTTGGCTTACCCGACTTGCCTTTTCACCACAAAATTTAAATGCATTTAGAGTAATGTCACATCCCATATCGTTTCATCATTTTCTGGGCTCTATAAAGGATTACTGTCTGCTCGAGGGGTTTGAAAGCAATCATTTTCAATGTGTTATTTTTCAATAGAGAAGATTAGGCCCAATTAGTCATTTAACTTTTTTACCAAAACGAAAAAATAAATGTTCACCTTTCAAAAGCCGGCGTTCGATAATTTGTATTCAAAATACGTTTCAACTGCATTACCAATGTTTCCCTTAAATCATATAGGTCCAAAAGTGGGATTCCCTACACATGGAATTGGTATTGATATCGATGTCTCAAATATAAATAATCTACTTATGATTGATTTCCTTTACGTTTTAGAACATTTACCTTACTGTATTTACAAGGGAGAGCAGTAGGCAATATATCCACAATATGGGAATACAGAGAGAACACCGCTTGATATTTATATCTTAAAGCTAACATATAGTAAATCTCTTTATATTGAGAAGGACATTACGCTCCCTCTTCTTCCCGAAAGTGGGATAGTTATTAAAGAAATCCCGAGGTTCCATTGAACTAGGACGACAATGACTTCTGAGTCATAAATATAAATTGATCTGTAGTTAAGGAATTAAATGCTAGGATGGATAAATATGAATTGCTAATTATAAACTTAATTTAACCTAAAAAAAACTACTACTAAATTTATAATACTTATCTATTGGCAATTTATAACAAAATATAAACATGCTGCATATCAGAATTTTTTTCCAGCGCCTGAGCTCTTGTCAACGATCATAATCCTCTTACTTCCAGGTAGGTAGAAAATTCAATGCCGGAGAAATTAACTAGGTTTAATGTTTCATTTTAAAAAATCTTTCTTTATTGGGTAACCGTGCTTTAGAAATAAAGTTAATTGTTTTCTAGCATAATAACCAGAACTTTGCAGCGAGAGGGAATTCAATGCATTAGAAATACCTTTATCGTTTAGTAACGATTGGAATTCTATAAAATCTATCTTTCGTCAATTATACCAGATCAGTAAATGGTCTGGGGTGGCTGTCACTGGCCAATTTGACATCAGATTAAAATTGGATAAAAGCTTTCAGGGTAGCTTGTTGTCCCGGAAAACTCTGGGTTCTAATTGGTCCGAGGAAACTCTCAGTAATTGGGTCTTTAATTAAGGATTTTTAATAAAAAGTGCCACTAATAACCAACGCATGTGTTGGGGGCAATTAAGTGGCTTGAACTGAGCGAACAGCAAGTTGACTATTTTCAAAAACGAGACCCGAGGGAATTTTTCATCTCTTTCAAAAGCCACATACTCGTAACAAAGTCGTTATACGATAAATAGAGTTTGAAATATTCTTGTAATATATCTTCCCATAGCCCATGAAAACCCATCATAGAGAAAGTATTCAACGATTCGTGCTGGACTCACCTTCTGCAGCACCTCCTCAGTCTTGGAGAGGATTGTCTCGAAGCTTTCCCGATGGGTGAACACTTTCCTTGCCTGTATCTTCCGATGGAAGGTCTTCTCGAGCAGGGGACGAGCCACCTGGCGGCCGAGAACGGATGCAATATCCGAATGCGCCTGGGAGTCCACCTCGACCTCGGCGAGGAGGGTTTCCCACGCTGTGAACACAGTACTTTGGCACGCTGGCCTGGAAAAACATAAGTGGAAAGGGGAAAGTGGTGATATAATTGGATTGTTTCTTTCAATTCTTTTATTCCAAACCAGTAAAAAGGACTACCAATTAAGGAATAAAGTAAAAGGATTTTCAACGGAGAATCGTGTGAGTGAAAGAGGAGAATTACATCTGAAACATCCACTGCAGGCGCTGGGCACACGAAAGTGAAAAAAATGAGGAATAAGAGAAAAGAACCCTCAGTGCACGCACCAATTAACATGGGGATTTCAATTTTCGGGACGAAGGATGCGGATGAAGTTAATGCAATGGCGTCATTTTCATCCCTAACCGAACTAACTGCTTCAATTAGCATCCACATGGCTGCGGCTAATTGTTCTTCGCCCCATCGATGATTTTTATCACGAATTTCTCGTAAATAACTCAGTCTGTGGACTGGGACATCCATGTGATTGTCTCGTTGGAGTATTGAAATTACGAGAAAATGAATAAAAATAATCGAGCAAAATGCATTCAAAAGCGGTCTATTAGACATGGAGTAAACATTAACCATCTAAAGTAATATTGGTGGGTTTAAAATGACTGAATGACTAAGGCACAAGCTCCTGAAGTGTTTTCCATAGTACTTTGATAAAATATTTTTGCTTGTGGACACTGCATTCACTGTGGGAGATAAACAAGAAAAGAGATAGCTCCTGTGGCTTTAATTCACGTGAAATATGAGGAATCCTTGGGAATACCATGGCTTGCAATTTTTATATTTTAATAGATTATATTTCAATGTATTTTTATCCTCTTCGACTGCATCAACTATACACCGGCCTTGAATGCGTGTTCAATTTAAAAACCCAAAATCCAGAAAATACACTCCACGTTAACGCTCTGTTGAATCCAAAATTCCCATTTGTTGGAGTAATCCAAGGAGTTTAATTTGTGTGATACAAAATTATGGTTTCAATCTTTGCATTTCTGCCTCTGACCATCAAGGAAATGACAACTGATTGGTGAGTATCAGCCAAGGGATACCAATTACCTCGTCGCTTAAAATGATGCGGTGCAAAGTTCCGCGAGATAGTTTACTAAATTGAACCAATTTCACATGTCAACATTAGCTCCAGGAAAATCAAATTTTGAGTTGGAAGATGAGAAGGGGCACCATCCATTCATGAGGCACGAAATGATTGCCCATTCTTCCTGCTCATCACAAGGAACTCTCAACCATCGTATAGGCATGAGAAAGTCGAACCAAATAATCTTGCTCATTGGATGTTCTAGGCCGCGTGAGTGGAAGACAAAATGGCACATACACCACTGTAGAGGAACCCTTTAAGTATAATGCGGTTAGAAATTAAACTGCTGCCTTTATTTTATCTCAAAAAATTTCAGAAAAGTTAATTAAAATTTTCCTTTCATGTAATTAACTTTATGACTTCAACTGGCTTCTTCCCAAGATGACTTCATTTCGTCAGAGTTACCAGCCATATTAGGCACTCGGGACTTAAAATTAGTCTTCCCTTTTAAAACGTAGGGCAGAGATAACATAATACTGTGACTACATAAGTACATAGCATATATGGATACACACACGATTACTGTCTTTTGAATGATATTGTCTCGTTAAAAACTAGCGAGTAATGCAAAGAGAAGTTACTTCAATTAATTTACTAATTCAATGATAATGGCCACAGATCAGAAAATTAGTCCTGAAAACTACGAGACTGGGCAAATGGGTCGTGTGTCATGCCCGACAGCGGGATAAATAAGGCTTCTGCAGTTGTCATCTCACGAAATCATTGCGAAAAAAATGAAAGTAGCAGCAATGAAGACATAGAAAAGGGTCGAACCAGTTAGAATTGAAGTGTAAGGACTATGTGGAGGACAGGGGAATTGGAATATATAAAGAAGGAGAATGAGATATAAATTGAAGATATTTTCTGTATGAGATTATTTCTATATGAGGTGAGAGGGAAGGATAGTGACATAGTGAGATAGTGATTACTGACATCATAGTTATACGATATCTCGTATATCAATATACATCGGGAGAGTATAGAGACAGCAATGATATTTAAAAAAAAAAGCTGAACCAACGAACTTGGTCATTGTTCGGGTCCACATGCACCCAAGTAAGCATAGGGAGAATTACGTCGACAGGGTATACGGTCAATTTGACGAAATAATTAAGGGTATTCCTGGAGGGATAATATTTTATAGTGGTGGAGGATTGAAACACAATGACAGGGGAAAGTAGATATAGTTGTGGGTAGAGGACTATGGTTTTACTGCTCATGGTAACAAGGAATGACCGCGGGGAGAGAGCAATAGAGTTCCGCAGTGAACAGGGTTAAAACCATAACGAACACTTGGTTTAAATACCACAATAAAATTTACCGTGAATTAGAAAAACCCGGTTTTCCGAAAGATATTATAATGACAAAATTATCTTCGGGCACGGATTAATGAACAGCGCACTTGATTCGCATTTTCCCTGGAGTTGAATGGAATCAGATCATAATTTGAAACTAATGAAGGGTATATAGTGCTCTCGGTTCTTCACCCTGGGTTAGAATCTCTAATATTGAAGTTTCGAAAACCGACTCCGTCATCACCCTCAGAAGCTCTGAGGGCTGAGTTGATTTTCGAAACGTCGGCAATAACAGAGATACGAGGGTCATCCGGAAAGTAGTACCCGTTCGTGAAATAAAGACACAAAAGTAAATATTAACAAACATAAAAAATTTTATTTGAAAGAGGATACTTTAAACTACTTCTCAACATAATCTCCAAGCAAATTAAGGCATTTGTCATAACGTGTGACAAGTTTCTGTATTCCTGCTGCATAGTCCTTCGCCGCCAGCTCATTGAGATACAGGGTCACTCCTTCTTTAAGTTCTTCATCGCTGTCAAATCTTTTTCCTGCCAAAAAATTTCATGAACAATTGTTCGAGAAACATTGGGAAAATGCTCACAGCTGTCATCAATTGTGACGCGCCGATCGTTCCTCACGAATTCGTCAACTGAGCTCACCAGTTGGTCTGTAATGACAGACGGTCTCCCCGAACGCTCATCGTCGTGTGTGTTCCCCCTCCCCATGTTGAAGTTGCGACACCACCGCCGAACAGACGACTCGTCCATTACATTGTCTCCATACACCTCCTTTAATTGGCGATGAATATCACATGGGCGAACGTTTCTTGCATTGAGGAATTTAATCACTGCCCTCACTTCACAACTGGCGGCGTTCTCAATTTTTTTAAACATTGTAAACAATCACAGAAACAACACAGGCAATGCTAGCGTCACGCAACTTGGCTCAGAGAAGGCAGACAAGCCACAGAAGCTATCTGACCTCGTCCAGCGGCTACTCGCGTCGTCAGCACTTCATGCGGCACGAACGGGTACTACTTTCCGGATGACCCTCGTACTATCCGGGTGGAAGACTCGAGAGGATTTCACTCAACAGATACGCCGAGAAAGCACCAGATTTTTCATACTTAAGGATAGTAAAACATTCAAATGGATAAATAATGAATGATTGTTAAGGAAATGAAGTGGACAAAGATTAACTGGATCGAAAAGGATAGCGAATCAGCAGGTTGTAGCGAAAACATGACTGAAAACAGGGAGCTTGATTCTATAGAGGAAAAATGGTAACATCAAACAAAAGGACATCGAAAAGAAGCTTTTGGAATAGCAAAGAGAAGAAGGACAAGTAAACCATGGGTTACGGACGAGATGATTAGAAAGATAGGCCAAAGAGGGAAATGAATGAATGCAAATACGGAGTAGCGAGTGCACAAAGAGCTCAATAATAAACAAGCGGGAAATGAATACGGCGAAAGAGTTCTGAAGGAAAACGCTGTGTGAGGACCGAGGAAAGCTTACAAAGGAAGTTTGACATTATTGCGTTGAACAGGAACTTTAAAGTAGGGCCAGGAATCAGGAAGAAAAACTCGTTAAAACAATCAAATATACGTCAGAAAAATTCATTGAACCCCTGAGTGTGCAAAGAGCCAGGCCAAAAAACACATTCAAGAGAGTTAGACGGTATTTAGAGATGAATTATATGGTAAAGATTGGTAAAATGAAGATATGGTAAAGTGTATTAAGCTTAGGTGTAGCAAGAAATTGACGTAAATGAGGATATCTTGGGTATATGGTCACTTGGCTAGGAGAGGGAAAGGCATTACACGGATAGAAATCAAACAGAGCCTTAGGGATAGATCTTATTTCCATGTTAACAGTATCCTTAATAGTTAACATTAACTCCTTTACATTTTAGAAAAACGTGCGTGAGAGAAAGAGTTTTAAGGACTTTTCGTAGAGTTTTTAAGGGAGCCATTTTGCTGGAAAATTTCGTAAGCTTCTTATTAATTCTTATTCCAAAACGGCAAAAACTGCATTATGTGAGGACTAGAGAAAAATAAATTTGATTTTGAGTGCAGCTAAAGTGGAACTCAGTACCATCAATTAGAGGATGAAGAGCCATGTAAATAATTGCTTAGGGGATGATTAGTATGGGTGCAGGAAGGAAAGAGGCACGCGTGATGCCATAGCATTAAAGAGATCAATAATAGAAAGGAAAGTACTTAGAATACAACCAGCATGTATTTCTTTGTCTCGTAGATTCAAAAAGGCATAGAGTATATTATGGCGGAAATATAGAAATACATATATTGAACGGATAAGCGACGTATTCACAACTTGTGCGCAGATTGCGAGTGGTGGATGGAATGTCGAAATGGGCAGTATTAGGAATAGGGCCGAGCCAGGGGTGGTTGTTAACAACTGTGCTTTTCAACGCACACAGAGAGGAATTTTAATTTTTTTTCTATGTAATCCTTTGCGAGGCCTCACTAGAGTTAGTCACCATTACATGGTTAAAGGGGCATGGGAAGAACTGGAGATGGGAATGAAGTTCGGTGGAAAATCGATAAAATCAATTAAGTTTACGGATGATCAAGCTTCAGTCTGCCAATCATTCAAGGGGCTGCAAGCATTGCTGAGTGCATCGGAAAGGCAGTTCGATATGTGAGAGGTGGTATTGATCCCAGCAAAACAAAGTTAGTAAGATGGTCAAAGTATAAGTTGCGGCAATATAAATTTCTTTTTAAAAGTAGTTTTGCTTTGTTTTGCATTATAGACATAAGAAGAAGAATTATTTTAAGTAAATAAGCCTTCATATAAAAGAGAAAATTGATGACTGAGATTTTGAGTAACACTGTTAGGATGAGACTCGATTTGTATGTATATAAACGAGCATACGAGGGTAAGTTGAAAACTAATGCACACGTGCTTGTAGGCCACGAACAAAATGACTTTAGAAGCACTCCTGGTGGCACGTGGAAGTAACATTCCCCCTCAATTCTTATGATCTTTGCAATTATCCGGTGTATTTTGAGAAGCAGAAGTATGGAGACCTGTTCTAGTGCTACGTCAACGCAGGTTAACCGGCGTGTTGTTATCGAATGTTTAACTGCTGAAAAATTGACTCCTACTGAGATTCATCGTCGTTTAAAGGCTATTTATGGTGATGATACTATTGATAGGTCTACTGTAAATGGATTGATAGTAAAATTTCGTGGTTGCGAGCATGGAAAAGTCATAATTGTTGACGAAACACGCAGCGGACGTGCGATCACTGCCACAGACGACAAACATCGAAAACTCGTTGAAGATTTCATTCAAAGTGACCGGCAAATCGATCAAAAGCGTATAGAATACCATATTGGAATATTCAAGGAAGAAATTTATCGTGTTAAAGGTAGCCTGACGCCAATAATCTTGCAACATGACAACGCTCATCCACACACCTCGCGCGCAACTGGAGAGGCTCCGCGAAACCTGAAATTTGAACCGATTCCACACCCTCCATATGCCCCCGACATCCCTAGACAGAAAATTTCCTTTCGAGAAATAGTTGAATGTCAGTGTAAACCTATCAGGTTGTATTATTGAAATGCTTTCAAACCTGGGGTTGGAACATTATTTTACATCAGCTAATAAAAATTAAAATAATGAAAAGAATTCTAAAGACTCAATCTATGTAGGGAGTCCTTTTTCATGGCAAAATACAGGATAAAACAGATTAAGTTTCTCCTCGACCTAATCCGAACCCGTTAATCCCTTCCTCCCTCCGTTTCTCATTAATGAGCCAACTTCATTCCGTATACCGCTGAGTTTTACTTTTATTTAGTAGCCTGCGTTTCACCTTGTGGCAGACTGTGGCAGAATGTGATTATACACCAGATTACCCTTGACCCAAAACACCTTTCCTTCCCAGCGCAGTCGGACAAAAGTTTTTTATTCTGAAAACCTATCTTTCGTGGGAAAAATGACATCTTAAATCTATCCGTTCAGCACTTAATCACTCAAACTTTATTGACATGATCTCTCCTACCACATTACCATGGAGCATTCAAAAATATTCTCAACATCATTGCTAAAGAGACATCCTTCCAATTTACGCAGGAGATTTAATCTGCAATTTAGTCTTCGCTCCGTGAGTGATTCCCAACCTAGACCCTCTAATAATATTGATACGCTACTCAGTTTGTCATAACAGGGTTTAAAAAATCTAGCTCCTCTACGCTGCATGCGATCCCATTCGACACTCAATCCAACTTAATGAGGATCCCATACACTTGTAGCATATTCTAAATGAGGCCTAACCAACGAAAGGCAACATTTTCCATTGACCTTTTCTTCAAATTTTCCAACAATTTATTGATAAATTATAATTTTTATTAGCTTGTCCAATTATTCCCCGAATGTGTTTCATTCAAGAGAGGTCGTAAGTGAAGGTAGCGCCTAAGTATTTCATTGAGTCTACACTTTCTATTTCGGAGTTCCTGATGCAGTAGGCGTTCGAGAGGGAATTGCTCTTTTTCCAAAAATCCATCGCTACGCACTTCTTTTAGCTAATTCTAATTACCCTGAGTCACACCAGCATTTGTACAGAATTTAAGCCATCTAAATCTGATTCACCCTAGGGATTGCGGATAACTCTGTAAAGCTCTACATCTTCGGCAAATAAAGGTATTTTATTATTAACTTAGACGTAGATTGGAGGCTTTTGAAATGTGGGTGTGGAGAAGAATGGAGAAGGTGAAATGGACCGAAAGGAAAACAAATGAGGAAGTACTAGAAATGGTGGGGGAGGAGAGGGGTTTGTTGAGAGAAATCCTATGGAGGCAGGAAAAATGGATGAAAGGCGTATTGAGCGGTAGTGGAATGTTGAAGAGGGTAATAGAGGGGAGAATGTTGGGCAAGCGAGGTAAGGGTAGGAACAGGATAGGGATGTTGGACGGGATGAAGGGAGGAAAGAAGTACACCGAGATGAAGAGGGACCTGATATAGATTAGTTTGCTAGATGGGGAGTCACAAAATGTTTATTTGATAGTTGTGTCCATCCAAAAACCTACCTTAACCGGTAGATTACCTAATAATAATATTATTAACTACAGAGTTAATGTAGTTAACGTAAATAAGGAAAAAAAGAGGTCCGATAACACTCACCAGGGGAGCACCTGAAGTGCCTTCTACCGCATTATAGTGGACACCATTTATGACCATCTTTTATACCCGACCATTCGAAAAGTCTTTAATCCAGAAAAAAATATGTTTATCTATGCCTTATTCTTCTAGTTTTGCGAGTAGTTTACCATAATGTCCTCTGTAAAAAGCTTTTTTTTAAAATCTAGAAAAACACGACCACTGTAACATTGCTCTCTCCTGAAATAAGAATGTCATGAACAAAAAGTGCTAGCTGTGTCTCGCAGGATTTACCCTTCCGGAAATCGTGTTGGTCATACATCAACTCCTGACTATCGAGGTGTCTCACGATCGAACTAGAAACTAAAAATTTCATGACATGGCATAATATGGATGCGAGGGAAATTGATCTGTAAATGCTCGGTTCCTCCTCGTCTCCGTTTTTAAATATATCTTGAAGGATATTAACATTATTGCACTATTCATATAGTATTCTTTCCAAATATACCTCAATTATAAATTAAATAATTTTCACATTTTTCTGGCTCTCTGGTATAGTACTCACCGTTCTTTTCTAAGCTCGGCATTTCTTTTACGAAAACCCTCGACGAGGCGCTGAAGTTCCTCCGCGTGAGCTTCGTAAACCTGTGACAGCTGTTGTGTGAAGTCCGACACTGGAAATAGTAAGGAAAGATATGTAAATGAAGCATAGATCAAGGTGAGATTTATGCAGAGTGAAATTAATTATTTTTTTACGATTTGAAATTACTTTTGAAACTTCATACTGACAATGTTAGTAACTATATTAATATATTCAAACAATTTACATAATAAGGTTAAACGCCTAGAAGACGTCCAATTAAATTGATTGACCAATGGCCGAAGAAGAATTATTCAGTGACTAAAAAACAGAGGAAATGCACGAATGGGCTGAATACATGTACGTACTTAGCCACGCTTTCCAATTATTGCACGATGTATATAGGCATTCATGTGCACATATCAGCTAACATATTATTAACGTTAATGCATGCATGAAATCCTTGATTTTGGGGTATTACGTAAATGAAAACGTGAGTAATAATTGTGGTGAGATAATAATATATTCTGCTTCGAAACAGAAAAACAGGAGTTTTTATTTTGAACACGGGAACGCACATGTTTTCATTTCAAAATTAAAACATTTTATCACAAGAAACGCACCTTTGTCAGCAGAACTTAATATTCCCGGTTAATAATGAACACAAGTTCTGTACTGCAATACCAAATCATGAATATCTGAAAACAGTATGCATTAATCCAGGATACTGAGTAGATTTTTAAGCCCAGTGTTTGCTAAAATGTCCTTTAACAATTCATTCTGCGGTTTTCAGTGGACTCTCACTTTATGGTCGGCATCAGACATCACATCATGACCGCAGTGTAAAATGAATAGTGAAAACCGCCGTTTCTGCCAGTCCCTTACATTCTCTCGCAACAGGGCTAACGAAAATGTAATTTTGAAATTAATTTGCGAGCCGTCCACGGTCAACGTACAATACAGTACAGCTCCCAGCTCGAAATTTTGTCTCTGCTCCACGCGAGTCACTCAAAATTAAAGGTGGAACTCATTCGCTGGATCCCAGGCAACCTGACGCACACCCGCACCATACAACTGTGACGAGCATGGTGAATTGGATCCGGCAGATGTGATTAAGATTGAGGCGTGCAACTTTCTAGATGTTACCACAAAAGAAACACGCGATGATGTGGGAGAGAGGAGTCGATCGGGTCGCTAAATTCGTCATGTGGGACAATTCCTCGAACAATTCTCAGGGGGCGGACTACAAAAAAGAATCAGTGGGTGGTTAATGCTAAGGTGGGAACTTAATCCGTGTAATTTCCGAGGAAGGGAGAGTTGTTAAAGCAGAAAGAATGGGGACGAAACAGCAATTTCTGTGATAAGCACCGCCCCTTTAAGTACAGATTCGGACCGATTCTGGGAAATCGGAAAGAGAAGGAGGGTTCGAATGCGAAAGGGAATCTTTAAACGCGCCGAAAATCATTTGTCAATTGATATTTTCTCTATTGGGTAGAAGTCTGGAGATTAACGCATTTTGTTTTAATCAATGTTTTCGACTAGAATGCGAAGGAATTAATAATAATAATATTAATAAAGTTGGTAGGATAACGGAGAGGATATAGGGGTATAATGGGAGGAAAATATATAAGGCACCCGATGACATTATTCATTGATATGGAAAGAGGATATATGAGTTTACAAACATTATTATTGACGGAATCTCGCTGTTCATAAAAATGAGCCCAATACGAAAAATGTGGATCAATAAAGAAACGCGAAATAATGATATTATTTAAGCTCTTCACCCATATATCACATTAATTTACGAGCAAATTCCGCAGCGATGAAATATTGACAGCGCCAAAATGACAGCTGCCCGCCATGAACATTTCATTGCTGAAATTTGCACGCATCAATTTGCTTCGCTTTGCTTGCAATATTGTGGCTTTGAAAATCATGATTAATTCGACATTGAAGATGAATAAATATCAAACTTAATTAAACGTTCAGTAATACCTGAGAGTTGAAAATCAATAGCGTAGTCATACAATCTTTTCCTAGCCATTTTTAGCAAGCATTGAGTAATTTATTAATAAAAAATACACCGTATGTTAAAAATTGTGATAAATATCCTTATACAATCATTCTCAACAATAAGTGAAAACGTGGACGCTTTACACGATGAATTTAATTTTGAATTGAAAAACATCTATCTACCTCAGCATCTATCATTATCTATTTATGTAATCCATCTTCAGTTATTATGAAGTATAGTCAATTTTTTAAACGGGGATTATCGAAAGGACTGTTTATCACAATAAAAAAGTATAAAATCAGTTATGAAACTGATGACTGAGGTTGAAATATGATTAATAAAAATTTGCAATTTTCCACAAAATAAAATTTTTAATACGACCGGTTTCGATGCAACTACATCATCTTCTGGAACCAGAACCTTACCAGAAAATGATGTAGTTACATCGAAACCGGTCGCATTAAAATTTTTATTTTGTGGAAAATTGCTAATTTTTATTAATCACGATATACCACCATATCACGCCTGAAACGTCTCTTTTTATTTGAAATATGATCATGATTTTTTGGTAAGAGTATTTGATTGAATTCAATTCTATCCAATTGTCTCCTTTGGAAAACATTATAAATTATATATTAAAACCTCTTAACGTACGCCTACATTCTTCCTTCAATGAGCAAACGAAAAAGTCTTAAGCATAGAAACTATAGAAGGAATTAATGACTGCAAGAAAATAAATGCTAAGTTTTCTTTGGATGGGGTCAGAAATAGGACTCGTAAAAGGCAAATTTACTTGTTGAAAGAAGGGAACTACAATGGCCTAAATTGCGTGCCACAGAATCAATTTAGTAGTTTTAAGAAAGATAGTAATCACCGAAATGCTGAGAATACGTGAAATCACGTCCTTGAGATCACGCGCTTAGCAGTCAACAAGTTCATTCCTAGTAAATTTATAAATGGTAACACGAAACCTATATGGTATGACACGGATGTTAGAAAGGCATTATGACGTCAAAGGCTATGCCAAGCCAAAATGGAAAATATTATGGAATAACTCTAGCGACAAAAAAATGAGATCACTTATGATTAAAAGATATCTAAGGCGTATTCAAAGAATGAATTTCGGAAAGAGTTAAGCGAATTCTAAAGGAAAAGGTTAACGTACAATTTGAAAGACAATCCGCCAGTATTTTTGCCATGTGTCAGGGAAGTTCATGGAAATGAGTCAAGTGTTAATTCACTCAAAAATGATAAAAACGAAAGAACTACCAGCAGTTAAGATAAGGCTGTCTTATTAAATTCCTTCTTTGAAAGCGTCCTCCCCGATATCTCACCGAAGGCTTCCGATAACCTACCAATTCGTGCCGGTCAACCCATGCCCAACATTTAAATCTCATATAATGGAATAGAACGTTTGCTGAAAAATATTAAGCCTAATAAATCCACCGGGGCCAATAAAATACCCGCTGGTATATTTAAGGATCTAGCTTCGGCAATGGCGTCGTATCTAGAAATAATATTTAAGAAGTCGCTGGTATATCACAAGGCTCCCAGAGATTAGGAAAAGGCTAACCTAACACCAATTTTTAAAAACGGAGACTAGAAGAAACCAAGGAATTGCAGACCTATTTCCCTCACATTTATTCCGTGCAAGCTTATGGAATATAGAGCTGATAGTCAGATCGTGAGACCCCTCGATAGTCAGAAGTTATTAATGAAAAATCAGCACGGTTTCCGAAGAGGTAGATCCTGCGAGACACAACTTGCTCTTTTTGTTCATGATATTCTTACTTAAGGAGAGAGCAATGTTCAAATGAATGCAATTTTTCTGGATTTTAAGAAAGCCTTCGATAAAAAACCTCATAGTAAACTACTTGCAAAGCTAGAAACATGGCAAAGATAAAAATATCCGGAGTTGGATTAAAGAGTTGAATCGTCGGGTTAAAAGGAGTAGTGATAGATGGAGTTAGCTAAAATGCAGTAGAAGTTACTTCAGAAGTTCCCCAGGAAAGTGTTATCGGAATTCTTTTATTCCTAGTTTACGTGAACGTCATTGAGTCCGTAGTCACTAGTAAGATACGTTTATTTGCTGACACTTACATACGTATTTAGTGGTTTACCGTGATATCCGTGATCGTGAGGGCACAGCTGCTTTATCAGATAACCTTAATACTATACAACGCTGGTGCGACACTTGTCAATTAGAATTAAACTTCAAAAAGTGCGTAGTGATACATTTTTGGAAAAAGAGATTTTCCTTCCCAAACGTCTACTACATTGGGAACAACGAACACGATCTCTCCTGGGTGAAACACATGCGGGGAATATGTGGAAAAGCTAACAAAAAATTAAGAATTTATTGAAAGAGTAGTTGGTAAATGTGATGGAGGGGTCAAAGAATATGTCATCTGTCATTGGTTAGAAATCATTTGGAATATGCTGCAAGTATATGAGATCCTCACGAAGTTAATTACCGAATTGGATAGCGTAGAGGACCTAGATTTGTAAAACGTTGATGTGATAAGCTTAGCAGTGTATCCAAAATATTAGAGCAGCTACTCTGGGAATCACACACGGAGAGAAGGTTTAATAAGAGATTGAACCTCTTGCGTAAATTGGATGAGAGTCTCTTTAGCAGTGATGCTGACAATGTATTATGACCCCTGTTGTACTACGGTAGCAGATATCATGTTAATAAAATCACAGATATTGAGTGTAGAATAGATAGATTTAAGATGTAATTTTTTCCACGAACTATAGGGGATCATAATACCATTGTCCAACCGCGGTAGTGCCATGTTCGGGTAGAAATGAATCTGGTGTGTATTCACCTCCTGCCACACACACCCTAGCAGTGGCTTGCAGGGTGGATAAATATCTTTTTTTAATTAAAAACACTTTTCCGCGCCGCAGAAAACCGCGCTCCATATTAAAGTTCCATTTAAGGCCTTATCTTAACATTGTTACTCAAAATTTCCATCAACAGATTCCACCTTCTTGTGAAGGCTCCTTTACTTAACGCAATTCTTCTCCTTATACCTCTACTATTTTGATCATCTAAGTCTAAAACACTTTCAAGTGAGGTAAACTTCTCCAACCGCTCTTGTTCATTAAAACCTTTTATTATGTGCAACTTCGCTTTCCACCTACTCGAAAAACGCAAATATTTTGTTATGTTTTACATTCATTCATTTCTAATCCCAGAGGTATCGCATTGTCTGTCTAATGCGCTCGGAAAAGCTGGCAACCCCTTGGATGATTGGAAAATTGAAGCATGATGATCCGTAAACCTAATTCATTTTAGCAGTTTTCCACGGAAATGCATTTCTAGTTGTTCCCGTGCCTTTGTAACCATTTCTTTCACATAAACGTTGAGCAGAAAGGGTAATAGTGAGCACCCTAAACTTATTCTTCTTCCTAACACTGCCAATCCGGTCTCTCCGTCCCTCTTTCGCCACTGAGCAGTCTTAAGATACGTGCACGTTGCCGATGAGCTACCGTTCCCTACAAGCTACCACAAATATCCACAATATATTCATTAACTGTACCTAATTATTTCTATTGAATGTCTTCTTGAGATATACGAAACAAACAAATTCATCCTGGTTCTATTATACGTACTTTTTTCTCTATTATTGACCTCGTTAATGCTATGGCATCATGTTTGCCTCTTCCATTCCCATATTGATATTCTCTTAAGTAATCACTTGCACTGCTCTTCATCCTCCCATTGATGATGCCGAGTTCCACTTTTGCTACGTGCAAAATTAAACTCATTGTTCTATAGTCCTCACATATGGCTGTCTTTCCCTTTTTTGGGATGGGAACTTACAAGGAGCTGACGAAATACAGATATTCTCTGTATCACTTCAATCTCTCTTGAATATTTTCATGGTTGATTAATTTCTTCCTTATCATTGATAGTATGCACGGACGTTTTGTTATTGTTTACAATTTCTTGCCCAGTGCACCAATTTTAACCTCCCTTTGTAAAATTCCCATATCCCCCAATTGAGTCTTCAACCACTGTTCTTTCGCTCTATTGGTTTTACAATTCAGCCTATATTTTTCTTTTTGTGTATTTTTCTACAAAAGTCTGTGTTTAGATGAAAGAATAAACATTCTCTAAGATAAGAAGGCATATAAAATACATATGAATCAAATTGTAATGTTATATTAAGCATATGATGCGATTCGGAGACTGAGGTCGATCTACAGTGATTACCAATTTATTTTACGTACTAAGGAACAAAAAAATAGTTATGGTATGCTATATAAAAAGATGAAAACAAATTATGAAGGATAACAGAGTTCCAGGTTTCCTAAATTAGGACGTAGGTAAATAGATGTGATAAATAGTAATGAACGGGCTGAAAACGTACCAGAAAAAGAACCGCTCGATTTTCACTATTAAACTTAGATATAAGCAGTGGCATCATGACCATAAGACGTTGTTTGGTCGTAATTCGTGTATTGATAGAGGTTTGACGTATAATGAAAACAATTTAATGCACAAGAAATAATCGAATAACTTAGCGTTTTCACAAAATGGAATGTTTCCTGTCAACTAGTTTCGCTACACTGAAGAACCATCTGAGCTGTCCAAAAGATGCCACAGCGTAGCGAATGCATAACATTTATTTTGGTGACTGAATTGGATAAATTCATGAGAAATGTTTTAGCTCAAAAAAGAATATTGCTCACTAAATGTGAGAGGATTTATCAGTTTGAAAATCGTACTTTTTTCATATATTTTTACGTTGGCCCATGGCCTTGTCGTTTTCATTTAAATGCGATTTTAACTTGAGTAAAAATGAATTAACAAAATACAAATCATATTTCCTCACTGACCACCCCCATTAAATTGGAAATTATTACATGCTTAAAAGTTAAAATAGTATGTACGCCCTGGTAAAAGGAAATGAAATATATTTATGTTCAACTGGACAACAGAAAAACATTTAAATATTTTTTGAAATTTTACTCAGCAATAATATAATTCTTGAGGAAATATATTAAAACGTTACAATATATTAACAAGGATATTTTCCCCAAAACGATACCGCAAAAAGAAATTTCAACATAACTACTGAAATTTTGCAATGGGCGCCACTGCTATTGTACAACATGATCGTCTGCAATATCAATTTTTTTATGGAATATTTCATATTTTTCCCGTTTCATTTAGTATTCAAATTATTTTCCTGTTATTATGCTATTTAGTTGGTCTCATAAAAAAAAGTTGAAGGATTTACTTAAATGATGAAAATATAACATATATAGGCGTTATCACTAATATACAAGATAATGCTACACTGTAGCATCATCTGCTCTGCCCATATGATGCTACAGTGTAGCGAAACTAGTTGAAAGTAAATATTTTTTCTGTTGAAAAGCAAAATGTTTTTATGCTTCCTCATGCATCAGAATGGAATTCAACAAAGTATCAGCATAAAATATTTCTCAAATAAAAATAATTTGGTTAAATGAATGTTTAATGAGATTTTAATGAGTCATAGCGTCTAATGTTTCTTGTTCATAAAACGAAAAGATTATGATTATATTTTAATATGTAAATACTACGCGATGAAACATGTACATATCTGTTACGCTTAGAGAAAATATTTTAAAATATTCACCAATTGAAAGTGTTCATTATAGCACATACCACTTGAAATATTCCTTTCGTTAATTTATATTAATTATTCCGGTATGGCAGATGAATAAAAACTTTTATAAATTCCACAATACAGCTTATTCAATTTTAATAAAAAATTTAATCATTTTTATCACACGTAGCATAAATATTATTTTTTCAGATATTTTAACTTAGAATGCATGAGTGAATCAATTTCCAGACCTCATGATTAATATAACTACACTTATTAATTAGTATTCCGAAAAATTATTCATACAGTTTTCAAGTAATTTTATAAACATAGAATTATGAAATGTAGCCGAAGTATAATAGTTTACCATATTGCCAATGAAAATGACATTAGATTTCAGTCTCGTTCTGTCGAGACTGACCCACTTCATTAATATTCATTCAATATTTGGCTGGTTTCTCTAAATAATATTTTGACTTTTAAACTAAAGGCGATGAAATCCTAAAATTTTATTCGTAAATTATAAACATGGAATTCTAATCATTTAAGGAATGATTGAAGAAATATTTTACCACACAGGATTTTCCTGCACAGGGTTCTTTTGTAATTTCAATTTTTTAACGTTTTCATTTCATGTCTTTATTTAAAAATGTACCCTTCATTTCAGATATTTCTCTTAAAGATTACAAACTGTCAACTGAATATCAAGCTGTTGAATCTGATAGACCCAAGAACGAGACAGCTAATATAAGCTATATCTTACCTACCATCAATTTTAAATTTTAAGTGTCTGACGTGGAACTGAAAAATCTCCTTAATAGCAGCCCATCCAATCAAGCTAGCGCAATTTCTCAGCCGACCCATTACTAAAATCTCGTATTTAAATAAGAGAAGATATTGGGAAGCCTTCTGTTTACGAGGGACAAATGTCTTCGAACTTTGATTAATCCATTAACTTTATAATTTAACGACAGTATTTTATCGGTGATAAAATATACTCCTGAACAGCAACTGCTATTTACTTTCTCTCAGCGCCAATCGGAGCCTCTGAGTATTTAAAATCGAAGCTTAACCATATACATACGATTAAATCGAAGGTAGAAGCTTTTATTTCTTTCTAAATATACATACGAGATACTCGTATAGACTGCATTCTGGTAACGATTAACGTGTAAGAAAAGCAATGAGCCATTTGGTTCCTTTCCAAAGGATAACACAGACCTTGACCTGTGAACTTCTAAATTCACATGTTTTCCATCGTATTCCAATTCCCGATGAAAGATGAACACAATGAAAGCACATTAATGCAAAACATTTAATCAAAAATGAAGCTACGAGTTCGCGGCTAACCCTTTTGGGTGAAAACCTACGACGGCACCATGAATAGCTTAAAGAGTGACCAACTATTACGAGCAAGGACTCTTAAATGCGCGACCTCGACCCGAAAAAGTAATGCGAGACGTAAAATTCGGAAAAAGTTGGGGATTTGATTCCGTCGCGATTGCTGCGGGAAGAGGGAGAAAGACTCTCGTGTTGTGAAATGGCCGAGGGATGTCGGTTACACCGGTAAGCGGAGACGGTAACGACGGGAGCTAAGAATGAGATAGGCATGGTGGACGGGAGAGAGAAAGAAGAAAAAGGATAATGTCTGAGGAAAGGAAGGACAGGTAAAAGAGAAATGGCGTGGTCGGAATCTTCTCATTCGAGAAGGATGAGGAATTAAATCCTCACGTAATGGGACCAAAGAGCGTGCCTTAAGGAGAGCAGCGAGTGAGGGAGAAAATGGTTGAGGCAAAGGTCACAGGAGGGGAAGTGGTTGAGTCAGGAAGGACCATAGTCGAAGGAGGGCGGTGGCCTACCGGCCAAGAACAGGTGGGGAAGAGATTTGCAAAGCGAGATGACGTGGGAAAAGACCGGCAGAACTAGGTTGCGAGATAAGGACGACGAGATACAGGAAAGGATCTGAAAGTTTCCGGCGGCTGGGTAGGAAGTACAGAGAAACGGCTGCAAGTAGAATGAGCGGCTCTTGACGAGGGTCATATGGCTCATTATTTTATTTCAGTTAAAACGGCGGTTGAGCGAGGAGTTAAATTGATGATGTGAGTAGGGACGGCGTTTAAGTGATCCGCCGATGGCGGATATTCATCCATTCGTCTTTCAGCCAGAGGGGTTGTAACTGCAGGCTCATGGTGACAGGTATTTGTTACTCCTTGATATACAAGTATTTTGACATCTTTGCCAATCACCCTGCCCGATTCTTTTTGATCAAATATGTAAAATAATTAAAAATGGACACGATATGTGTTATAATGTGCTATCAACGCATACCCAATAGTTGAGACAGGAATCTTTTGGCTTCTAATAACTTCACTTTCTCAGGAAACTATTTTACACAACAAGGCATCACGGTAGTCTAATTAAAGCTTTAAGATCGGAGAATCATAATTTTTTTAATATTATGAAAAATAATAATTCAATAACTTATTACATTTTTTAAATATAATTTAATTTAAAAGTTTATGTGGAAAAGCAAAGTTGTTTGATTTATAAAAACGTCAATTATTAAATTTTATTTAAAACGTATCTTTCGTAAATGTTCACACACACAAGACAAATAATAATACAATATTACATTAAAATTTACTTAAAACATACGTTTTACAAATTTATATCTGTACTTGATATCCAGTCAACCTCTGGACACTTAGTGACCAGTGACTCTAAACATTAAACTACTATCGTCATTTTGGCCTTGGGTGACTTAACCTCAACGTGTGGCGAGGTGAAGGCGAATGGTACATGATCACATTGTAAGTTCTTGAGAGTAGAATTCTAGTCCATTTTCGGAAAAGGCACGTTTTCACTTAAACTAGACTGTAGTAATCAACTCATCGCCTATGTGGAAGTAGATTCATCCAAGATCCACGGCCTATTCCATGAATCCTTCTTAACTGGTTTTATTCCCATTC